>JBAIZL010000006.1:136953230-137328230 GCA_036971475.1 Prosapia bicincta
TACAGAACAAGATATATACTCATTGTCAAACAAAATAAATTAAAAATCTAAGAAAGACAAATCACTTTCATTTGGTGCCTTCTCATAATTACAGTATAAAGAAAGGAATTAAACAAATGTTTCTGTCTATGTTTTAAACATAGGCATTCAATCATTTGAAAAACTAATCAATAGCAGAACAAGAAAGGAATTTAAAAATAAAATGCAAGCTATTAGAAGTGGTAAAAGAAACGAACATACAAAAAATGATTAGAAATATAACAAGGAAAAATCCAATAAATAAACACCTCAACACAGGATATGATTGTTTAACGACTCTTACACAATATAAGCCAGTCTACTCCTGGTCATAGTGATGATTAATGGTATTACCATTGAAAAAATACAACATAAACTGACTGAATGGAATAAAGAAGAATTACAAAATACAAAGCAAAAAGAAACAGAATATTAACAAACTAAAAAAAGACATAAGTAATTATTGAGTAACTGAGTAAAAACTATTAACTTACTTTCTGATGGGTTTCGAAACCATTGTTTCTTTGACAAAGCGCCACCTCTACTCAGGTCACAATGAGTAGCGGGTCGGCTTCATTAATGAAATTATTGTTTCGAAACCCATCAGTAAGTTAATAGTTTTTACTTAGTTACTCAATAATTACTTATGATTTATTCAGTAAATTCAAGATGATTCCAACAAGTTTCAAACTTAACTTTGAATTGGAAGACATATTATTATTTAACTTTTAATAGATATCTAGAGAATTATTCAACTTTACTACATCCATAAAAATATATTGGTTTTCCATTTTACGTTTCTATTACGATACATATATATAAATCTGTAAGAGTTTATATTGCTTGTAACGTTATCAAATATTAATGATAATGTAAAGATCATTGTTACGATGTCCAATAAATATGAAAATAATAAGTGTATGTTAATCCAAAGTTAATTAAGTATAATCCTAGTGAGCACTCGATTAATTTTTACAACATAATAATAAAATGTGTTTGTACTGTAACCACTCAGGCCTGACAACTACTTTTATAAAAATAAATTTACCTTTGTTTACATATCTAACTCAAGAAAATGTGTGTTTTAGCTTGTCAGAACCTTTCAAATATTAGTACATTTTAGAGTATAGAGTATTCCAATACCTCCATTAATAAGCGTGGTTTCTCCATTGTATGGAATTTTAACTGATTCTCTACTTGGAAAATATTTCAAGAAATTAATTATAAATATAACTGGCAGCACTATGTAGTAACTGATGAATTAATAAAAATGTTATAGGATACAGTACTTTGCTCTTAAAAATACAAGTAGGCATCCTGTTTGATGTTTTTGTCTCTCTTACATTGGCTATTTAATCTTCTGTTTTGATCTTGTGCTTCAGCTACTAGTATACTATTAGACAATTTTAAAAAAGGTAAACTTTAGATAAGCTTAAACTGTCTAAAGTAGTTTTAAGTTCACCTTTTTTAATTGTCCAATATTATACTAATTACAGAAGTAAGATGAAAACATAAAATTAAATAGCAAACCTAAATGTTGGAGTCTTTGTGTAGTATATATTGTTGTTTTTTTTAAGAATTACTAGTATGGTATCACTTGCAAAAAAAACAATACTTACTGATATTTTTCAGCAGACACGTTTGGTACTAGATCAGTCCATTGTTTCATGCTGTGACACAGTTTTGTACAATGCAATGATCTAGTGTGAAACGCGTCTGCTGGAAAATATCAGTAGTTAGTGTTCTTTTGCCAAGTGATACCAAAAGCAGCAAACATAAATGTTAGAGCAAACAAAACCTAAACGAGGCCTGTTTTAAAATAATAAAAAGATAATATTATTTTTCTCACAGGCATAACTAAAACTTTTATATACAGCTAAAAAATGTTGAAAACTGTAGAAATACAACAGTAAATCAGCCTGAACTTGTAATGTTGTCTTAAATCTGGTTTCAGTATTTTTTTTATCTAATTTACATTAAAATTAACATTTAGAAAGAATGATATGTATTTTAAAGTAAAGCAGAATGTATAATTGTGAAATATATGATTTTGTGTGGGTTTTAATCTGTAAATAATAGTACTAAGTAAGTTCAAATTTTTTAAAAATTTTATTGAGACGTGCTTAAACTTTATATATATATATATATATATATATATATATATATATATATATATATCGTGATATTTCACGTTGTCCTTATTTTTCCGTTGCACTGACTTTATGAAGTTATTATTATTAATTGTAAATAATTTCTTCCACCACTAAGTGCAATAATTTTACCTTATGTGATGAAGCACCTTTCAGTCAACAAATACCAACATCACAGACCGAACATCCGCTCCAGAAAAATAGACAAAATTAATTCAATGATTCGACAATGGTCAAGTGACCGAAAGGTGCCTCATCACATAAGGTAAGCTTATTGCTCTTAGTAGCGGAAAAAATGATTTACAATTAATAATAATAACTTCATAAAGTCAGTGCAATGGAGAAGTAATAGACAACTTGAAATATCACAATATATTTTGCTCCTAATAAACTTGTTAAATTTCTTGTTTTTTAAAACTGTTATAAAAGGTAAAAAATGTGAATTTATGGTTTTTTTTGTCCATGATGATCGATGATACCTGATGATGATGATGATTATTTGATATGACTCTCCAACCAACTATCTATGCAGTACACATACAGTATTTCAAGATTTTATCTATGCAACTAGTTCATACCTAATTTTAATACTTAATTTTCTTTCTTTTTTTCTTAATAATCATGTTCTAGGTTTTATTTTTATCTAGCTTCTTTATATACTTTAATTTCTTATTTCAGAATTGAAATAATTTCATTTTCTACTAACATTACCTTTCTTCCGCATACTTCCTTGTACATTTACATCTTTTTATTTATTTATTTCTTCCCTTGTCAAAAAACTACTACTTACTGGTGTTTCCCATTGACGTTAGTCGCATTGTTCCATGCTGTCACTTACAGACAAGATTCTGTGACTCCTAGTTTTGTAATTAATAACTACAAAATGTATCGTCTTCTTATCTTATACAAAATTACACTTTTACCCCTTCAGATGTTCTATACATTAAAAACCATAAAAGGACTAAATAAGAAATATAAAGATTAAAGAAACAATGAACATTATGTGTACATAAATCATCACTGTCATGATTTATATAAATATCTAAAATATCTTTGTAAAGGAGAATATATTTGACATTTTTATTAAAATAACTATCTACTGAAGTAATATTCTTTAAAACTTGCAGTTTTTGTGTTGTACATCTTGAGGTTTTTAAAATTACTTCTATTGATGTTACTTGGCAAAACACCACTACTTCATATTTTCCAGCAGACAGACACATTTTGCACTAAGTCAGTGCAATCTTCAGTGCTGTGAGTCACTCAGAGTGTTTTTGGGGACTCACAGCATTCAACAATGAACTTATCTAGTGCAAAACGCATCTGCTGAAAAATATCAGTAAGTAGTGGTTTTTTGCCGAGTGATACCAATAGAAGTATAGTCTTTAATTAATTGAATGATGTACTTATAGTTAAAGTATTACTGATCATCGTTGACAATAAAATAAACAAGAATATTTGTTTATGGTCACTTAGCACAATAGATGAAAATATTCTTTTGAACTTAATTTCACTTCTTCAATTCCTTCTACTAGTTTACATTCTCCTGATATATATATATATATCTTATACAAATTTTCAATTGTTAATAAAATACTTTTTTTATTCACCCAATCAAGTTCAAATACATTTCTTCTAACTTATAGTAGATTACAGCTGATGTTAATACAGTTTTTTCAAATATTTATTCAGTAATTAAATTATAAAAATTCTAACTGAGTATCTCCATGTTTAAAGTTTAGAGATCGGTTGGTTTCAACCTCTGAGGTGTAAAAGCCTCTTTTTTACAAATTTACAAAATAAATTAAGGTTTTGATAATCATAAACTAATGTAAAAGTGATTAATTAAGTTTCACCGAACGTAATGGACTACATAATTCAAGAGTTACAGAATTTAACAAAATTTAAAAATATAGTATTTTTAATGTATTTCATATTTTCTACTTTTTATACTTATTTTATACATCATTGTGGATGATATATAATTTGAAATTGGTTCTGTTTAATACAAACTGATAGACCTTGTATTTATTACCATGTATAAAAACATAATTACGAACTACTGCAGTGATTAATTGTAACATGTAAAATTTATAACTACTACTGGTATAACTTGGTAAAAAATCACTACTGACTGATATTTTTCAGCAGAAGTGTTTTTCACTAGGTCAGTGCATTGTTCAATGCTGTAAGTCATGGACAGGACTCAGTGATTCCACTGACCTAGTGCGAATTGCTTCTGCTGAAAAATATCAGTAAGTAGCGGTTTTTTGCCAAGTGATACCAAAAGTAATAATTTTAAAAATACCTCAAGCTGTACAACACAAAAACTGTAAGTTAAAATATATTTTTTAATATACTTATATATATATATAGTTTAAAATAATACTTCTAATAATTTTGTTGTTAATAAAGTGAAAGGTAATTTACAATGATTGTAAAACATACCAACACATGCTGCAAGATAGACGTGGAAACGATTCAGACTAGAAGCCATGACTAGAAGAAGAAATCTACAATGAAAAATTGCTTGCTTTCACTCAACTTATCAGTTCTGACCTTTAGCTAATCCTATAAGCCATTTCCTGATGTTGATTAACATAAAAATAATTATAACAAAAGTAACTTTAATCTCTTGTCCACTTCATTTATTAAAAAATGGATGCTGTAGTGAAGTATCAATAAATAGATAACTCAGTTTTGGTTTAAGTTGTGAACGCATGTAATCTTTACAAGTGCTATTCCATTATGGTCTTATCGATAAAGTTTATTTTATTTTATCAGTAAACAATTATTAACATTTACAATATAAAATGTTTAAACAGTTTCATTACAGAATCCAATATTGTTCATAATTTTAATCTGAAATCTATTTATAGATAAAGCCATAGTAAAAATTGACAGTTTTTATCATTTTTGTTTGAACCTCAACAAGTTCTTGCTAGATAAATAGTAAAAACAAATTGAATTAAACCTCTTAACAATCAGAGAAAATTTTCTACCTGTGTCAAATAAAATTCTTTTCTAAAAATATTTCTTTAAATTTAAAAAAGAGGTAAAGTTTAAAATAATATGTTCATCGTGCAAAAAAAAGTTATGTTAGTCAAGACTAATATATTTACTTACACTTTTAAAAAATGTTTTAACTTGCCTATAGTAGCACTTACTTTGCTTGTTGAGGACGGCCGTTACAACTCACACACACTTTTTGACATCATAACCCCTAATACACACAAAATACACCCACACCACCAAAATATCCCACACCACCAAAATATCCCACCCCCACCCTAACCTACGTAAACCTTGAGATCAGTTACGGTCTGAGTTGACAAAGGGACACATCTCCCGAAACGGCCGTCCTCAACAAGCAAAGTAAGTGCTACTATAGGCAAGTTAAAACATTTTTTAAAAGTGTAAGTGATTACTAGTAGATCACGCGAAGATGGAATCAACAAATGTTAATATATTTACTTATTGTGAGTCAACACCACAGACTCAATAATAGAACACACCTGAGCAACAGTTATATGCGTGACTCACAGCATTGAACAATGCACTAATCTTGTGTGAAACATTCCTGAAAAACATCAGTAAGTAGTGTTTTTTTGCCAAGTGGTATCAATAAATATACATTAATAGCAAAATCCACAAAATGTGCAGTCCAAAAACTGGAAGTATGTTTATCATGTTGAGGGAGAAACCATCCGGATTGAAGAAAGATAAGTGCGGGCTTACACATTGAGCCCTTCATCCAATCACCAATCGTGTTTAGCAAATATAGTTATCAAGTAAAAGAAACTTGGATGCTGAGTACGTGTGTTAGGTGTAGTTTAAAATTTTTGTATATTTCATACTGTTCGTTGTGTATTGGTGGTTATTTTTATTATCTTTATGAAGAATGTATGGGTTTGATGCTATGGTTGTGTAGTTATAGTTCATGGATATGAAATGTCCAGCAAAGTTTGATTTGGTGTTTTTGTTTGTGAGTGCTTTTATGTGTTCTTGGTAGCGTGTGAAAATGACCTTCTTATCTGGCCTATATAAAAGCTGGGGCACGAACTACAAGTTAGTTTGTAAACACCAGCGAAATTGTACATGTCATTGCTTATGTTGTTGGGTTTAAATTGTTTGTTGCGGATGTTGTATATTCTGTAATCATATTTATGAAACGTGTTATGTTTCTGAGTTTTGGGTAATGTGTATGGTATTATTAAGAATTATATGGGTTTGTCATGTTACGTATTTGAAGTTGGGTTATTGAGTTTATTTTTCAAGGGGTTGTATAGTTTGTCAATCGCTGTTGCATTGTATCCATTGGTTTAGGCTATGTTTTATGGTGTTTAAGTCTTGGTAGTGTTCTTGTTTGTCTACAGAAGGAAAAATTTAAAAAGTTCTCAATAGGGCATTGTCAATAATTAAAAAAGTAAGTGCTACTATAGGCAAGTGTAACATACTAACATATGCATAAGTGTTTTAGTTAAAAACGAGTAGCTCGAGTGAAGATGGAATCAAATAATTAGAAACCATTAATTTGTATTCACATAACAACCTTCAATTTGTAAATAGTTTTTCTACAATGAGATAAATTAGTTGTTCTTAACACACCTAGGAATATTAAAAACTGTGTAACTTAGAATAATTTTAGGTTAAAATATTGAAGTCTATCAGTTATAAAATGACATTATTTTCATGTTTGGTTTTTTATGCTTAACATTATTAATTCTAAGATTTTCTTCCATTATTCAAAATAAAACTCTCAGTGTTTGTTAATCATCATCATAAAAATTCAAATCATGCAACCTGTTTTTCAAAAGGCATATACATTTTTGATAGTGGTATTGCTGACACATTCTTAAATTTTTCTGCATTCATTTCAATTTTTGTAAATGTAAATAACTCTATTATAAATCATACTTTTTTATGCATTTACTTGATTATTATAACTTAATTCAGTTAAATCTAGTTATATTAAACTAATCTAATATTTAATTCTATAAAAAATTATTGAATACTACAACATACGATTCAGTAGCCATCATGTTGTACAAATCACTTGAGAATTAAATGTTATTGAAATGGAACTTTAACTCAAAGGGTCATCCTAACAAAGTACCAACCATCATTTTTGGCTGAATTGAACTAGGTACTATGTGTTAGCTATTTGTGTAAATAATATCAAGTGCTGGTCTACTCTCTTTAAATCCTGCTAGATGTCTCTGTAACTCATTGAGTTTTAAAATTTGCAGTTTTTGTGTTGTACAACTTGAGGTTTTTCTATTACACTTTTGGTATTAACTTGGCAAAAAAACACTACTTGTAAAAAAAACCAAAAAAATTTGCCAAGGTAATACCAAAAGTGTATTAATTTTTTTTTTGTTAGCCCAGCTGTTTAGTCAGAATTGATGAATATAGTGTCAAACCGCATTTCAGTCAAGTAAATAGCAATAGAAAAAAGGCTGAAGTGAGAAAAAGGTTATATTTTAATGATTGAAATTCTGGACTATCAGCTTTTAATGATGCCACATAGAGACATTTTATTCTTGAGACACCATAATGGGAACATATATAAATGTATATAAAAGAAGATCACAGGTTTTACTATTTTGGTTAAATAAAACTGCTGTATGAGGAAAAACTATAATCATGTGTTATCATGCTTGGTACTGTGTAAAGCTTAGTCTTCAACTCTTGTTAGTTGGTACCTTCTTATACCTAAATGTTTGATTTTCTCAATGGAAGCATTTGAAAAAGGCTCAAAACATTAAGGCCAATTATATTACGTTATAGAGTTTTTATGTTTATTCATAAAAAATTTACTTTCATTTTATGTTGCAGGTCGTTAATGACTCGGTGTAAGCTTTATCCATTTTTTTAAATTTTAGTGAACGGTTTGATAAAGTAATAAAATAATTTATAAATCTAGTACTGCATACACTGCGCTACTAGAGTTTTTACATTGGTTTTATGTCAATACTTTTTTGACGTTGACAATGTTATTTTTGTTCCAGATACATGAACTTGTACATCTCTCTGGAAATCATCAAGACGAGGCAAATGGTTAAAGTGTGTTTCCTAAACTTACTAGCCTACCATAAAAATAAAGGCAAACTGCAGATGATCTTTTTCTAGATGAGGCAAAAGAGAGTTCAGAGGAAGGAGTTCATGTTCAAGACTACTCATGTTACCACATTTATCTCCTGAAAATAGTCTAAGAAAATACAAACATAAATCTGTATTATTTTCACAGTTGTGGAAGTGAAAATACAAATTAGAACATTGTGGTATGAGGCCTTATGTTGTAAGAAGTTTGAAGAAATTGAACACTACTTTTTCATTCCTGGTCATATTTACCTACCATCTGTTAGTGACTTTGGAGGGATGTGGTAGCTAAGAGCATGTTCATGGTTACAACAATGATTCTAAATAAAATATTTAATTTGGCAAAGTATGCTGAAAGCATTACCACAAAGTGATAGAGTTACAATGACAAATAAACAAAAGAATGATTTAACAAGTTGTTTAGGTTTGAAAATGACGATCAACTAGAAATGGAGATTAAGCAGAGAGTAAATTCAGCCTTCATCAGTTCATCATTAGGTAAAGAAACAAAAGCAAGAAAGTTACCCTGTATACACTTGATATATAAAGAAAAAAATATAATTGACAAGAAAAAACTGGATAATATGAAGTGACTGCTTAAGTTCATTTCTTTAGTCTAACACTATTAAAACAACAATCTTGTTCTATGCAAGCTTCAATACATATACAATGTATTGCAAACTGAGTATAGAATTTCAATGAGTTTTGTTGTTTATAATCTCAATCATCTGTAGTAATAAATTAGATTTCAAAAATATTTCATTTTGGCTAAAACCTTTTTTATAGTTTTTAGGTTGTTGTATATCATTTACAATTATTAAAAAAAATTATCATGAGAAATTATTGAGTAACTCAGGAAAAACTTTTAACTTATATGCAGACGCATTTCGAAACGATCATATCATTGATGAAGCCAGCCTGCTACTTATTGCGACCTGAGTAGTGACTTGGTTTGCGAATGAAACGAATGTTTTGAAGTGAGTCAGCAAACAAGTTAATAGTTTTTACTCAGTTACTCAATAATTCTTATGTCTTTTTTTAGTTTGTCAATATTCTATTTCTTTTTGCCTTGTATTTTGTAATTCTTGTTTATTCCATTCAGTTAGTTTATGTTGTTTTTTTCAAATAATTGTTTTGAAATGAGACAAGTCATTCCATTGAGTCATTGCTTTTAAAGTGTGATAGTACTTTTTTGTGTAAGTCAGTTTTGTGTATAATAACAGTGATGTTGCCTTTGTCCACTTTTATGAATTTAGGTTTATTTGTCATTGTTTGTGTTTTATTGAGTTTAATGTTTATGTTTCATTGTTTTGTGGTGTGTTTGTTTTGTTTTGTTTAAATTTCGTATTGTGTGTTGACGGAGGTATTCTTGGTTGTTGGTGTCTGAAGTTAGTATGGCTGTTTCAAAGTCGAGTAATTTGTTAGTGGGCTTTTTGTATTGTGTAAATTGTGTTTGAGGCCTTTGTTGAGTAAATCCATTTCTTGTTTGTTGAATTTTATATTTGATGTGTTAAAAGTAGGTTAGTGAACTGTATGTGTGGTGTTAACTTTCGTTTGTGTGTGATGTTTGAGTTAGTTAATTTTAAGGTTATATTTATTTTTTATTTGTTGTTGTAATTTGTGTGTTTGTTCATTTTAAATTGTATAACATTTTCGAGTTCAGTATGGTGTGGTATTTGTTTGAGTTGGCGTAGGTGGTAAAGTTTGGTACTAAGTATGTCTTTTAATGTATAACCTTTTAATGTTGTTTATCGTTTTTTGTTCTGATGTAATGTTTGATTTAATTTTAATGTGTACATATTTTAGTGTTAAGTCGTGTATGATGCATTTTTTTGTTGAATGCGATATGTTGTGATGTGATGGTTACTTTGAGCTGGGTCCATCTATACTCATTGATAGCCTTGGATCGCCGATCCATATTAAAACTTGCAGTTTTTGTGATGTACATCTTGAGGAGTTCGTATAAATTACACTTTTTTTGTATTAACTTAGCAAAAACCACTACTTACTGATTTATTCAGGAGACACGTTTCACACTAGGTCAGTGTATTATTCCATGCTGTGAGTTACTGACAAGACTGTTGCTCCTGGAAGCAATAAATAAGTAAGTGAATAAATCAGTAAGTAGTGGTTTTTTGCCAAGTTAATACAAAAAAGTGTCATTTGTACAAAAACCTCAAGAAGTACAACACAAAAACTGCCAGTTTTAATATTTTTACTTAGTTACTCAATATATATTATGTCTTTTTTTAGTTTGTTAATATTCTATTTCTTTTTACCTCGTATTTTGTAATTATTGCTTATTCCATTCAGTCAGTTTATGTTGTATTGTTTAAAACAATTGTTTCGAAATGTGTCAGCAAGTAAGTTAAAAGTTTTAACTCATTTTCTGGATAATCACTAATGATTTATTCAGATGATTACAAGCAACTTTAATAATTTATATTTTTATAAACAAGTTTTAAAATTGA
The DNA here is from genome assembly GCA_036971475.1 of Prosapia bicincta. Lineage (NCBI taxonomy): Eukaryota > Metazoa > Arthropoda > Insecta > Hemiptera > Cercopidae > Prosapia > Prosapia bicincta. The sequence continues at coordinate 136,963,972 of JBAIZL010000006.1, forward strand.
TTTTATTTTTAATTTTTGGTGCAAGGCAACTAAAATGTTGATAACATTTTTAATAACTCTTAAAATGTTTCCTTTTAAAAATTGTGATTTTGTAGATTTAATCAAACTTTAAAAATGAAATAACTCTAAATTATCAAAATGATTGGCACTTTGTTAGATAGACCCCTTTAGTTTTCATCCATGTAGTTTTATTTTTATACTGCTTGCGATTGCCAACAGTGAAACAAACAGTCTAGATTCATTTTAACATTCCTTGTAATGATTAGTACTAGACAGCAATCGAGTGGTGCTTACGATTTTTAGAAATTTGTTTGTAAAAGTCTGTTTATTTTGAAGGACACTTACCTCACAAACCAAAAAATTGTTTATAGTGTTTTAAAAATTATTAAAACAATTTATATTTTTTTTCTAAAGGTATATAATTGTTATTTTATAATAAAATTGTATTGGAAAGTGATCAAGAACAATTAATTCACAGGAATGAAAATTGTGCTAATGATGTAGATGATCTTTATAACCCTTATGCATTGGTAATGACTCCATGAGGTCTGTGGTGTTTTAAAAACATCTTACAGCCCGTAAGACGCAATATATGATGCTATTTGCTTGAGTCCAGTGTATTCTGGAAATATAAACTTCTTAAAAATTTTTGAAAATTTTTGATAACAAATTTTCAGAAAAATGTCACTTAGCCAATTAGTTTACTGACGTTAACCCCCAGTATACCAAATTTGGTGTAAATCCTAGAAGTAGTTTTAGATGTTTAAAGATTTTCAAAAACTTGATAATGATTTTTCTGAAAATTTCCACTTAGCCCATTGGATTGCCAATATAAATGACACTCTATGTAACAACTATTGTGAAATTCCTTAGAGTAGTTTCCTATGTTGAACAATTTTTGAAAACTTGATTACAACGTATTTTAGATAATTTTCACTTAGCCCATTAAATTGCTGACCTTAAAAACCCCCTAAATACCAATTTTAGTGTACATCTGTTGAGTAATTTCCGATGTTTAAAACAATTGTTGAAAAGTTGATGACCTTAGACTAGTTTCTGACAAAATAAATATATATATTAAATATGGTTATATGTTTTCTTGTGATACAGTTAGTAAATTGAACTAATTTCAAAAACAAGAATAGTTTTAATACATATATTATTCAAAGCTTTTCACTGATAAAACAGTACTAGCATCTTCACGAAAAATAATTATGTAACCTATTTATATTTTATTAGGTTACATAATTATTTTTCCTGAAGATGCTGATAGTGTTTTATAGCAAAAAGCTTTGAATAATATTTGTATTAAAACTATTCTTTTTTTGAAATATTTTTAATTTATTATATATATATATATATATATATATATATATATATATATATATATATATATATATATATATATATATATATATATATGCTGATACGTATTCCTTCACGGATGGAAAAATATGATGAAATGTTACTATCTGGAGTACATCCGTTCATTCTGCAGTCTATAAATTCGCAGTTCCGACGTTTCGCTAGAATCTCATCCAGCATTGACGAGGTGAACCCAACAACAGTAGAAGAGCGATGAACGGATGTACTCCAGATAGTAACATTTCATCATATATATATATATATATGTATATATATATATATATAGACATGCAATTGTTCTAAAACTGATATGACAATTTTTCATCAAATTTTGACTTTGCCCATTGGATTCTTGAGGTTAAAAACCCCTTAAATACCAATGTTGATGAAAATCCCCAAAGTAGTTTTTGAAAAGAATTTAGGCTACAAACATATATAAAATATTTTTCGATAACTTGGTGAAGATGATTTTTCAGCAAATTTTCACTTAGCCCATTGAATTGCTGAGGTTAAAAATCCCATATATAACAAATTTTGTGGAAATTCTTAGAGTAGTTTCCAAGAACAAACTTTCACAAACACACACACAATTATTAGTCCTTGAAGAATATTAGTTTTAAAATAAAACTTTTAATGAAATAACGCAAATATTAGCTTAATGTTATTGTTAATATGAAGTAGCAACTTTCATTTAGTAACCTTCTCTCATAAAAAGTTTTATTTTCTTCTTTTTAATAAATAGTTTGATATGTGTTTAAGAGATTTTATTTAATATTTAAGAGATTTAGTATTGAACATATTATTTTGTTTGGACATATTGATATAGGATTTTGTTTAGAGCGTCTACAGTTCTCTAAATTCGTCAAGCATTGGCTTCTGTCAAACTACGGCGCACGCTATTGCGCAATACACTCGCCATTTCCACAGTATGAAACTTAATACCGGCAGTGATTGACGTGTTTCCTTCTGTGTTCTTTCCTCGCCGTTGTGGGCTCATTCTTGCACGTTTTTTCATCAGTTTGCATCTTACAAATCCTTCGCAAATAAGTGTTGAGATCAATCTCAAAACTAACAGTGGTGTATTTTATTAAATTTAACCAATTAATTACTTTACTTGTCTCATTATTTTATCATTAAACCTTTTCAACTACAAAAGTGTTAGCACGTGGTAAAGTAGTTATTGAAACGATTTTTATAACTTATTATTTTAGTGAACATTCAAGTTATCTTCTTAAAGTGTTTCAGTGAACAGTTTCTAGAGGAAAGGCAGTGTGCACACCAGGCTTCATGGACTACACTTACGAAGAACATTTATTGCACTCAAGTTAAGTGTTTTCAGGTTATCCCTTTATTACAATTTTGTGCTTAAACCTCTTTGAATCATGACTCAAAACAACTGACAAATTTGCTGTTTTTAAATTGTGGTACTACGGTAAATAATTATTATTATTTATTATTTTCTATCTGCGTCAAACGTATGGACTGAAAGCCACATTGGTCCCCCAAGCCGGATGCTTTAGAGTGTTAGAGCCATTAAATAGTGAAACACCCATTTTACAGCGTTCAAGAGCATATGGAAAGTACTGCTTTGGCATAAGGGAAATTCGATAGGGTCTTGAACTTAAAACAAAGTTTAATAAGATTTTTTTACCCGTTAGTTTTGAAATGTGCAAAGTCATCAAAAAAATGAAACCGTCACCAAATTTTTACGGGTACCAACTGGCTTATCTACATTGACTGTTCCTCACTTCTCTGGTTCAGTCAGACTCGGTAAACTTCAACGAGATCTATAACTCTATAATGCAATACGACACGGAATTGAGCGACATTCATGAGTTTAAGGAATGGTCGCTATTTCTGTCCCGGTGACTTTGTCACTGATATTTGTTTGTCGCTGTTGGTACCAGTGACAAAATATGGAAAATGCCGGTTCCAGTGATAATGGATCGATGATAGGCGAAACGTCGTCGTCATTGGCTGGAAAGTTACTGATATTTTACCGCGCTGTCACTGGATCTACTCCAACCGCTCGACTTACGGCATCGATCATCGTGCAGTGTCGTTGACTGAAAGGGGAGGGGGTTTTCTATATTGTAATTGGGTAAAATGTCACAGTCACTGAATTTATAGTTACTGATATTTTACAGAGGCTATCATTTGTTGATTTGTCGCTGGTTCTAGTCATTTACGTTGTGTGTAAGTGGGTATTTGTGTCAGATTTCAGGACAGTGAAAGTGTTGTGTGCCGTGGACGCTATATTTTGTTTTCAATTCCGTATGAGTTTATTTTTAAGTAAAATAAGCCTTCCGAAAAAAAGCGAAGTGTGAACTACCATAATCATCCTAATTTATGCAAACTAGTGAAACAACATTTTTGTGGACTGGTCACATTCTTGCGTGTTATTATACTCTAAGGGAGGTTACATTCTAAATGACAGAAGATCTCGGTCAAGTCTTGATAAGTTCAAAAAAATCCTTTTTGTTAGTACAAACAACCAATACTGTAAATAAACTGTATTATGTAATTAAACCTATATGTTGTAAATAAACAGTTTTTTCCAGTTTCATATAAGAATATATAATTTATTACCCCAGTGTATGTGTTGCAGTAACTTCCTAATAATAATGACATCGGCACTGTTTCTTCACCAGTGTGGTATGCCTGCCTGTTATTGGCACATACAGAGCTATCTCAGTATCCCTTGTCACCGGTAAAAGTTACTGATCCAAGCCTGGTGCTGTTACTAAAATCACCGATCCATTAAAGTCACTGGATCAACCATACCTAATGAGTTTCAGTATCTTCATGATGCGTTGAAGGGTAACGCGTCTGGTATACTCAAAGGGCTACCTACAACCATCCGATGGCCTATGAAGCGTTACAAACCACGTCGGATAGCAGATCTCTACATGAAGAAAACTCTTAACTTCTCCGTCATGAAGGGAATCACTCATGAGGAACTCAACAGATACCTTTCAACTCACTCTAATGCAGCAGTGCCCTTAAGGCACTGAAATTGCAAGACCTAGCAGAATTACTGCTTTTTCGACTTTCTGTTACCAATCTGGATCCTCCAACTCGTCTCAGTTTTGATACCCAACTGACTATAGCTAGCGTTCCTTCATTTGAGTGCTTAGATAAACTTGTTACCGAACAACCAGGTATGGAGCTCTTACAGACTCCAGCGACTCATTCAAACAATAGTCGATCCCTTGAGAGCAAAAAAATCTAATTATTTCTTGAATGGTGTCGCTTCGGAATGTTATTCTTTCAAAATATCTTCTGGTTTTAATGCTGTTGCTTCTCGCCGCAAGCAACCTTAAAATTCTCTTCGACCTATGACGCCCTTTCATTACAAGCTTGGACATTTAGGTTGGGCGGCAGGCTGCACCAATCCATAGGATTAGCCATTCTCTCTGGTTGTACCCATGAAGTACCATCACTTTAATCTTGGAGAAGACTACTTTCATCACCTTTCTCATCCCTATGGACCTCGTTCTAGCCATGGTCAAGAAGTACTGCGTCATCTCTCTTCACACTCTTCGACAACGCTTCTTCTTTGGCATCATCTGCAACTCATATCTACTATTCTTTTAGTAAACATTCAAATTATCCCCTTAAAGTGTTTCTAGAGGAAAAGCGGTGTGCAAACAAGGCTTCATCGACTACACTTAAGAAAAACATTTACTCCAAGTAAGTTAAGTGCATCCCATTATTCCGATGTTGTGCTTAAACCTCTTTGAATCATATACTCAAGGCAACTCACAGATTTGCCGTTTTTAAATTCATCTGTGTGGTACTCCGATAATTAATTATTATTTTCTGTCTGCGTCAAACTTAGGGGCTGGACGTTACAACATTAGTAATATATTTTAAAACTGATGACTAGGTTTTTAATCGAACTGATAAACAAATTTTCGTCATTCTTTTGTTTTGTTACAAACAAATGAAGAAACTCTAGGGGATAGTATTACATACTATAATACTTATCAGCAATCTGTTACATGACGTCAGTGGCGCTACCTATTCTCCCGCCGGGTAAACAAAGACCGGAGTTGGTGTCCACGTGATCATAAGATTTAGCCGTTCATTATCCCGCAGCTTGTTTAGAAATAGCACATGGTGTTATAAGCCCCGTAAGTATAAAAATGTGAATTATTTGTGTTCATAAAAAGTGTGTTAATTTAATCTTCAGATTGTTGGATATCGTTTTTCGTAAGTATCAAAATTACATTAAAATCCATGCCTCATTCATTAACACGTTTTTATAAGACCTTTTCTCAGTCGAAATTTCAAGTGTCTAAAAATAACATCACCTTAGTTCCAAATATTTGTCGAATTGAAACTTTGGCTCCGCAGTGTTTACATTGTTGTATAATACTCTTCAAAAGTGAGTAGTTAAATTAAGGTCAAATAGAATTTTTATGCAAGTTAATTGACGGCGCCAAAAGGTATATTTTACCAAGGCCCAACTTACGCGGCCTTGCCGGTGTATAATAACGCACGGAATTCCAAATATATTCTACTGTACATTTCAAAAGATTATAGGGATACGTCAATTACAGTTTCAATTGCTGAATGATTTTAACTATCCTAAAGGAAACATAACACTGTGGTCATAAGTGTATGCTGTGATAATTATGACCTACAAATTTTGATCTGGTGTGAAACTTTTCAATGACATCCTTAATTTTATTTGTATTTAACATTTCATTTCATCACTCTGTAAAAATACATTTCCTAAAACCATTGTGTGGTTATGTGTAAAAAGAACCAGTGTGTGTAGATAGAAAGTTTTGTCAAGGTTGACTGTAATAGTTAGGTATGCCTTACAACTTCCATCAATTAGTAAAAAGATCTTTGACATAAATTTAATTATAAATTATTAGTAGCATACATTAAAATATCTCATATTTCTTGCTTAAATATCTCCCATATTTAGGTAATATTTGATCAAATTTGTGTCCACTCAGATTTCTGTTTGTTTTCATATGTGCTACACAATAACATTCTAAATAAACAAATTATTTTCATGCATAATTGAAAACATATTAAATTTCAATTCAAGAGACTTGAATGCTCATTAGAAAAGTAGTAGCATTTTCTATTAAAATTCAATTAAAGCGACTTGAATGCTCGCTAGAAAGTAGTAGCATTTTCTACTAAATTTCAATTCAAGAGACTTGGATGATTGTTAGAAAAGTAGTAGCATTTTCTAAAGGAATTCAGTTTAATTAAATTTCTGGTATGTAAACTATCTTAAACAGACATAAATTGTATGACATCATGTTTGAATTTAATTTAAGTATCAGCTGTATCTCATACCATGATTACTGCCATCTATTGATGTTTAATAATTTTAAGTTTCAATTTTAGGTCATTGAATGCTAGGTTAGAAAAGAAGTAACATTTTATAAATGAATTCAGTTTAATTTAATTTCTGCTATATAAACTATCTTAAATACGCAAATTGTATGGAATCATGCTTTTACTTAATTTAAGTATCAACTATATCTCATACCATGATTACTGTAATTTATTGATTGTTAATAATTTTTAGATTTCCATATAAGATATTTGAATGCTATGTTAGAACTGTAATATCACTTTTTAGGTTAGTTCAGTATCTAATTTTGTAACATGCACATGCATGACCTATCACAGGATAGATGTCCTATGCCTGAAACCTTAGAGGGAGTGTACTATACAACTTCCCAAAATTTTTATAACAATCAGTCAAATGGTATAGTAATCTATAAATGACAGATGAACATTAATTTTTATGTATTCATTTCCTTTCCCCATGTATTCTATATTGGCAAAAATTATTCCAGAATCATAATTAAGTTGAATATGGGATACATCTTCCGAAATAAAAGTCTTTAAAATTATAATAAGTAATTGCTACTATTGGCAAGTATAACATGAAAGTATGTGTTCAAGTGTTTTAGTGAAGGCTAGTAACTGAAAGTGTTGATGGAATCAAATAATATTTACAACCATATTATAACATACCTATATTTCAGTGTAAAGGTCTGTTGTAGAAAAATTAAAACTTGATTTTATAACCTACCCATTAACCTTGCATAGAACCTGATATATATTTTTTGAACTTTGCAACACTTCTTGTATTCATTTATCACTTTCACTATATGTACTTAAACAAAAATCTTACTTGGTATTTATGTGAGTTAACTTTAAAAGATTGATAGTATCTCGCATAAATACCAAGTAAGATTCTTGTTTAAGTACATATAGTGAAAGTGATAAGTGTGTATATATATATATATATATATATATATATATATATATATATATATATATATATATATATATATATATGTGTGTGTGTGTGTGTGTGTGTGTACTTTTTCCAAATTTATAATTTTGTTTCTGGATTACCGAATATTGATTGTTTCGGAAAGAAAATAAATACAATTTTATTATACATGAATCACATATTTCTTGCTTAAATATCTTGCTTATTTAGGTAATAATTGATCAAATTTGTACCCACTCAGATTTCTGTTTGTTTTTATATGTGGTACACAATAATATATTCTAAATAATAAACTAATTATTTTCATGTATCATTGAAAAAATATTAAATTTCAATTCAAGAGACTTGAATGCTCATAGAGAGTAGTAGCATTTTCGATTAAATTTCAATTCAAGAGACTTGAATGCTCATAGAGAGTAGTAGCATTTTCGATTAAATTTCAATTCAAGAGACTTGAATGCTTGTTAGAGAGTGGTAGCATTTTCTATTAAATTTCAATTTAAGAGACTTGAATGCTCGATAAAAAAGTATCAGCATTTTCTAAATAAGTTCAGTTAATTTAAATTTCTGCTATATAAACCATCTTGAACAAACATAAATTGTATGAAATCATGTCACTTAATTTAAGTATCAGCTGTATCTCATACCATGATTACTGCCGTCTATTGATTATTAATAATTTTATATTTCAATAAAATATTAGATGATTGAATGCTAGGTTAGAAATGTAGTATCACGTTTTAGGTTAGCTCAGTATTCAATTTAGCCCAGTAGCTCATAGTGATGATGAAATCAAATAATATTTATAACCATATTATAATGTACCTATATTGCAATGTACATTATGTATATTGCACCTATATGAGGTGGTCTGTGTTAGAAAAATAAAAACTTGATTATTTCATAGTCATAAACCTTGCCCTAAATAATTGTTTTTGCCAATATCGATTATGTGGGAAAGGAAATAAATACTAATACATAATTAAATACTTTTACATTTTTAAATTAATCACTGAATGTAAGGACTACAAAATTCACGGGACTAATACACGGATCTCATATTTCTGTTTAAATATCTCACATATTTAGGTAATATTTGATCAAATGTATGTCTACTCAGATTTCTGTTTCTTTTCATATATGCTACACAATAATATTCTAAATCAGATGCAACTTATTTTCATGTATCATTGAAAACATATTATATATCAATTCAAGAGGCTTGAATGCATGTTACAGAGTAGTAGCATTTACTATTCAAATTCAATTCAAGAAAATTGAATGCTCGTTAGAAAGTAGTAGCATTTTCAAAATATTAACCTCTATTTGTTTTTTGAAGCTTAAAATGATCTATTTGTCATTTAGAATGCATTTTTAATTACCATACATGAAAGCAAAAACAAACAAAAATGACAGGACCTAACATTTGATCAATTGTTACATATTGGTACATATGTTATTTTATATAGCCAACCAATCTAACCAGATACTTTGAGTACCTGTATATTGTAATGTACACATACAATAGTAATGTTGACCATTATGGTAGTCTGTTTTATTAAGAAACTTTGAGTGTAAACAGAATTGCTTATAATTATATCACGTTTCCAGTTTTTGCCTTTCATGAGTTTAATGTTTATTTCAGTAAACCTACATTATTTTAAAACCAAATCTGTCCTAACTAGTTATAGGTTTGTTGTAAACAGCTACATTTTGTTATAATGAAAAACAGTGTTGTTTTAAAAAAAAATATTTTATACGGTTATGTATGTGTTAATACATTTAGGTTATGTTGAATTTTTTCAATTTTAACCATTATTTATGTTTTCAGACTCTTAAAATATGTTTTCTTGTTTAGAAAGTATTTTTGACTAGAGTATGTGAAAACAAAAACATCTGATGTCGTAATACTTGACCAAATGAAGTTCCATTCTGATTTTCTTTATTTTTATGATGCTCAAAAATACATTCTAAATAAGATATAAGTAATTTTAAGGGACGGGAATATAATAGTGTTTCAAAATTCAAAAATTGAAACACTTTTAAGTTAGCAACACAGAAAACTGTATAAACTGAATATTTTTTTTGCGTAACTGAAATATGTATTTTACACTACTATATAACTATATATAATACAGCTATAAAAACAATCTGATCAGGTTATATTTGGTTATAAAAAAAATTTAAGCTTAGTAAAGGTAACATTGAACTTCAATCAGTTGAAATTTGTAAACATGATACAGGCTAGTTATGTGAAATTGTGTTTAAACTAAAAATTTCTTAGAACAGCATTATAGTATAAAATATTACCATAGAGCTGTGTTAAAATGTAGATGTAAAGTAGCTGCTTAGGATAATTTTAGTTTTAAAATAAAATAAAATGTTAATTTGAAATGGTGGAATAGGTTTGGTTGTACAAAAATATAAGCTTAGTAAAGGCAACATTGAACTCCCAAATGTATAAATTCGGCAAACATGATAGACTAGGGCAAAATGGTGTCTAAACTAGAAATTAAAAAAAAACTATGATTTAAAATATTACTATATAGGTATATAAAATGTTAATACAAAGTATCCACTTAGGATAGGTTTGGTTCTAAAAGAAAATTAACTTTAACATGAAAGAAATGATTTTAAGCACCGAAAACATGATTAGTGGTTTAAATATGACAAAATATGGAAATTTAACCTACATGTAGCATTACACACAACATTGTATAAACTGAAATTTCTTAATAAAATACCACTATTTTACAACATATCTACAAACTATCATTTAGGATAGATTTTGTGTACATATATATTTTTCAACTTTGCAACACTGTTTTCTTTGTTTCACTTATCACTTATCGAGCATGCTCGATAATGGAGATACTATCAATCTTTGAAAGTTAACTCGCATAAATACCAAGTAAGATTCTTGTTTAAGTACATATAGGGAAATTGATATATATATATAAAATTGAACTTGCAAACAGATGAAATTGGCAAACATGATATAGTTATGCAAAATTTTCTATAAGCTTAAAAGCTATTTAATAACTCTCAGTTGTATTATATTATCATATGTAATTATTGAGTAACTGAGTGAAAACTTTCAGCTTACTTTATGACACATTTAAAAACAATCTTTTTGTTTGTTGGCGATCTTTTCGTTCAACCCACGGCTGGCGGCTATCGCTCAAGGTTGAATCTTGAGCTAGTTGTATAAGAATATATGCAAGGGATATCGTTAATTGATATTCTTGGGTGTGTGTGTGTGTGTGTGTGATTTTTGTTTTTGTTGTGAATAGGCGAAATATGGTTTTGTTAATTGAATGGGGTACGAAACTATCGAAGTCCTACTAGTGTTGATAGACCACAACTCTCCTGCAGAGAGGGATTAGTTAAATAAAGGTACAGTATTAAAGGAAGGTATATCGTATGTGTTGTGTTTTTTAAAGTGATCCATTAATTTATCAATCAACCCCAAGAAAGATAGGGAAGGATTGTGAAACAGAAATGGAATTAAAGTGAGAATGTAATTGAGTTCGTTAACTCCTCTAAACAAAAGGTCCAGTGTATTATGTAATCATAATTATCCTTAAGGCCTTAAAGGGTAAAATCTGAAACGTTAAACTCTATTTTTCAGATTTTTTATACAGGAAGACAAGCACATAAGGATTTTTCAGTTGCTTTAATGAGTTTGGATATTTCATGACACAATTTTTGAGTAATTTCATTACCCCCAGTAAGTGTAGTCAGTTCTAAGCGCGAGCTTCCTTGGCCTTATGAAGATGACTCCAACCGTCATCATTAGCACAACTCAAATGATGTCATTGTTTCAAAGAAGGTTGAAAAAAGTTCTCATAAATGTCTTAATGCTCAGTACTAACTGCCTTGATAGTTCCAAGTCACTATTTGCCATCATAGTAACAGCCTATTGTGTCATTTCATGTAAAGAAAAGGAAACAAAACCTATTGATAATTCTACATATCTGGTTGATTGAGATGTTATAAAATATTGCACTATAGTTTTTGAAACAGGTACAATGAAATAATTAACTGCTAGGAAATTTGAATAAATCTTTTGACAGATATTCAAGAAATTCTTTTCTCTTTTATATTGGCCTCTAGAATCACCAGTAAAATAAGTAATGATTTTGACGACAAGAGCAATTGCTTTTAAGCCTTTTATGAAATATTACTGAAAACAGTGTCTACTGTTGCATTGTGTTGTTGGTGATTGCTTATAATGCAAAGACTTCAACTTTTTACTACATTTACCAAAAGGTAGCTCTGGATCTCATTGTAAATTACAAAAGTTAAGTTTTCAGAGAAATTTTATTGTCACAACGACGACACATTCTCCTTTAATTAATGAGCTGTTAATGTTTTTAAGCTGATTTTTACTTTTTATGTATTGATGAGATTTTAAATCCTTAGCTTTTTATAAATGATTCAAAAAATTAATCTCTTGACTTTGTAACATTACAGTTTCAGTTCTGTCTACAGTTGTCCATTGCTTGTACTCAATATTATCTATTATTCCTTTAATTTTCTAATTTTTTGCAATTCTTGCAAGAGTTCTTGTGCTTTCATTAGATCTCTAGATAGATAACTGGAGCGAGCGTTCCAATACAAGAGGAAAGTAATAAGTTAGTTATTTCAATTTTCCTCTTTATATGACGTGCATATTGCAAATTACTTTTTAACACATCATACTCACCTAAATTGGATGTGGATAGGGTAATGTCTTCACTAAGACTTCATCATAGCTTTTAACAAAAATTTTCAAACAGATTTTGTCCTATTTGTTTGAGATTTTGTTTTTTAAAAATCTGTAGCAGCAACTCTTTTTTTCAAAACAAAATGAAGTTGCTTGATGTAATCATCTTGAATTCACTGATTAAACTATATTTAAAAAGTACTTAACTAAGTGAATACGTAATTGCTTACTTGCTGACACGTTTCAAAAGAATCTTCCTTTTAAGAAGCTAACCCTCTACTGGTGGCATCGGTTAGGTATAAAGGCTGTAACAGGATGGATTTACAACTGTGGAATGGAATGGGTTATTTTGGTTGTGTGTCATGTAATGCAAAAGGCTGTTGGCTTCAAAATGTGTGTGATCATTTAATATGTTTTCTTTATCTGTTGCGTAGTGTTTGTATATCTCGTACTTTTCTACCATCTGCCAAACCGGCAGGTCATTCTATACACGCTTCGAAGAACACATTACCCAAAGAAAACAAACCCAAAATCCAGCTACGCAAAACACCTAAAAAAACACGCAACACACACACATGGACATGCATACTATTTTAAATGTTCTACACACATTAAAAAAAAAACTAACAACCTTAGAAAAATACGAGATATAAAACACTATGCAACAGATAAAGAAAATATATTAAATAATCACACACATTTTGAAGCCAACAGCAGATATAAATCCTACAGCCTTTATACCTAACCGATGCCGCCAATAGAGGGTTAGCTTCATAAAAGGAACTAATATTTTGAAACACGTCAGCAAGTAAGCAATTATGTAGTCACTTAGTTAAGTACTTTTTATATATAGTAAAATTATTTTAGGAGCATATAATAAGCCTAAAATAAGCATGGTTTATTAAATTAATCGATTCTAAATTACATTTGTTTATATTATCTTGGCAAAAAACCACTACTTACGGATTCATTCAATTTACTGATTTTACAATTAAACAAGTGTAATTTCTATAAAAACCTCAAGATGTACAACACAAAATCTGCAAGTTTTAATAGATTCTATTGGAGATACATCTAGAGAGGTTACACATGACCTTCGCTTTTCTTAAATGGTTTGTTCTTACAAATTTGACATGTTGATTGCCCTGGTATAGGAACAACATTTCTACCTGATCTCTCAAAGCATTTAACATCTATCTCAGTTTGGCTTTTAAAATCAAAAGAATATTTAATTAATGGTTGTGATTTTGAAATTGTATTATCCCTGATTATTTATTATGTTTGTTAAATGACTAAACATTTACTTTCACAACAAGAAACCTTATTGTGAAGTGTTAATGAGCAAGCATTGTGATACTGTACCAGAGATAAAGTATATGTTGTACCCTGACCTTGTTATCTGATGATAAGGTCAATATTGTTTTTTTTTTGAGCATAGAAAATGTACTTAACTAAGTTGTAGGCGTTGTGTTGTTCCAAAAATGTTTAAAGCAAATATAAATATTTTTCAACCACAACTAATAGAAAAGTTATTATTGTTTACCATATATGCATATTGTGTGGGGGCAATAAGAAGATAGCAATTGTGAGGTGTGCTAACAATTGCCAAAGCTGAGTATTTTCAGAAACGTTTTTTTTAATTCTGGGGAATCAGAGAATAAAAATTTTAAAAACATTTATCATAATGATAGACAACAATCATTATTTTTGTGGAGCAGTGTACTTTCAACAAAAGGGTCTGTTCATACATGACCAACACAGCTTACATATAATCTGGGCTCTTAGAACTTCATGAAATTTTGTACATTTATTCTAGGGTAATTATTTAGATCTGGCAACTATTTAGATGCCGGCTTCTGTGATATCTTTTGCCAGGTGATGTCACTTGATCTCTATTCCTACCTTACATGTGTAGATTTGTTTGGTTACATGCTGTACAAAACTACAACCAAATCTATCCTGACTGGGTACTTCGTAGGTATATTATAATATAGGTATATAGTAATGTTGTATAACATTACAACCAAATCTATCCTGACTGGATACTTCGTATGTATATTATAATATAGGTACATAGTAATGTTGTATAACATTACAACCAAATCTATCCTGACTAGATACTTCAATAAGTATATTATAATATAGGTATATAGTAATGTTGTATAACATTACAACCAAATCTATCCTGACTGGATACTTCGTAGGTATATTATAATATAGGTACATAGTAATGTTGTATAACATTACAACCAAATCTGTCCTGACTAGATACTTCAATAAGTATATTATAATATAGGTATATAGTAATGTTGTATAACATTACAACCAAATCTATCCTGACTGGATACTTCATAGGTATATTATAATATAGGTATATAGTAATGTTGTATAACATTACAACCAAATCTGTCCTGACTAGATACTTCAATAAGTATATTATAATATAGGTATATAGTAATGTTGTATAACATTACAACCAAATCTATCCTGACTGGATACTTCATAGGTATATTATAATATAGGTATATAGTAATGTTGTATAACATTACAACCAAATCTATCCTGACTGGATACTTCGTAGGTATATTATAATATAGGTACATAGTAATGTTGTATAACATTAACAACAAAATCTGTCCTGACTAGATACTTCAATAAGTATATTATAATATAGGTATATAGTAATGTTGTATAACATTACAACCAAATCTATCCTGACTGGATACTTCATAGGTATATTATAATATAGGTATATAGTAATGTTGTATAACATTACAACCAAATCTATCCTAACTGGATACTTTATAGGTACATTCTAATGTGGTATAGGTAGTACGGTCTGCAGAAGCAGAGGTAGTACTTCTTACTACTGCACACTCAAACCGGTCCCCGCGTAAATTGCGTTGAAAAATAACTTTCCAACAAAAAAAAATTATAAAAATACCTTTGGGATGTGTTTAAGAATGTTTTCATACTCATAAAGATTTACTAAATGCTGATCTAAATTTTAAGATATTTTAGTCAATAATATAAGGTTATTTTCAAATTTTTCATTTTTTGTGAGGTATATTTTGAGATATAAAATGACGAAGTTAAGGGGAAAGGGTAATTTTGGTAAACATCAATACCTTAAAATTTAAACTTATTGCCTCCTAATTCAAATATTAATTTAAAATTTATGCAAAATTAAAGCAATTTTAATAAGCTTTGAAATGCAACACTAGAATTTTGTAATAACTAAGTCTTTCCCCAACACATTTTTTTGAAAATTATTATTTTTAAAAAGTTACCTTCTTAAAAATTTTGAAAATTATTTTGTTTAATAATGTCTCTTAAATAAATAAAACTTAGCATTCCAAGTAGTTTAGTATGGGTACCTTGTCAGATTTTTCACATTTGTGCAGCTTTTGTCAACCGAATAAAGGTTATGATAATCCGAATTAAAGTAATAAGTGGAGTACTTCAGTAATGAATGAATCAACTAGTGTAGTTAATAAAAAATTACTCCTATCTAATTGATAGTCTATTACACAATTTGAAGATTTACTGTATAGCTATTGAATGATAAAAACATATAGTAAAAACCATGCTGTATTTACAAAAACATTACAATATTATCATAAGTTACATTAGTTGATAAATGTACTTTTTAATTGTTGAGAGTTTTCATAACTGCTGAAAACTTCTCAGTGATTTGCTGTTTTTTTTCCAAGTTGATAAGTTGTCCCAGTAGTAGTTAAACATCAATCATTGCTAGGCCATCATGAATGGGAACTAATAAAACATCATCCCTTTATGAATATGTAAATGATGGTGCAGTTAATGTGTCAGAAAAATGTATTTTCACTTCATTTCTTCAAATACACTAAGCACACATCCCACATATCTGTCATATAAACAAACCACAAAACTCTTAATATTTTCATCTTCACTTCTGATAGGAATATTTTTATATATTTGAGTACATTTTTCTGCCTTTCCTAATGTTACAATATTTCCCTTTGTTGACGTGCTTCGGAATGACTCCATTTTCAAAACTTAAATAGTACTAATAACTCTATAAATTAACTGTGACATAATGTTTTATTTAAATTAAATAGTACTACTTATGTTTTGAAAATGTAATCATTCCGAAACGAGTCAACAGAGGAAAATATTCTAATGTTAGGAAAAGCAGAAAAATGTGCTCAAGTATATATATGCCACAAAACCTTCGATTTTTTGTAGTGGAACAACATCTTCTGAACTCTCAACTGCCCTAAAGTTGGAAGGGTGAAAGACATTTTTCCTTAAAATTCTTTGTAGACTAGCTTTTGAATCTAATCTCTACAGTGGTACTTAATCCAACACAGTCAGAACTACTCAACTCACATTTTGTCGCATACTCACTATGACTTTAATTCCTTAATTAGCTTCTACTTGAACATTTTGGTATTTTCTTAACTTTGACAGGGGAAACTTGAATAATGTGTCCAACTTGAATGGTTTGTCTTTTCCTCATTATAGTCCTGAAATGCTGTATGGCTTTGTCGTTTCGAGGCTCAACCCCTCTGCCATTTTATCCAGTGGATTTGCTACCACTGGATAACATATTTTTGAAGGTTGTCAGGATCCCCTTTCTGGTTATATGTAAATGTCCATTTGATTATACTCTGTTCTCCTCGTTTTCTTTTTCCTACTTGGAGGCCATCTTAGCCTGTTCATCTGATTTTATTTCTTCTTTATAATTTCTAATTAACTCATTGGCGGTGTTGATAATTTTTTTTGTTAATCAATTGGAGGAACTGCATTCGTCCTCTCCCTGGACAAAGGCTGGAGAGAGCATTCATCAGGCTGCTTTCAAACAACTTTGTGAAACTTCAGACCACAATTTTCTAACTAGTTTGAAGTCTAGAAATTTAATTCTTCTTTCCATAACTTAATTACATGTACAGCCATGGTTGTTGAGCAATAACAGGTGTCAAAACACTTTCTGAAGAGATCCTTTTTGTACAAAACAGACACGACTTTCCTACAAAATAGATCCAGTATTGGGAGGAGGGAACACAGTTTTCATAAATGCATGGTCCTCCAATGTTTCTTCAAAGTCTTTTAGACAACCATGGGCATAATTCATAATCGTGAGAGATTTCAAAAAAAATTTTCTCTAAGCATTATTTTGGGTGTTCTACATTAAGTTTTTTAAATTCTACTAAATAATTTTTTGCTTGCTAGTGAATAATTCTATCATTTGCTTGCTTTTTGGACTGGATACCTCCCCTTGCATAAGGACACTATAGAACCCTGTCTTCTTTCGGAACTTTACAAACCATTTACTATTAGTTTTGAAGATATATACTGCTGAGCATCCTAGAACATATTTCAATTCATTGGAGATTCTCTTTGCTTTCTGAGATAATTATTCAACTAATAGATTGTCCTTCCTCTTCCTCTCAGTTATTGAAGAAATATGCTGTTAACATATTCTCGATTTGTTTATGAAGAGAAGACAGTCATAAAGAAATTTGTTGTCAATCCCGGACATTCCCTTTGCAACAGCAGCTTTCTTAGTTGTATTGTTGTTTTTTTTAAAATAATGTAATATAATCTAAATTTTTTAAATTTGTCTAATCTATAGACAAAAATTTAGTCAATCTGTCGCATTCCTCTTTCAAACTCTGACATACTTTCAAGATTTATTTCCACATTTAAGGCACTTTTTCTTCACTTTATTATGAAATTTTTGACCAATTTTTATTAATTTTTAAAAGCACAACTTTCATACATTTAAATAAAACTACAAATAGTAAAAGAATTTGGAATTAAAGTAATCTTTTAAAAGAAACATTTCTAAAATTTGTGACTACATACAACGTAAAGAATGCCTTGAGAAAATACTCTTGTTCTCACATTAAAGTTTAAGAATCATACAAGACGCTCGCGTGCGATTACATTTTTGCTATCACATGTTAGACATTTAGGACCTCTTTAATGAAAGAAAGCAGCTGATGTTCTAAGACTCACAACGTAGCAATTGGAGCTGACAAATGTTAGGAATAAATAAGGTCAGATATCAGAGCATAGATGACTATGTAGCCAAGAAGGCTATTTTCATAACATGTAGACAAACATTAATGGTACATTACTATATTGTTCTGTAAAGAGTAATGGGCCTATAAAAATAATTTTGTCAATTACCTAAAAATTAATAATCCTGAAATTTTAATTAAAGTCAAACCAAAACATATGGTACAATTGGATTTTAAATAACCTAACTAGTAACAGAAATATACCACCTTTAGATGTTAATACTGTAAAATTATCTGAAGTTTAATTTATTAAATTTGGTTAATATATGGTTTATTTTTAGTAATGAGCAATAAGGAAGCTTAAGAAGAAAAGAGCCTTGTATCATTTCTTGTAAAATAACTGAAGTAAATGCTGAAATATTTTTTTCTTGTTGCAGCTTGTAAAACCCCCTCATCGGCACCTTTGTCATGGAAACCGGATTTTTCACACATGATGAACATTTTTCGCCGTCGTTTTATGGTCATGTAAGTTTTTCTTATTAACTGTAATAATTACAGTTAGTTTTGAGTTTCTTAAAAAATAACTTGTTCTTGATCTATTATCCATGTTAATAATAAAGCAGAAATTATAATGCAGCACTTCGAGCTTAGTCAATTCATTATCACAAGAATCTCAGTGATGCCTAACACGTATTTAGGTTTAATTATAGTGTTTATTATATATTATTTTTATAAAGTGTGTGTGGTTTGCTACAAATATTACAGATAAGTTGTATGTTGTCGTTTTCATTTTTCTTTTTTACTAATGTTTATAGTGTTACTATAATTTATCTATATTTTACTTATCCAGTTTTTTTAGGAGCTACCCCAGGGTGTCTAGTGACAGGGAAAACCGGGAAAACCTGGAAAAGTCAGGGAATTTTAAGATTCTGGAAAATTCAGGGAAAAGTCAGGGAAAATTTTAAAAAATCGGGAAAATATTTATTTTGATTAGAAACAAAACTAGTGGCCATTGCTCTCGAATATTTGGTATTGTAAGCCAGCGGTTTAGGGGCAGGGCAGTCAGGAAATAACACTTCTTTATTTAGATGCCCATTATTTATTTGATAAGCCCGTTGCTATGACTTCAGGACTTATGTCAATAAATATTAAACGTGTCGAGTTGGTACAGCTGGGAAGTTTTACTGGACCGTGGCCTTGGGGTGCGCAGTGGTTCTGTTATCATATGGACAGGTTGGGATAACAGATAACTCAGTCTGTTTCTGACCACACAGAACGCTGTGTAAACATTCATAGCCAGCTATTTGTCTAGACTCGTGATAGTATGTGTTTTATTTGACGGTGATTATTTTTACACTGTTTATTTCAACATAGAATGTTCTGGGTTTTCATTACCTCCCCTCCTTCCTTAGGATAAATATAAACTGAAAGATGAAGTGACCGAAGCAGAGATTATATGGTGCGTGAATTTAGTAATGCAACACTTCTTTACGCAATGCAGAAGGTAGTGTGTGCCTCTTTCCAAGGATGTTCCCTGATAGCACCATTGCACAGAACATGAGATTGCGGAAAGATAAAATTTCCTATAGTGTTATATTCGGTTTATCAAATTATATTAAAGACCTGTTACTGACAATTCAAATTCTAACTATGTAATTGGCTTTGATGAAAGTTTAAACAAAATATCACAAAGAGCCCAAATGGATTTGAGTGTTAGGTATTGGGATGCAGAGACGGATGAAGTGAAAGCTCGATATTTTGGTTCTGTGTTCCTTACAGACACAAAAGCAAAAGAGGTACTCAATTCGTTCTTAAAAGGTGTTCAAAGTCTGGATTTATCCAAGATCCTTCAGATATCAATGGATGGGCCCAATGTAAACTGGGCTTTCTATAGACATCTAAAAGAGGAAAACTCAGGGAAAACTCAGGGAATTTCTTCAAGCTATTTTACTAGACACCCTGTACCCCAAAATTAGCCCTAGCTAGGGATCCTCTCCAATTTACTGGCTTGATTCTAGAAGCACAAGCATTTCTCTTTGTGCAATGTGGTTGGGTGTGGAGGCACAAGAGAGCTCTGACAGAGAGAATAGTTCAGGAAAAATGTTTTTTGATACGGTCCAGTATAAATAGCAACCGGACAGAGAGCAAGGTGCATGTTAACTTACCTCAATGGCTTCTCAGGGAGCCAGTATTTATGTTTTCCTCCACTGCTAGTCCAAGTTATACAACCTAGTATACATTGCACATAGGGAGAGGTCTATATAACAAACCCTCCCCTCCAGTTTTGGTTCCATGGGGTGGGGGTGACTGAAACGTTTTTTAAATCAATTTTACATATCTTTTGGTGTTTAGTAACAAAGGAGAAACTTTGACAATATTGGCAGTTGAACTAGACGTTGGAAAATCAACAATCAATGACAACAAAAAGAACAGATTGTAGATCGAACAATTATGGAATGGAATAAGTGAGTAAGCATTAAAGCAACACTGTCGCACAATAGTTCTGCCAATGACAAAATTGATGATGCAGTGTATTTAAGGTTTATATAAGAGAGACAGAAACGTATTTCTATTAGTGGTTAAATAGTATAAGAAAAGCCAAATTGTTGAATTAACAATTGAAGGGTTTTTCTTTTACTGTTAGTAATGGTTGGAATCAGGCAACTGCCAATAACTAGAGAAAAGTCATCTGCTAATTGTGCTGTTGCACAAAAATGCTTTACTGAATTAACTAAATGCGTTGATTTTTTTCTCGCTAAGTTATTCCCTCCAACAAGTGTACAGTGCAGGTGAAATGAGATGAAGTTTCAAAGCACTACTTACTAAAAGTGTTGCTTCTGATCAAAAAACTTTCTAAACATAGAAACTACCATTAACACGTTTAGGACGGCTAGCTTACCGGCACGCTTTGGGTTCCTTTACGAGGCACTGAGAGCGTGCCGGTGCGCTCCCAGCTTACCTTCTTAGTGACGGCAAGCTCACCGTCATGCTCACTCCCAGGCTAATTGAAACTTCTTTAGTGTCGATACGTGTTTGTATAAAGGTTTGATTTTTACGTCAGTGCTTCAGAAGAGTTTGGAGAACATTGTTTCTGGGTCGTTTTTAAATCCGACCATCCCAAGTTAACTTTTGATGCTTCAACTAAAACAATGCTTCAGGGAGTTTTATGAACAGATTTAATTTGGTTTAACTTTTATATTTTATTTTTAATGTTGTTTTTTTTATTTGAACCACTTAACGCACGCAAAATATCCGGTAAAATCAACAATCATAAAAATAAACTAAGCTTTCTGAACTAACGCAAGAATAAACGATAACTGTCCTATTAGAGTGAATGGACCGACTCGAGGTGGGAACAGACTATTGTAAATATGAGTCATTGACAAAATGCTTGGACGCCCGAAAACCTAATGTGTCAACATAGATTGTAGTCAGCTTAGATTTGTAAACAAATGTCAGCTAATCTCGGCTATAAATAAATTATGACCCGATAAATAAAACAATATATTAGTGTCTAATACACTGTTCTGATATCCCCAATAAACCTGTATATGTTAGAAATAAAATTATTGAGATGAAAACAACTGGCTCGATAATTAGATGCTACGACTAGCTATGCAACCCGTATAGCATTCCACTGGCGTCAGAGGTGGAAGTTAACAAAAAACAGACAGTAGTTTGATGAGATCACCAATATCGCCGCTGTGCTGAATCTGTTGATTGAGTTTGAAAAAATCAGCAAAGCTGCAAGCACTTGAAAATGTAATTCCTAACTCTCTCTAGTTTATTACAAAAATTTGGTGTGGATGAATTTTGCTCTATTTAAGGAATGGTGAAATACACAATTTGTTCCTTCAGTAACACGATTTAATATAGAAAATGAACTGCCACCTCATTGTTTTCTACTTCCCAAAGTAACATTTTATTTGAGTCTATTTATCAGGATGCACTTTCCATGGATCCTTGCACACATAAACATTGTAGGCAATGAGTGTGCCGACCCATGAAAATGATCAACCAGGTAACACCAAAACAGACTCCTGATTCATACCTTTAAGAGACCACAATCACTGGCTTCCGCTGCCACAGAAATTTGACATTGGTCATTACAAGACTAAGAACAAATCATTTCAGAGGGATGAAGATTCTCCCAGACAAGACCAGGACACACATGTTCCCTGCAGATTTGAAATTAGGAATGATGACACTTGAAAAGCATCTAAGAACTGTTCTCTTCAGTCAAATGGTGCCAGAGCTGGCGGCCGATATCGTCTAGATTTAGATGTTATTTAAAACTCCATGGACATTAAAACATCTCTTCCGTAGTTGAAGGTGACTGATTTTTAAAAAAAATGAAATGTAGTGTTTTGTGATCTAAGATAATAGCAAATAGGCTAATTTTTTGTGTGTACAGTAGAACCTCTAAATCGTCACGTTTTCGATCGAGGGGGTGACGAATTTTAGAAACAGATTAATTATTAATGATAAAGTTTAAAACTAAATTCATGCTGTGAAATTGTTAACGCCGGTCAATAATATTGTCATCTACTTTAATCTCATAATTCCATCGACATGACGAGAAAGGTTTTATACAACAGAACAAAACTCAAACCCTGTTCTTCATTATAATTTAATTGACAAATAATCTAGATCTTAATCTGTGTCGTGTTTTGATTGCTTTGTGCATGTAAAACCATGTTATTACAACTCATTTTATCCCACTTAGTCAGACCTAAAAAGGTAACAAATGAACTTGATTCATTTAGGAGTTATTCACCAATATGTGACATCATCGTCTTGAGTCCTCGTTTACCTCTGTCATGTGCATTGATCGTCAACTATACTAGTAAATATTAAAACATCTTATTCCAATAAGACATTTGTTGCGCTTATACTTTTAACTAAGAAATTACTCTCATCAGGAAAAGCGTGTTTCTGCAATCTCAGGGTACAAATTTGTATTTCTTCTACCAAATAATCTTCTTTATAGCATCAGTAAGAGGTTTTTTTCTTATAACCCTTTGTACTTTGTCATTATACTCTATAAGTCTTCTACATACAGCAGAATTGGGAATTTTCACAACAGCTAAATTCTGTCTTTTTGTAACTCAAATGTTTTCTTCTGTAGGATATTTTACTAAATTTGTATAGAACGGAATCTTTTAAAATAGTTCTGTGTTTTCTTGCATAGCGACTATTTTGTCAGCATGAAATTGTACATGTTAAGATTTTATCTAACAAACATATTTACACCTAGAAGAACCTTACACTCCACTCTTATCTGCCTTTTAGTCATACTAGTATGTTGATTAAGTGTTATTATATTGTTCCTTTTGTTAGGAGTTGAATCCCTATTAATCCTTTTCTAAACTTACTAACATAATCCCAATAAAATCACTTACAGCAGAAGAAACCGAGTAAGCAATATATACAACTTGTCAGGAAATACTTAAATGGAGGGAAACATCTGTTCAACAACTGCAATCAGTGATATAACAACAAAATTTTAAAAAATACCTTCTGTTTACATTAATTTGTGCAATACTGTAGTATGTACACACACATACACACAATTCAAATTTTGTTGTTGATATAATTATAAAAAGTAACAAAATTGGTTAAATGTAGGAAGTTTGCCTGTGCCTGTTTTAATCATTTTTTATTTTATACCCCTAGTTTAGTAATGTTTAAAAATATTTAAATCTCTTTAGGAATATTTTACAAATTAATAGAAATTATCTTTTATTTTAAAATTTTCTCAAGAAAGTATTTGTAATATAAATAATAAACTTTCTTTATTATGAACTAATGAATTATTTTTCATTTTGTTTTTTTGCACTGTGTACTTGAAAAGAGAAGAAAAAGTGTTTTTATTAAATCTTTATGTGAAATTTAATTTAACAATAGTCATATGAGATAGTAAACCCTAATAAATCAAATAGTTATAGATAAGGGGAATAGGCTAAGTAATGCAATTCAAACAGAGACAGTACTGAAAACATAAAAGTTTAAACAATTTCTTTGTTGATTAAGAAAAAGGCATTTCCAGTTTATGAGTAATGAAGTTCAATTAATGAATATTGTATTATGAGAGTATTTAAAATTAGGACCCCTTGCCATGACTTTGATAATATTATTTCTGTTGTCTTTTATTTAAAAAAAATAATTAGATTATAATATTTTACATTTTTTTAAATGATCTATTGCTGGTCAGTTTATTTCATAACAGTATTAAAACATTCAAAAACAGGTTTAAAAATTTTTAGGCTATTTTAATATTTATTTGATAAAAACACTGGAGGATGGAAGTCATCATAACTGTGGTTATTTTTAGATATCAAAATGAGAAATCCTTTCATGTTTTCAAGAAATGCAGTAAATTGTTTATAACAATTTTTTGTAATGATTGAAAGCATTACTTAAAATTGACTGCGAAACGTTTCTTATATAAACATTTTAGTAGAAGAAATTAAGTATTTTTATTTATTTTTTGAAGAGACATCTAAAATTTGAGTAAATTTCAAACCACACAGAATCATGGTAGTGAAATTATTGTCAAATTCATATTTTAATGTCCTTAAAAAAACTGTTATCAGAGGGTAGCTCGTGTTTCTTTAGTTAGTATATTTTACATCTCAGTACTTTAGAATTCTGAAAATTACAAAATTAGAATTATCAACTCCAAGATATTTCTTGCTTTTGTTACCATCAAATGACTCAATAGTTTCAGATGAAAACAAAATTAAAATGTTGATTGAAGTTCTCAATTTGAGTTTTAGGCCAAAGACTGTAACTGCCTTTTGTTTAAAACAAAGTGACATTTTCAGATAGTTTTAACGGTAGAGACTATCGAAATATTTTAAAATATAATTTCAGAAGTGAGTGTTATTTCTATCTGTCAAATTAACTGATCGCTCAATATTTTAGATATTTATAGATAATATTTGGTTGATAATTGAAAATAAAATGTTTTTTGTGATATTAAAATATGGTATGGAATTTTTTTAGTAGTTGAAAATTGTTTCCAAAAAGTAACAGATTTTGTTAATTTGTTTAACAGATTCTGTTTGGATCTTATCAGTATCTGTTAAAAGTGAACTTTTTTACTTAGAAATGGTGGTAATAATTATCATGGGGCTCCATGCATTACCCTACAGTTGGTTATCTTTCCTTCAGTATTTCATTAGCTTCTCTGTTATAAGAAACATATTTCTTTAGAGTTGTAATTGGTGACCTGTATAACAACCTGATTTATTCATTAAGTAATAATGTTTATTTCCTATTACAAATAATTATTTTGCAATTACTACTTGACAAGTTGGCCTCCAATTCCTCACCTAAATTTTTAGGTTTATTCATATAACCATATTTGGCTGAAGATTTACCATGTTATCAACTGACTCTTCTCCTGAAAGCAAACTTAGAGGAAGGGGTCCCAGTAGTGATATGTCCTGTCCCTTGTCTATAATAAGAACATGCCTCTCCTGTTCAACATCACCCTTTATCTCTGCACTGATGATGCCATTTGTCACTGGCTCGACTAGCTCTGCAATTGTCTGTGACCATCCAAAAGCCAATGAAGATCCTTCACCATTGCTTTAAAAGTGGAGAACAATGCTTGAACACCAACAGCTCTGAAATCATCTGCTTCTATGGGTATCGCCAACCACTATCTAGGGTCCTCCAAAAAAGATGAATCCCCTGTGAACTACCTTGGTGTCATTCTAGACAAGCAACTGTTCTTCTCCACACAAACTTCCTCTGCCCTTAATCAAGCTTTGCCCATCCACAACAAGCTTTTCCTATTCCTTTTTAAATACACCCATTACATGATTATCTACTTCCTGTCTGGTAACTACTCTGTGTAAAGACATCTTGTCACAAATATCTTGAATTATTCCACTTCATTTCTCAAGCTCGTCAGTTTCCATCCCTCTGGAGAGCTGAGAGCTCGATGCACTCACACATCCAGCTTATAAGCAAAACAGATAGAAACTTTATACAGAAGCTATTTTAAGTCCTGTGTATTGTGAATGTTAGACATGCAGTTATGTTAGAGAGTGGTTTTTAGAAATATTTTTGCATATATTATAAGCAAAACATACAATAATCTTTACTCATCTTAATTATAAAGTACAAGGCATCAACAGCCCTCTTTAAAAGAAGTTGTCACTGTCTCTATAGAAATAACTAAACATTATTAAAAGTTGTCAAATGTCTCTACAGAAATAACTAGGTATAATAAAAAAATTGTTAAATATTTCTACAGAAATAACTAGCTTAAAAAATGTTTCTAAGGGAACAACTAGCTATTATAAAAAGAGTTGCCAGTGTTTCTACAGAAATAACTAGGTATTGTAAAAAGTTGCTATTGTTTCTACAGAAATAACTAGGTATTATAAAAAAGTTGTCAATGTTTTTTAATGAAATAACTAGCTATTATAAAAAAGTTTTTAAAATATACTTTTCCGAACTGGAAATAAAATTGTTAGACCTAAATACACACATGTTCAGTAATTACATTGATTTTCTTTTCATTATTTTTTTAAACCAATTAAAAAAAAGTATTGACCAGAACTTGAAGCCATATTATCATTATAGAATAAAATATCAGTTATGCTCACTTATAGCGATACTGGCAGTTTTCTATCTGTAGGCTTATATAATAATATTTTAAACTATTCTCAGGGTCATGGACTGGATGACGCTGAAGGATCATTATTTGGCGGAATTATTGATCCAGATTTAGATTATGCTGGAAGTCAGTTTGATCCACTTCCTGCACTATGGGATCCAGCTGATAACGAGTAAGTTTTATTCTCTAACATGTTGCTAGGTATTATCATGAGATTGCCAGCCTCTTTTTGGAGTAGTTATTTTTACACTGTTAAGAAATAGAAAGTTCAAAAATTACACTAACCTTAGGTTAACACACACATGTAATGGTAGGATTATGTTTTTACCTATTAAAAATGCATGGTATGTCATGTGCTGGTACAAAGTTAATTAATACTATTGTTACATTGCAACAATTGTAGTAGATTTAAAAGATTGATGCTCCAGGTTTAATCTAACTATTCTTTCACGTGTTTTCCCATATGTGAATAAGTCTAGACTGGATATGGAACTGCAAGAAGACAGATACATTCTGTATTACTGATTCTTTAAGACTGAATGAGAAATGAATGTTTCTCTAGTGTGACCCTTTATGTAACTTATATTATTTTTGTTAAAGTTCTTATTAACTTTAAAGTTTGTATATTGAATTAAAACTTTATTTAAACTGTATTTAATATTGATGTTTTATTTATATACATAGTTTGCATCTAAAAGGACTATTCAGTTTTGTAACTCAAACTGAGTTCTGGATCTCCTAGTATTATTTTCTGTAGCAGTTTTGATGTTTTGAAGAGGAGGTTTTTTAGTAATTCTATGGTTCATAGCCTTGAAGTAGATTTGAAACTAATTCAGATAAATGAAATTGAAGTGTGTGTGTATGTGTGCGAGCACCTTTGAGTGGCACACTAAACCATATTTGTATATTGTACCTAATTTTGACAAGCACCGATTGGGCTGTTTGCACTATTAAACTAAAAACTATCACAACTTATTTAAAACTCAATATAATTTTTATAATCTTTTATAGGGGAAACATACTGTGAGGCAATAATTTTGTAAACAAATGTTAGAAGTAAAAAAGCTTTATTAGTTGATAAAAAATTTACAATAATTTTTATAAAGATTTAAAAATTTGTGTTTGAGGTTTAGTATCTACATTACACTTAACCTTTTTGTAATTTTACACAGTGCTCCATAACTGGTATGTTATTGTAACTATTATAAACACTTGGAAACAAAATTTATAGTGTTTTTATTTAAATCCTAGTTTTTATAAACAAATTGTTTCCTAGGCCTGATTCATGAAAAATTCCTAAAGTAACCCATGAAAAATATTTTTCTCACAAATTGGAGAATGTGGTCTTTTGTTATTTATATATTTTATATTTAAAGTAAACCAAATTAACTCTTAATCATCTAGATACAATAACTCCAAACAAATATTAATTTATATTCACAAAAATCTACAATAGAATGACAATTAACATATACAATACTGACAGTATATAAAAAAGAGAAATAAATAGCAATTGTATGCTTGACACATGGTACAGGGCTAAGGCTTAGTGAATCATTTTTGTTGTATATTTCCATAATTTCAACAAATACAATTCATTATCAATGTCATACTGAACATTATTTTTCTTTCTGTGATTATAACGAACAAACAAAAATTAAGATTGTCTTATAAAAAATAGCTTTCTTTAATTCTGTGTAAATTGTAATAGAATAGCAATCATAAAAGTTGTACAATTTAAAAAAAAAACAAGAAGCAGATTTTATCAGCCTTATGATAAGGTATACACATCATCTGTGAGCGGATTACATAGTCTGTTAGGAAAATTTGTGAATAAATGCTAGACCGATTACAAATTTAAAAGATTTTGTTTGTGATTTAAAGCTTGGCTATTAGTCTCTAAAAATGATGAAGATATAGAAAGAAAACTTATCCTTTCTATTCAGTCAGGGTTACTATGTATAAGACAGATTGCCTTATTTTAAGGAATGGACACTACTTACTCGTAAACAGAATGGTAACGTGTGTTACTAAACATGGCAACTCCATTTCCTTGTTCCTACAGTACAACTAACAAGAAGTAAAAGAGTACAAAAGTTTTAAATTCTTTTGTTGTTGAACATTTTCATGTATACAAATAAGCAGTAGTATGTTCTCTAATATGTTATTGTTTGTTTAGTCATGGGGTGATTAGTCAGACAGGAGATTCCCTTTCATCTCCTGTAAATTGTAAAGAAGACTTTCAACAAATGTTATCAGACTGGCACGAACACTTGTCCTGTTTGCAGGTAAGCATACCACATGTCATTGTTTAGGTTTAACTGAAATACAGGTTATCATTTACTGCAATCAATATCCTACGAACAAACTAAAGCTACCCAAACTAAAACTGCTTGTTTATTGTCAGTTCTGTTGCAGTAGGAGGTTACTAGTCAACGTTTTCTTTTTTTTTAACAATAATAATTTTATTTGTTATTGTTCAGGAACAATAATAATTATTTTATTTGTTTAATCGATTCTTGATTTCAGGAATCGTCCATTCTGATGGTATCGAAAAATCTCCAATAAATAAAATAGATTTTCCATTTATACAAATGCCAATTCCGATTCTTCTTCTTTTAACGTTAAAATACATCTGTGGTGTAACTAATTGGGAAAATAACTAGTCAACTAAGTCTTGTTTATGTATTAGTTGAATGAATTAAAAGATTAAAGCAAATGCAGGTATGAAGTAACAGAAATATTACTATTTTTGATGCCACGACAAAGAAGATCGGAAGCATTTCTGGTCCGATAGTTTATCACTTCTAGTCTCATTCTGCTACATCACTATCACACGGTTAGGCTTGATTCTCTCCCTTTCTCTCTCTCCCTGTCTCTGACCGCAACGACTCCATAGATCTCAAAACAAAAAGTAGTTACAATTACTCCAGTTATATGAATTGAATTGATAACTGGTTATAATGGTTTGGCAAACATATTATCTGGTAAATACACTGCATGGAGGGATATTTCAGAGCTCCTACATCCTCTCCCTTTCTGTTCGCATCAGCTAGAGGTCCTGAAGAATCATTAAACACCTGTTGTGATTCATATGATTTGAATAAATTTAAATCATCCTCTAGTACCATTCACATCGATATATGTACCTTCTTTTAAAATGTGTTTGGAAAGTTAGTCACAAGGGTGCCAAATTTAAAACCAAAATTGGTCTTGAAGAAAAATTTTAAACACTGTTGCCAGTGATATATTTCTTTCCGTCTCGTCTTGTTTCCCAGATAATTTTTGTTATAACTTCAACTATTAAATCTATATGGACAAACATTTTTGAAATAATGTATTTTCCTTTTTATTCTTGACATTTGGTGTCAGGAAATTAACTTTGAAACTCTTATTTGAGTGTCCTTGCTCTCTTATACAAAATGAGGTGTTGTCAACATGCAAAATTGGTTTTTCTTCATTAACAGGAAACTTAGAAAAATTGTCATTTTTCAGAGTCAAGATTATAAGGAAAAATAAAACAATTTGTGAACCAGTCAAAATCTTTTATTTTTATATATATAAAAATGTCGAGTTGGTTTGTGAACATTTTAAAACTCAAAACAGCTCTGCATCGTTTAAATTAGAATTTTGACACAACATTCATCTCGCTTCAAAGATTGTTTTTCAATTACTATCAATCCAGGTTATTCTTTAGAATTGTGGGGTTTATATTTAGACGCAGATTGCTTCTAACATGGACAACTGTATGTCGTTCCTGTGTAGGCAAACCAGATAGCCTTTATAGCCTTTGTATCTACAAAGACAATGGAGAAACAAAAAAATACTGTATACTCATAAGTATTGCAAATTAAACTTCTATCAAACATATACACCTTCGTCATTTCTCATCCATGACTCCACAATGTGTGGCAGGGTAGAACTAGTTATAAATAATACACTGGCTCATTCCTTCCCTAAAGTTTCTGTGTTTTGTATAAGTAGAAGCAAAACAGTTATTTTTTAATACCCATAGATGTATTGCTTTCCCTACTATAATGAGAGGGAAAATGTTTTTAGGATGCATTACTACAGGCAGCATCACTAAATCTTTTTTTTCTTGTAGTTTTTAAGAAAATAGTTGTTTAATTAAAAATTATGAAGTATAATCTACCTTTCATAAAAGCAGAAAAGTGATAGGTTTTTACTGGCAACGAATAATTGGCAACTGGTGAGGCGAGAGGTGAGATATTGTTTATGATGACAGAAGTAGGTAAATCACTATTTTAGCTGCGGTTCTATGGCAATTTGCTATCTCTAACACAGGTAGAGTGCGAACAATTTATGTGCAAGCTTCTTTACTTTATAGAAAATTTTAATTTAGTTGTAATTATATAATGTATTTAAATTGATGCATGTACTCTAAAGATTATTGATTGAAACAAAAATATCTTAACTATTTTTATTATTATAAACTTTGTATACAAACTACCAATTTACTAATGTTGTCTTGAATCTTGAGTATTTTTTAAAATATGACTAATAAGATAATAGATAGTATGTTGATAGTAATATTTAATTAAAGGTTTTCTTATTTTACAGGTCCCTGAACCCAGTAAAATGTTACCAGTATTAAGGACCGATTCAATAGCAATAAATAGTCGTCTTCCATCGGATATTCCAACAGATATATTATTTACTAATTCAATAGGAAATAGTTTAAGCGCTCCATCAATGGATGACCTTTTCCCTCTTGAACTTCAATTGGAAGAAGTTGATATTACTTCTGATGAAAAAATCGACAGGTAATTCAGCCATGAATAATTTGATACCTGTTCTACCACATGTTATTAACCATTATTTAGGGTATTATACAAATAGTGATTCAGTTAAAATAACTTTTAGAGTTGAACTTAATCTTCAAATTTAACATAATTTCTAATTTTATTGCCCTACAAAATACATTCACTACTTAACTACCAAATGTTATTCTTAGTTGAAAATTGTACAAACCAGAGATATGATTATTTTTGTTCAATTCAAAATTTAAAATGTAATTAAATTAATGAGAAAACTGTTGATCCAGTCAAAGATATTTATTGTAATAATGCAGCTTTTGAACAACTAGTTCATTGCCCTTATCAAGCCTGTTTTGCTATAAAAAACAAAGTCTTACATTTAACGTTTAAATGTGTAATGTGAAGAGGCAAAATATCAAACTTCCTACTCTTTGGTAATTTTTTTTTTTTGTAGCACAAGGTGCTTGAAAGGGTAACGGACTAGTTGCCAAAACGTTGCGCATTATTAAAATAATGACGGAAAGGACTATTAATAATTTGACTGAAGGAGAACAGTTTTCGCATTTATTTAATATAACAATTCGAGTGCTTAAATAAACTTGAAAAAATAATTAATGTAAGAAAAATAATATTTAAAAAGCAGGTATTGAAAATTGTTTGTTGAATTAATTGAATTTGTCTAAAGAAGTTAGATAAACCATGTTTGTTAAATAGAACAGCTTTCGTCATAGTGTAAGTATCATGTATAAGGTTTTCACTCTGGAAGAGGTCGTACTGCTAGTGTTTTACGTGTCTGTGATATCCACATAGCCATAATACACTTTCGATCGTATTCCAACCTCTATCTGATTCGTAGAGTTTATGCCATGAAAGCTGCTCTTCCCATGCGAAGCAGTACGTGGTTTCGGTCATTCCACAGAGTTTAGGTTCAGAATATCTGTATGAAGAAACACATTTTCATTAAATTGAGCGCTTTATTAAAATTTGCGACTCCTTAAGAGCTAACATAATTTATTGAAAGTTTGATACAATTATTTTATTTCAGGGAAATAAAGTTTGTTTCAAGTGGTTAGAAACAACTATATCTCAGTGACAGAAATTCTCTATTTAAGCTGGGAGTTTTATGTCCTTATATTTTTGTCTATAAAATTTCATGATTTTGTCGAAACTGGTCACAATTTGATGTTCTCATATTATAAAAGTAAATTTATAAAAAAGTTGATTTAAACAAAAGTTTTAAAATATTTTCATGAGATTTTTTTAATACAAAATTGACTGGTTTGCGAGTCAAGGATTGTCATTTAATAATTTAGTGGCAACGTTTCGATAATGTATTTATTACCATCTTTTGGCTTCATCACTTGATGAGTTATTGTCATAGGAATTCATAGTCTGCTGGCACATGGCCCATTGACTCATCATCACTTCCATTATCTTCTGCAACTACCGGTGATGGATCTAATAGTTCCATCATGAACCACTCACAGACCATTGCTTTAGGATGATTGTTAGATCATATAACTTCTTGGAAGTATTGGTTTATACAACTTTCTTCTAGGATAATCGCTGAACGCTGAGCCAAAAATTATCTACAAAAAATCTTTTAAAAAATAAATTCTATTGTTCACTTACGCAGAAAGTAAACATCACGTCATTTTCTAGAACTGGAAGAAATAAACCAGAAAACAGAATGTTATCTAATTCAGTTTTAAAATGCAAATCTTAGATATTTATAATTCTATAATTTTCACACAATTATAAGACACCAAAATAAAAAAAATTATTCAATTAATATTTTTTCAGAAAAATACCATTAGAGAAACTAAATAATGAAATTTTGAAGAAAAAATCCAAACCAGATATGGTTAACCTCAAGGTAGAAATTGTCAGTCCTAAAGAAGAAATGATAAGTCCTAAAGAAGAAATGATAAGTCCTAAAGAAGAAATGATAAGTCCTGAAGAAGAAATGTTAAGTCCTAAAGAAGAAATGATAAGTTCTGAAGAAGAAATGATAAGTCCTAAAGAAGAAATGATAAGTCCTGAAGAAGAAATGGTCAGTCCAAAAGAGGAAATCTTCACTCCTGAAGAGGGATTAGTCACCCCTAAAGAAGAAATTGTTTCTGAAGATGAATTAACACAATCTCTTGTTGACGGCGAAGAAGATTCTGTAGACATTGTAACTGTAGGGGAGCAAATACCAGGTATTATTCAAATTTCATTAAAAACCTAAATTAAAAATGCTATTTGTGTTGTTAAGTTACTATCATAAAAAAACTTTAAGAAAATCTCTTTACACAATGTAAATAAAAAAAAATCGCTGATCTGTGAAACCGGAGGGTTTCTTAAAATTTTACAAGCGTGAACATTATGCTTTGGTATTTTAATTGAAATACTTATGAAACTACAAATGAAACTCTTATATTTATGTTGTTTATAATTATTTAAAAAAAAGTCAATGCAGACATTAGTAGAAGTCTTATAACATCTTAAGCCTTATATCCTGCAACACTTCTATCGTGCAATAAAATCTCTTGGTTGGTGCCCTCTAAGTTTTTGACAAATTTTCAATCCCGATCCTACGGCACAGGGATGAATCTTTTAAGAAACATGTTTCAACAACTGATGCTTTTAAATACAGACATTACATTTTCTTTTTTTATTGAACTAAATATTTTTCCTGTGTATGCAAAATTTGATGTTGATATTGGAAAAAATTCACTTTATAAATAGGAAGATTGTTCTGTCTCATGTAGGACCGATGATACAGACTTCCAATAACCGTAATTTACTTCTTGTATTACAACAATTATAACAGAAAAAGATATTGACATGCTCATATCATTGAACCCATGGCTATTCAAATTAATTTTAGTGATGCAATTGAAAGA
This sequence comes from Prosapia bicincta, assembly GCA_036971475.1. Taxonomy (NCBI): domain Eukaryota; kingdom Metazoa; phylum Arthropoda; class Insecta; order Hemiptera; family Cercopidae; genus Prosapia; species Prosapia bicincta. The sequence goes on from JBAIZL010000006.1 coordinate 136,998,634, forward strand.
ATCAATTAAAAAAAATTCTCTCAATAAATTGAGACGGGTTTCAGAATTACAGGTAATTATTTTTACATTTGCAAAAAGAAACCTACGCTGCCAAAAGAAATTAAGTAAATAATGTACGCCATCTTCCTCTAAGTAAGTATAACTACATGCTCAGAAGTTTGTTAAGGCTGCGTAAATTGATTCATTAAGGCTGTGTATTTATATATCAATTTACCGAGGTACCTAATACTCACATCCCAACTCACGTCTTCGAGAAAACATGCTAATCTACAGCAGTATCATGTCTTGGACATAGGTACATAAGTACATTGAGGTTGTACTAGTTAAATTATTTTTATTAGTATAAATACCCTTTTCTTGTTTCAAAAATTTTAGTGTTACATTAACTATCACTCTAAGTTTAATTGCAAAATTATAGTTTTTTCAAAGTAATTCTTCAAACTTAAATTTGTTATAAGGTTAGACCGAATAACTGTTAAAAATATTTTACTACGGGTTTAAATTTAAGAAGTAATTATATATTTTAGTAATCGAATATAAATTTTCTTGGCATTCGATTATTTATAGTTTAATTAGACACAATATACATGAATGTTAAGACTTCTGACCTGTAACGTTACTATTACCGTGAATTATCAACATTTTTGTTCAATATATATTAATGCAACATAGCCTTAGCAAAGTTGCTCCTTTCTTGTCAGCAGATGTATAGGCTCTTTGCCTTAATCCACCATTCCCCTTTGATTATTTATAGTTTAATTAGACACAATATACACGAATTTTAGAAGACTTCTGATCTGTAACGTTATTATTGCCTTGAATTATCAACATTTGTATTCAATATATATTTATGCAACATAGATGCCTTAGCAGAGTTGCTCCTTTCTTGTCAGCGGATATATAGGCTCTTTGCCTTAATCCACCCATTCCCTTGCTTCATGTGGGATTGTTTTTGTTAGTTGGAACTCTATATGACTCCAGTCCAAACAGTGTATCTTTCAGTGTAACTTGGATAACCAATTCTTTCCTAACCAGATACTTTATATGTTTATTTCCATGTATGTGTATATTAGTAATTAAAAAACATTTGTTTTCACTTGTGTGTGTTGCTATATAAAATTAATGTTTAAAATTGTGCACATTTTACAGATATTTATATTTTGCAGCCCTTGAAGTAATTTTTTTTAAACTTATTTTTTCGTAACACTTAAAAACAATCGAAATATGTCACAACATAGCCAAGTATTACTAAAAAAAAAAAAATAAAAGTTTAATACAGAAACAATAATAATAACTTATTTATAGCTAAGTCTATTTTTTTATAACCATTGAATTAGTCTTTTTGTAAATTTATAAATGTATGATGGTTAATTCGTATTTTGTTTCCAAGAATATTTATTTCAGTAAACATATGAAACACATGGTAAGGGCTCTTTCTGGATATTGAACTTAATTAAGAAATGTTTGCAGATAATTCACAAATTTGGTAGTTTTTAGGAGTTTTTGCATAACTAGCTTGAATTACCACGAGAGACTGTAAAATAAAAACAGTCCGGCTTTGTATTTGATTTTTTGCAAAATTCAGAAAGATACAGATGTGAAAACCTGTAAATACAAAATATCCTGTTATAGATATTTGGCGATTAATAACAAAATTGAAGTCCAAACAAAAGCATTAATACTAAAATAAAAATGAAGCAGATAATGGAATAGACTCAATGAAAAAAAAGAACTTACGGCTCGAGTTGACATCAGGGTCTAATAGTGCTCTGAGAATTCACATGAAATGTTACATGCATTCTTCATTTTACATGCAGGTTACAGTGAAAACGAATTGGTGATGAATAAAATAAAATTGGTGGCCATATAAAATAAATGCATTGTTGTTGTCATTTTATACAATGCCGCAGACTGTATATTGTTAATTAGAGCTTAGCTTGTGAGAACATTTGAACAAAGGTATATACAAAAACAGTGTACTCAAAATCTCACAAACACTAATTTATTCACACAGATTAGTTTCAGTGATTATATCAACAACATCATTGATTAGCTAACACTCTCTCGCTTAGCCATCACTGATAAAGCCAACACTGGTCTGTGTGAATAAACTAGTGTTTAGTGAGATTTTGAGTACATCTTTTAAGTATTTACCTCTGATTCTATATGCCTATAGAAGTAATGTTAGATTAATCAAAGATTTTTTTAAAAATAAAACTACAATCTCTTTTTGCCAATTGGGAAATTTTATTTCATAAAAATTGAACATATTTTCACTTCATATTTCTAATCATAGGCTTTAGGAAGAGTTACACTCAGATAAGCCTGTAATAAAGGCAAGCATAGCTGATTGTACAGTATAACCACTCATCCAGATATGGGAGGGGCTATGTAAAGATGTACATTTCTGTTAGACAATCACAACCATTCCAGTTGGAAGTAGATGTACAATGGTTTTAAGTAGTAATAAGTTTTATGTTTGTTTTAAGTAATGAGTTACACTTATGGAAGATTGTAATTATATTTTAATAGCAATATAAGGCTGTACGTAGAATTTAGTTTCATGCTTTTATGTACAGTTCCTTAACCCATTGCGGTTTACGTTTAAGGTCAGCTAGTTATCATAATTTGTTAGTAGCGGGTATAAGGTCCAGCCAAACTGATCATGGATTTTGTCATTGTTTGATTGATTTGTTTGCTTCAAGAGAGATTTTTTCTGATATGCCACACACAAGACTAGACGTCTGTGCTTTCTAAGGAATACTTATCGACTCTCGTAACTTACAGGATAAATAAAGATATTTATGAGCCATTGGCCTTGACCGACATCTAAACATAATAGAATGCTTCAGCAGTTTTTACGTCAACTGGAGTGAGAAGCTCAGTATACGTTATACTCGGTGTCTGTCAGAAGCTGAATGATACGGACACTCAAACACAACTTATTAAGTTGGGTAATACACCAACCTGTAGAACACTTGTGAACTGAGTGATACAGAGACTTGAACACAACTGACTTAGTTGAGAAAGAACAAAGAGTTGACTGCTGGTGCCAGAAACGCTTTGTGGAATAAAGACACTTACTTTATTTTCATGTTACTTCTACATATGAGAGGTTCTTTTTATAAATTGAAAACCTTGTGTTTTAGAGATCCATCTTGAGAAGTATATTCTATCAAGCTATACTTATTCAAATTATGTTCTTCAAGCCAAAACATCTTACTCCATATGCTGTAATTTGAAGTTAGCGTTTCTAGTTTACAAAAAGGTTAAAGTAAATAAAATATAACAAATCATTTATTGAAAAAATATACATAAATAAATAGGAAGGTAAAAAAGTTAAATGAAACAAATTAATATTAAAATTAAAGGATTATAAGAAGGTAAGAAATTATAGATGGAATAAAATAAACATTTTAAATATAAGTAAAAAGTCCTGATGCTCAACTGCTGGTAACAAGGTCTAAAGTAGTAGGCCTATATACCAAGAAATACACATGGAAAACCAACCAGATTGTTCTGTACAGAATTATTCTATATATTCTACAGAATATTCTATGTACATAGTATATAGTAGGTGTGTATTATCTTTATCTTTTGTCTTTACCCAAATCATGTCTATTGTTGTGCTCTGCTCCCCACCCCCCCCTCATAGCAACAAAAGTCCTGCCAATAAATAAATAAAATCTCCTAACCACAAAAACTTTTTATTTATCTCTTCAGAAGAAATTATTACAAAACTCTATACTACTACTAGAGTCTTGTAGTAATTTCTTCTGAAGATGATTGCTGTGCATTCGAAATGTAGATCAGGACATAAATAAAAAGTGCTTGTGGTTTAAGAGGTTTCATTTATTTATAATTAAAATTATACCACAATTGCTCCAAGTTATTATAACAATAGTCCTGTTGACTAACCACATTAAAATCATACACATATATTGGTACTGAATTCAGTGGGTGAATTTATAGCAAACTTATAAGTTTGAAAATTATTCCATGCATCCAAAAAATAAACCTAATGTTGCCAGAATACAAGCATTTTGTAGTAATAACAGCAGTGTGATGTGCTATTAAACTTTTATCAGTTTCTGCCATCGGTTTATAATTTGCAGAATCAAAGAGTGATTTCTATACTTTGTAAATTTTTGCAAAATTTTGAAAAACCATTGTTAATAAATGTTGTTGCATGGTGTTATTAAAAGTAATCCGTCATGTAATTGACATATGTTAAAAAGAAATAAGAATAAACTGTCTATCAGACTTATCTCTATTATAAACTTATAACTAAAACCTAAGACTAAAAATATTTTTGTGCCTCTAGGGCAGAGGAAGACTTTCATACTCGCTGCAAGAAATAGATAATAAATTTATCTTAAAAGTAAACACAAATAATTAAAAATTTAAAGAATTTTAGCAGTAAACTCAATGCAACCCATACAAACATTGTGTACTACAAGCAGAAAAGTATTTCCTATCAGCTGACAAGTAAATCTACAATAGAAAAAATGTTAAGCGGAAGTAAAACTAAACAGACGAATCACAGATTTATTGAAGAAAATCTCGTGTAGAAAGCATCAAAATTCAAGATGCTTTTAAAGGTTAGGTAAAAATGCAGAAGCCCGGCGCTATACGATATTTTGGGAAATGGTTTAACATCATTAAATAGGACGATATCTACAAGAATTTTTTTAAAATTGACCTCGGAAAGTTACTTTTTTTTCAATTTAAAGTAGCGAAAAAAATTCAGCGCGGATGTAGAAGTTGTGAATAGGCGCGGAGTGATACAAATGCTTCGTGATACAACTGTATTTCAATGTATAAAATTAAAACCAAATCTAACCTGACTTGACACTTTTTAGGTATATTTTAATATAGGTATACAGTATTGTATAAATTTAAAACCAAATCTATCCTAACTGGAGACTTTATAAGTATATTTAAATATATGTATAAAAATTACGCGAAGTTGTGAATAGGCGCAGAGTTATGCAAATGCTTTGTGATTTTACAACTGAATTTCAATGTATAAAATTAAAACCAAACCTAACCTGACTTTACACTTTTTCGGTATATTTTAATATAGGTATACAGTATTTTATAAATTAAAAACCAATCTATCCTAACTATAGAAGTTGTTTCTCAAATATCTACACACGTAAGGTTGCGTGACGTACCGCGGACAATGCGTACAACCTTATGCGCAGCACTGTGACGTAAGTATCACTCCGCGCCTATTCACAACTTCTACATCCGCGCTGAATTTAGTACCCTACTTTAAATTGAAAAAAAAGTAACTTTCCTACTTCAATTTTAAAAAAATTCTTGTGAATATCGTCCAATTTGATGGTTTTGAACAATTTCCCAAAATATCGTATAGTGCCGGAGTACTGCATTTCAACCAAAGGTTACAATAACAGTTGATAAATATGTGTTATCCACATGCTTTGAAAGAGTTAAAATATCATGATTCTGTGGGACTGAAGGAAGTTTGAGATTTCTTGCTCAATATGGTAATAGATAATTTTAATCATGTATTTGTTTACTTCATTCTGATAAAAGCATTTAATGTTCTTACCTATTGCTGTCTCCTGAGTATTGTTGCTGTAAAGGCTTTCAACTTACTTGAACAATTGCACTTTTTTGTTTTGGGACCTCAAACCATTGCTGTACAGTCCCTATAACTATTTATCTTATTATGTAATAAATTAATGATTTAGCACTCATATCAACATTTACTGAATAAAACATATAGACATAACATGTTTTATACTAAAAGAAATATTATATATAATGTTGAATGAAAAAAATTGTTGTCATTAAATTTTCTTAGTGTGTTAAAGCTTATAACTTTATACCAACCCGTCCACGAATGTGTATATAACTATATACCAACCAGTCCATGAATGTGTATATAACTATATACCAACCAGTCCACGAATGTGTATATAACTATATACCAACCAGTCCATGAATGTGTATATAACTATATACCAAGCAGTTCATGAATGTGTATATAACTATATACCAAGCAGTTCATGAATGTGTATATAACTATATACCAACCAGTCCATGAATGTGTATATAACTATATACCAACCAGTCCACGAATGTGTATATAACTATATACCAACCAGTCCATGAATGTGTATATAACTATATACCAAGCAGTTCATGAATGTGTATATAACTATATACCAAGCAGTTCATGAATGTGTATATAACTATATACCAACCAGTCCACGAATGTGTATATAACTATATACCAACCAGTCCACGAATGTGTATATAACTATATACCAACCAGTCTGTGAATGTGTATATAACTATATATACCAACCAGTCCACGAATGTGTATATAACTATATACCAATCAGTCCACGAATCTGTATATAACTATATACCAACCAGTCTGTGAATGTGTATATAACTATATATACCAACCAGTCCACGAATGTGTATATAACTATATACCAATCAGTCCACGAATGTGTATATAACTATATATACCAACCAGTCCACGAATGTGTATATAATTATATACCAACTAGTCCACGCATGTGTATATAACTATATACCAACCAGTCCACGAATGTGTATATAACTATATACCAACCAGTCCACGAATGTGTATATAATTATATACCAACTAGTCCACGCATGTGTATATAACTATATACCAACCAGTCCACGAATGTGTATATAACTATATACCAACCAGTCTGTGAATGTGTATATAACTATATATACCAACCAGTCCACGAATGTGTATATAACTATATACCAATCAGTCCACGAATGTGTATATAACTATATACCAACCAGTCTGTGAATGTGTATATAACTATATATACCAACCAGTCCACGAATGTGTATATAACTATATACCAATCAGTCCACGAATGTGTATATAACTATATATACCAACCAGTCCACGAATGTGTATATAATTATATACCAACTAGTCCACGCATGTGTATATAACTATATACCAATCAGTCCACAAATGTGTATATAACTATATACCAACCAGTTTACAAATGTATATATTACTGGCCTGATTAATGCTACATTTTCCCTTGATAACCTCATGTGATGTTATCTCGGACGCTCATCCAGGTGGATGCTATTATTGCACCCTTTGTAGTGTGCTGATTGTAGAACTGATGTTAGTATTACTTTGTACACCTACTTGAACATATTTTACCATATGTAAACATTTGATTAGTCTAATTAATAATATAAAAAATGTTTCATGTCATTCTCTATCACTTATTATAAAACTTAATTTAGAGGTTAATACACGAGGTAACACAAACTACTAATGCTAAAAAAAACCAATAGTGAACCTAAAGCTGGGATACACATGTAATACTGTTAGAACAACATTTATCAGTGTGTGAATTGTCTTTTATTATAAAAGCTAAAACTAAACACAACCTTCAAAATAATCTCTTAAGGCAACAATGTTGTCTACAACTAATGAAAAATTTAAAAATCAACAACAAATATAACTAGTTATATTACTTTTGCTTATTTTTGTCTTATAATTCTTAGGTAAAGCTGAAGAAAATGGATTTTACCCTTCATTAGAAATAAATGTGACAAGATTATAAGAGTCTGTAAAAACTAGAAATATTGTTTTCATGTAATTGTAAAGTCTTCAGTCAGTAGTATTTTGTTTATTTTAAATAATTTGCTTGATGATAACGAACAAAACTGGTGAATTGATTTAAATTGGATTCAATAGTTCTAGAAGCAGGTGATGTGACGAGTTTACTAGAGCAGTTCGAAGCATCCGAAGTAGTGAACCGAAATGTCAGTGTCAACAAACTGTCTTCTGTGTTAGAATCACATCTTTATGCAGTGACGTCACAACAGGTACCCCACAGCAACACACCTTTTCCCAGTCATCAGTCAATACGAGAATCACTTCCACAAGAAGTTATAGATAAAATAAAGGTATTAATTAGTGATGTAGGTAAACGTTTCATTAGTATTGATAATTCCATTGCAACAAAATATACTGCTCACATTATGCCATATCAAGATATAATGTCGCATTCATTTGTATGTCTTCTAATCTGTCAGTTTCTCGGTCTTCTGCCACATCTTCAGCTCGAAGAATAAAGGACAGAGTTGACCAAGACATTCTGGAAGTTCCGTAACAAATAGGCCTAGTTGATTGTCACAATGAAATTGCTTTTCATGATGTCCACTTGCATGTTGGTTTGTTTTTCTGAACCTTCTGTTTAAAATTTAACTGTATTTTTGATACATTTATGAAATTAAAACTTAAAAACTAAAATTTGATAATAAAATATTAAAAATTTGTTGAATACTTGAAAAGATCTGAACATATAATGGAAATGAAGCCTGAGTTTCATTGAAGTAATGAATAGATTGTCAGAAGTATTTATGCAAATGTAATGGTGTAAAGTGTCAAATTTTAAAGTAAGTGTATTAGAAAGCCCATAAAATGCGCTCACCACCCTCAAATAAATTAATTTTTATTGGAATTTTTTATACAATTAGTGTAATAACTTGAACTTGTAGTATAACCATCTTGAGCATCCGTTTGGCAGCAAGATGAAATATTGACTCCATACATGTTGATAGAAAAATAATATTTGACTTTTTAAACTTTATAAAAGTGTTTATATTTTAATTATTACAAAGTTCGGATAGTCATAAACTATTGTTTAAGTGATTAAAAAGTGGAACTAAAGATTGATATTTTCCCCATTTTATCTCATTATTTCTTTCTTTTTAATTTTACAATTAACAGATAGCATTAAAATATTTATTATTAAACAAAATTATTGTAGATTATAATAATGAGTCATGGTGAAAAATTATTCATGTTACTAATAAACAATCCATAAGATTTTTATTTATTAATATGTTGGGAAAATCTATAAAATTCAATAATGTGAAGCACAGAATTCATTTTTATAACATCAATAATTAATAGTGAACATTCAAATTCATTGGGCAACTTATTAAGCCAGGTTTTAAATTCTAGTTTAATGATGAAATGCTTAAATTTGTGTAAATCTATGTTACGTAATTTTACTAATTCTCCAACCAATTTTAACTTTCTATTGGACTTAGATTTGCATACATTTTTATTAGCTACAGATAAACAATTGTGTTATGTGTCATTCTTAGTGCAATATTATGCTTGGCTTGATTGTAAAAAATTAATGAAATTTTACCAGCGATACATCATTTAATTATGTCTTGTAACAACTTTAAACCTCGTTCTGAAAGATTACATTCATAAAAGAACACAAGACCTAAGAAACACAATTAAAATGAAATTTGTCATTCACTCAGGTCCACATCAATATAAACACTAATCTCAAAGGCCTTCATTAAATCAAAAATGCAACAAACTAAACACAAAAGAAAACTATAAGATATACAAACACCATAAAAACCATTGACAATACATTTTAAACCACAAAACATACACATACTATATTTGATTAATAATTACTCTCTGAATAATAACACACCTGAGCAACAGTCTTGTCTGTGATTCAACATTGAACAATGCATAGAACTAGTGCAAAACGCGTCTGCTGAAAAATATCAGTAAGTAGTGATTTTTATGCCAAGTGATACCATAAGTAATAATTTTAAAAAACTTCAAGATATTCAACACAAAAACTTTATTTTCCAGTTTACTAGGATAGGTCCTTTTGAGATCTACCACAGTCAACATGTTAAATAATTTTTTAAAGTTTAATTTAAATTTTATCTTTTAATAAACCTTTACATTCTAATCTAGCTTTTTTGTTATTTTTAGCCCACTGCAACAAAACCTCAATATCCAAGGTTAACCTCAAGGCTATTGTAGTTCACATATAGTTTTGCATATATTTTTTGTATCTTAACTTGTTAATTCACGGGTATTAAAAATCTACTACTTAACTTTTTAGCCAGTTATTAACCTCAGGTTTAGGGCTAAACACGCATATGATTTTCAAACAACAGGGACAGATGAAAGTCACTAGGAGCCTGGTCTAAGTGTATAGTATATGATAAAAAATCTGTCAACAGAAGTTAATGGGGAGCTCAATTATTGTATGAGCTAGATGTAGTCATGAAGGAGGAAAACTTGTGTGACAAAGCCTGTACTGTCCTGAGCACACCAACACTCCACAGCTGTTCCAAAACATTAAAGCACACTTCTGCTAACATCTTGTCTCTATCAACAAACGGGGCTAACATCTTGTCTCTATCAACAAACGGGGCTAAAATCTTGTCTCTATCAACAAACGAGGCTAACATCTTGTCTCTATCAACAAACGAGGCTAACATCTTGTCTCTATCAACAAACGAGGCTACTACTTGCGCTTATTTTTTTAAGAGTTGGTGGTCTTCAACTATGGCTAGGGAAATGTTTAGTATTTAGTGGTATTAAATTCTGATTTCATGTAGCGTAAGCCGCTTGTTGGAGTCAGTGACCTCATGAGTAAATATTAATAACATCTGCTTGGCACGTGTTAGAATGACCACTTCATTAGCCACCGTAAACATTTCTATAATTTTAATAAACATTTGGATAAACCTTACCTTTTCACCATGAACACAGCTTAAATGGTAATGGATTCATCACTCCTCAGGGAGCTTGTTTTTAGCAGGGATTTATGAACAAAATTGCATATTTAAGAAGAGAGGTTTCTTTGGCAGTCATCCGCCTACCAAACCTTCAGCAAGTTATGGCTGCCATACAAGCTTGCATCTGTGCAAATATGCGCACAGAAATTGCATGCATCACTCCTATTTTAAATAAAGGAACTTTTTAAGGAAACACTTTCTGGACAACCAGAAAGTATCCTTAGTTCTGGCAACCCTTATAAAATACGGTACGCACTAAAATCAACAGTACTGTTGTAGGATTTTAATTTTATTTTATTTAGATAGTTTTCTCTATAGCAGTTATCACATGAAAGGTTGAGTGGATCAGGAAGGCATCTACAGCTGATTCAGTTTAAGTACTGTTTATTTTTGAAATTTAAAATTGCAAAAGAATAAAACAATAATATTTTCTAAATTTAAATATCTTGAAAACCATAAAAATTAGATTATACAATTTTTAATAAGCTGGGTTATACAGACAGTATGGATTGAATTTTTGTGTTACAAAATTGATTGTTCATTTGAACAAATCATTTATGAGACATATTGCTTGATTGGCGTGTTTGTATTGTATTTCTGTCGGGTTTGTACCTACTATATATAAACAAATGTGCGATACTATGGTTTACTATATACATAGTGTGCTTTATTGTGACTTGGCTACACGTTACAATATAAAGTGCTATAAAAATATCTGTTCTCCTTTAATAATACATTTTCTGAAATACTGTCCAATACAGCAATTTTCAAGAAGACTAAATTTAAATAGACATAAACAAATTTAAATATGAAAATGAAAACAGACTATTTATAAACACAAACTATATAATAAAACACAATCTTTGTAAAAATAAAACTACACTATTTAACGCTGTTTGCTTTTTGGCATTACATTCTAGGAATTGCAAATTTTCTTTGAAAAACTATATAATTTTTATGTTTAAATAATATTCATTTATTCAAACAATCACTTTTACTATTTCATCTTTCAATTAATATGTTTGTCTCATGATTTTGTTTGCTTGCAAAATTTCAATGTCTTTAAGATTCTTTTCATGTGGTTCGTCATATTCAAGTTGATTGTAATCACCTTGAATTCACTGATAAAATTATAAATAATTATTGCATAACTGAGTGAAAACTTTTGAACTTGCTTGCTACAAGTTTTGAAACAACTGTTTTATTGACGAAGCCAACCTGCTACTGCCAATGATCACCAGGTCGGCTTTATCAATAAAATACAATGGTTGGTTGTAGGCTCCTCTTACAATCACAAAATTAATTGTTTATTAGTTATTATAAGTAACTATTTATAAAGTCACTATCATCACTAGTTACATTTAAAAAATTATGTGGTCACAATCGCACTAAACCATCATTGTGACTGAATATCACTAAATTCACTGTCACTATCGAGTAGCAAGTGTCCAACTTGGATTATCTCAAATTAGTCATCACGACATAACCAAAATGTAACTAAATGATAAAGGTTAAACATCTAGACTAAGAGATTGACCTAAATGGCAGCTGATAAGTTGGTTATAAGGTGGTTATATTTATTTGCCTTGTCATTCCGAGAATGGGTGTAAGTTGGTTATAAGGAACTATTAGGATGGCAATAGAAATCCTAATTTATTTGGCCTGTCATTCCGAGAACGGGTGTAGGTTGGTTATAAGAAACCATTAGGATGGCAATAAAAAGCCTACTTTATTCGGCCTGTCATTCCGAGAACGGGTGTAGGTTGGTTATAAGAAACCATTAGGATGGCAATAAAGCCTGTCATTCTGAGAGCGGGTGGAAATATCTTTCTTTATGTTGTCATTTTTGAGAGGCAAAAACATTCGCTTTTGAGAATTGTGTTGCACATGCTTATCTAAAGCATGAAGGTAATGGCACGTTCACAAGGGTAAGGCTTACTAAACATTCAATGACTGACTTGCAGTAATCACCAATGGGTTGAGTTGCTTATCCATATCAGCAAAATATTACATAATCATCAATTTTATAAAGTAGATATTTTATTATATTTTTTCCCCAACAGGCGGCAAGGAGAAAGAAGGTAATTCCAGTCATTCCGGCAATCCCGAAGAAATCATCCCGGGCAGCTACAAGAATGCAGGATGCTGGATATGCTCTTACCAGAAATAAACTACTCAAGCTGGTTGGTATTTATAATGATATAAAATATAGGTCACATTTCAAAACTAAGGGCAGGTTTTTTCTAAAAGAGAAATTGAAAAATTAGTGGTTCACTAGTTTATACTGCTTGAATAGTTTTTGTCAGTGTGAATATTTTGTCCCAATTGTGTTTAATATGAAACAACCTTCTTAAAATCCTTTACATAATGTTTGATTTAAAAGTTGTCATTTTCTTTGAATTAGTGACAAAGTCAATAAAGGGTAAGTCGTCAAATTAAAAATTTGGGCTGGATTATAAAAAATCTGCCATCCAAATTTTTTTAATAAATATGATTGAATGTTTATGCAGCAGTATGCAAGCAGGGGTTAGAAAGGACAATTCCTGGTCTCAACATACTCCATTCTTTATATTTATGGGGCACCACAAATTATAGCTTTTATATGGATGTGCAGTGTAATGGTCTTTGCTCTTGGGAAACAGTTGCCAGGACATTCATTTGAGACTTGATTTACTTGAATGTTTTGAGCTTGTGAAAACAGAAATACCATGTTAGTTGTTTCTTTGCCAGGATTAGTGAATGAGATTTACATTTGATTACCAATGATAAAGTGTGACAACCACCTTCTTGGATAGTTTGAAGCTGTTTATAATGATACTTCCCAGGAATTTCTTCAGGCCAGCCAACCTCTTCATCAAGAACAGTCCATTACATTGGGTGAAACTTAATTAATCACTTTTACATTAGTTTATTACTCTCCGGACTTAAATTTATTTTGTAAATATGCAAAAACTTAAATAATAACTATAACTATTGTTTAACTTCATTGATTTGAAACATTATGAATGTTGCTTGTTGTAATCATCTTGAGTTCACTGATTAAATTATAAATAATTATTGCATAACTGAGTAAATAATTTTGAACTTCCTTGCTGATGCATTTTGAAACAATCATATCATTGACGAAGCTGACCCGCTACTGCTAGTGATTGCTCAAGGCTGCTGGACGTATGATTTATGAGAGGAGGGGGATAGGGCTAAGCAAGCTATTTACTATATAATGGAATAAGGTGTTAGATTTGAAGTGTGTGTGTGGTTGTTAAGATATGTTGGTTTTTGTGCTATGTACATTCAATCATATATTAAAACGTCACACATCACATACGTTTACATAAATCATACATCTAGCAACCTGGCATTAGTGGGTCAGCAAACGAGTCAGCAAGTAAGTTTGCAAGTTTTCACTAAGTTACCCAATAATTACTTGTAAGATTATGAATGTTATACATTTCATATTATGATCTCTAATCGTTAGTTAGTTGAACTTTACATATCGTTTTCATGGTGGGAAATTCTTTATAATGATTTTGATAGTTGCATTGTGAGTGTGTATGTGTCTGTGACCAAAAAGAATTAATTTTTGGCTTAGACAAGTTGTAATATAACATTGCTTGTGAGTTTGGATTTTAAAAATTATTTGAATTTTGAAATTTATAATTGAGAATTGTTTTTGGAATCTTGGAAAAAAACTTCTCAATTATTAGACTCTCAGCGTGTAGTGTTTTTACAGCGGAGCTCAATGTAATAGACAAATCCCTAACAACTATCCCATGTACAAATGCAATACAGCTTTACATTATCTTGTGTGTTCCGATTTCCAAAATCCTCTCCAATTCTCGCTGAACTTACTGATTATTTCTGCCGGTACATTTCCACTATAACACTGCATTGTTCCATGCTTTAAGATAAACAAGATGGGCTGTTTCAGTATTCGTGTTACTATATGTCTGATAAACATCGTAATGTTTTCTGCAGGTACATCCTCCATATTAATACTGCTGTGTTCCATGCTTTGAGACAAACAAGACAAACTGGTTCAGTATTTGTGTTACTATATGTCTGATAAACATCGTAATGTTTTCTGCAGGTACATCCTCCATATTAATACTGCTGTGTTTCATGCTTTAAGATAAACAAGACGAGCTGTTTCAGTATTCGTGTTACTATATGTCTGATAAACATCGTAATGTTTTCTGCAGGTACATCCTCCATATTAATACTGCTGTGTTCCATGCTTTAAGATAAACAAGACGAGCTGTTTCAGTATTCGTGTTACTATATGTCTGATAAACATCGTAATGTTTTCTGCAGGTACATCCTCCATATTAATACTGCTGTGTTCCATGCTTTAAGATAAACAAGACGAGCTGTTTCAGTATTCGTGTTACTATATGTCTGATAAACATCGTAATGTTTTCTGCAGGTACATCCTCCATATTAATACTGCTGTGTTCCATGCTTTAAGATAAACAAGACAAACTGGTTCAGTATTTGTGTTACTATATGTCTGATAAACATCGTAATGTTTTCTGCAGGTACATCCTCCATATTAATACTGCTGTGTTTCATGCTTTAAGATAAACAAGACGAGCTGTTTCAGTATTCGTGTTACTATATGTCTGATAAACATCGTAATGTTTTCTGCAGGTACATCCTCCATATTAATACTGCTGTGTTTCATGCTTTAAGATAAACAAGACGAGCTGTTTCAGTATTCGTGTTACTATATGTCTGATAAACATCGTAATGTTTTCTGCAGGTACATCCTCCATATTAATACTGCTGTGTTTCATGCTTTAAGATAAACAAGACGAGCTGTTTCAGTATTCGTGTTACTATGTGTCTGATAAACATCGTAATGTTTTCTGCAGGTACATCCTCCATATTAATACTGCTGTGTTCCATGCTTTAAGATAAACAAGACGAGCTGTTTCAGTATTCGTGTTACTATGTGTCTGATAAACATCGTAATGTTTTCTGCAGGTACATCCTCCATATTAATACTGCTGTGTTCCATGCTTTGAGACAAACAAGACAAACTGGTTCAGTATTTGTGTTACTATATGTCTGATAAACATCGTAATGTTTTCTGCAGGTACATCCTCCATATTAATACTGCTGTGTTCCATGCTTTAAGATAAACAAGACGAGCTGTTTCAGTATTTGTGTTACTATATGTCTGATAAACATCGTAATGTTTTCTGCAGGTACATCCTCCATATTAATACTGCTGTGTTTCATGCTTTAAGATAAACAAGACGAGCTGTTTCAGTATTTGTGTTACTATATGTCTGATAAACATCGTAATGTTTTCTGCAGGTACATCCTCCATATTAATACTGCTGTGTTCCATGCTTTGAGACAAACAAGACAAACTGGTTCAGTATTTGTGTTACTATATGTCTGATAAACATCGTAATGTTTTCTGCAGGTACATCCTCCATATTAATACTGCTGTGTTTCATGCTTTAAGATAAACAAGACGAGCTGTTTCAGTATTCGTGTTACTATATGTCTGATAAACATCGTAATGTTTTCTGCAGGTACATCCTCCATATTAATACTGCTGTGTTTCATGCTTTAAGATAAACAAGACGAGCTGTTTCAGTATTCGTGTTACTATATGTCTGATAAACATCGTAATGTTTTCTGCAGGTACATCCTCCATATTAATACTGCTGTGTTTCATGCTTTAAGATAAACAAGACGAGCTGTTTCAGTATTCGTGTTACTATATGTCTGATAAACATCGTAATGTTTTCTGCAGGTACATCCTCCATATTAATACTGCTGTGTTTCATGCTTTAAGATAAACAAGACGAGCTGTTTCAGTATTCGTGTTACTATATGTCTGATAAACATCGTAATGTTTTCTGCAGGTACATCCTCCATATTAATACTGCTGTGTTTCATGCTTTAAGATAAACAAGACGAGCTGTTTCAGTATTCGTGTTACTATATGTCTGATAAACATCGTAATGTTTTCTGCAGGTACATCCTCCATATTAATACTGCTGTGTTTCATGCTTTAAGATAAACAAGACGAGCTGTTTCAGTATTCGTGTCACTATATGTCTGATAAACATCGTAATGTTTTCTGCAGGTACATCCTCCATATTAATACTGCTGTGTTTCATGCTTTAAGATAAACAAGACGAGCTGTTTCAGTATTCGTGTCACTATATGTCTGATAAACATCGTAATGTTTTCTGCAGGTACATCCTCCATATTAATACTGCTGTGTTTCATGCTTTAAGATAAACAAGACGAGCTGTTTCAGTATTCGTGTTACTATATGTCTGATAAACATCGTAATGTTTTCTGCAGGTACATCCTCCATATTAATACTGCTGTGTTTCATGCTTTAAGATAAACAAGACGAGCTGTTTCAGTATTCGTGTTACTATATGTCTGATAAACATCGTAATGTTTTCTGCAGGTACATCCTCCATATTAATACTGCTGTGTTTCATGCTTTAAGATAAACAAGACGAGCTGTTTCAGTATTTGTGTTACTATATGTCTGATAAACATCGTAATGTTTTCTGCAGGTACATCCTCCATATTAATACTGCTGTGTTCCATGCTTTAAGATAAACAAGACGAGCTGTTTCAGTATTCGTGTTACTATATGTCTGATAAACATCGTAATGTTTTCTGCAGGTACATCCTCCATATTAATACTGCTGTGTTCCATGCTTTAAGATAAACAAGACGAGCTGTTTCAGTATTCGTGTTACTATATGTCTGATAAACATCGTAATGTTTTCTGCAGGTACATCCTCCATATTAATACTGCTGTGTTCCATGCTTTAAGATAAACAAGACGAGCTGTTTCAGTATTCGTGTTACTATATGTCTGATAAACATCGTAATGTTTTCTGCAGGTACATCCTCCATATTAATACTGCTGTGTTCCATGCTTTAAGATAAACAAGACGAGCTGTTTCAGTATTCGTGTTACTATATGTCTGATAAACATCGTAATGTTATCTGCAGGTACATCTCCCATATTAATACTGCTGTGTTTCATGCTTTAAGATAAACAAGACGAGCTGTTTCAGTATTCGTGTTACTATATGTCTGATAAACATCGTAATGTTTTCTGCAGGTACATCCTCCATATTAATACTGCTGTGTTTCATGCTTTAAGATAAACAAGACGAGCTGTTTCAGTATTCGTGTTACTATATGTCTGATAAACATCGTAATGTTTTCTGCAGGTACATCCTCCATATTAATACTGCTGTGTTTCATGCTTTAAGATAAACAAGACGAGCTGTTTCAGTATTCGTGTTACTATATGTCTGATAAACATCGTAATGTTTTCTGCAGGTACATCCTCCATATTAATACTGCTGTGTTTCATGCTTTAAGATAAACAAGACGAGCTGTTTCAGTATTCGTGTTACTATATGTCTGATAAACATCGTAATGTTTTCTGCAGGTACATCCTCCATATTAATACTGCTGTGTTTCATGCTTTAAGATAAACAAGACGAGCTGTTTCAGTATTCGTGTTACTATATGTCTGATAAACATCGTAATGTTTTCTGCAGGTACATCCTCCATATTAATACTGCTGTGTTTCATGCTTTAAGATAAACAAGACGAGCTGTTTCAGTATTCGTGTTACTATATGTCTGATAAACATCGTAATGTTTTCTGCAGGTACATCCTCCATATTAATACTGCTGCGTTTCATGCTTTAAGATAAACAAGACGAGCTGTTTCAGTATTCGTGTTACTATATGTCTGATAAACATCGTAATGTTTTCTGCAGGTACATCCTCCATATTAATACTGCTGTGTTTCATGCTTTAAGATAAACAAGACGAGCTGTTTCAGTATTCGTGTCACTATATGTCTGATAAACATCGTAATGTTTTCTGCAGGTACATCCTCCATATTAATACTGCTGTGTTTCATGCTTTAAGATAAACAAGACGAGCTGTTTCAGTATTCGTGTTACTATATGTCTGATAAACATCGTAATGTTTTCTGCAGGTACATCCTCCATATTAATACTGCTGTGTTTCATGCTTTAAGATAAACAAGACGAGCTGTTTCAGTATTCGTGTTACTATATGTCTGATAAACATCGTAATGTTTTCTGCAGGTACATCCTCCATATTAATACTGCTGTGTTTCATGCTTTAAGATAAACAAGACGAGCTGTTTCAGTATTCGTGTTACTATATGTCTGATAAACATCGTAATGTTTTCTGCAGGTACATCCTCCATATTAATACTGCTGTGTTTCATGCTTTAAGATAAACAAGACGAGCTGTTTCAGTATTCGTGTTACTATATGTCTGATAAACATCGTAATGTTTTCTGCAGGTACATCCTCCATATTAATACTGCTGTGTTCCATGCTTTAAGATAAACAAGACGAGCTGTTTCAGTATTCGTGTTACTATATGTCTGATAAACATCGTAATGTTTTCTGCAGGTACATCTCCCATATTAATACTGCTGTGTTTCATGCTTTAAGATAAACAAGACGAGCTGTTTCAGTATTCGTGTTACTATATGTCTGATAAACATCGTAATGTTTTCTGCAGGTACATCCTCCATATTAATACTGCTGTGTTTCATGCTTTAAGATAAACAAGACGAGCTGTTTCAGTATTCGTGTTACTATATGTCTGATAAACATCGTAATGTTTTCTGCAGGTACATCCTCCATATTAATACTGCTGTGTTTCATGCTTTAAGATAAACAAGACGAGCTGTTTCAGTATTCGTGTTACTATATGTCTGATAAACATCGTAATGTTTTCTGCAGGTACATCCTCCATATTAATACTGCTGTGTTTCATGCTTTAAGATAAACAAGACGAGCTGTTTCAGTATTCGTGTTACTATATGTCTGATAAACATCGTAATGTTTTCTGCAGGTACATCCTCCATATTAATACTGCTGTGTTTCATGCTTTAAGATAAACAAGACGAGCTGTTTCAGTATTCGTGTTACTATATGTCTGATAAACATCGTAATGTTTTCTGCAGGTACATCCTCCATATTAATACTGCTGTGTTTCATGCTTTAAGATAAACAAGACGAGCTGTTTCAGTATTCGTGTTACTATATGTCTGATAAACATCGTAATGTTTTCTGCAGGTACATCCTCCATATTAATACTGCTGTGTTTCATGCTTTAAGATAAACAAGACGAGCTGTTTCAGTATTCGTGTTACTATATGTCTGATAAACATCGTAATGTTTTCTGCAGGTACATCCTCCATATTAATACTGCTGTGTTTCATGCTTTAAGATAAACAAGACGAGCTGTTTCAGTATTCGTGTTACTATATGTCTGATAAACATCGTAATGTTTTCTGCAGGTACATCCTCCATATTAATACTGCTGTGTTTCATGCTTTAAGATAAACAAGACGAGCTGTTTCAGTATTCGTGTTACTATATGTCTGATAAACATCGTAATGTTTTCTGCAGTTACATCCTCCATATTAATACTGCTGTGTTTCATGCTTTAAGATAAACAAGACGAGCTGTTTCAGTATTCGTGTTACTATATGTCTGATAAACATCGTAATGTTTTCTGCAGGTACATCCTCCATATTAATACTGCTGTGTTTCATGCTTTAAGATAAACAAGACGAGCTGTTTCAGTATTCGTGTTACTATATGTCTGATAAACATCGTAATGTTTTCTGCAGGTACATCTCCCATATTAATACTGCTGTGTTCCATGCTTTAAGATAAACAAGACGAGCTGTTTCAGTATTCGTGTTACTATATGTCTGATAAACATCGTAATGTTTTCTGCAGGTACATCTCTCATATTAATACTGCTGTGTTCCATGCTTTAAGATAAACAAGACGAGCTGTTTCAGTATTCGTGTTACTATATGTCTGATAAACATCGTAATGTTTTCTGCAGGTACATCTCCCATATTAATACTGCTGTGTTCCATGCTTTAAGATAAACAAGACGAGCTGTTTCAGTATTTGTGTTACTATATGTCTGATAAACATCGTAATGTTTTCTGCAGGTACATCTCCCATATTAATACTGCTGTGTTCCATGCTTTAAGATAAACAAGACGAGCTGTTTCAGTATTCGTGTTACTATATGTCTGATAAACATCGTAATGTTTTCTGCAGGTACATCCTCCATATTAATACTGCTGTGTTCCATGCTTTAAGATAAACAAGACGAGCTGTTTCAGTATTCGTGTTACTATATGTCTGATAAACATCGTAATGTTTTCTGCAGGTACATCCTCCATATTAATACTGCTGTGTTTCATGCTTTAAGATAAACAAGACGAGCTGTTTCAGTATTCGTGTTACTATATGTCTGATAAACATCGTAATGTTTTCTGCAGGTACATCCTCCATATTAATACTGCTGTGTTCCATGCTTTAAGATAAACAAGACGAGCTGTTTCAGTATTCGTGTTACTATATGTCTGATAAACATCGTAATGTTTTCTGCAGGTACATCCTCCATATTAATACTGCTGTGTTTCATGCTTTAAGATAAACAAGACGAACTGTTTCAGTATTCGTGTTACTATATGTCTGATAAACATCGTAATGTTTTCTGCAGGTACATCTCCCATATTAATACTGCTGTGTTCCATGCTTTAAGATAAACAAGACGAGCTGTTTCAGTATTTGTGTTACTATATGTCTGATAAACATCGTAATGTTTTCTGCAGGTACATCTCCCATATTAATACTGCTGTGTTCCATGCTTTGAGACAAACAAGACAAACTGGTTCAGTATTTGTGGTACTAATTGTCTGATTAATATCCTAAGGTTTTCTGCAGGTACATCCTCCATATTAATACTGCATTGTTTAATGTTTTGAAACAAACAAGACAAACTGGTTAAGTATTTGTGTTACTATTTGTCTGATAAACCAAATGAATGTAAATGATCCCATTTCAGAGAGTTTTCTAAATTCTAAACGAAATGTTTTAAAGTTACATTTCTCTTAGCTTTAAAATGATACATAACATTAATATTTATTTTTATTGTAATGTAAAATATTATTTAGAGCTAGTTTATTTTTTTAACTCTTATACTTTTTTCAAAGGAGCATAACACCATCTATATGGAAGTAATCAATGCATCTGTGTATATTTCCTGAAATCACGTTTCATTCCCTTTACAACAATGTATAATTTGTTGTAAATGTGGTATTTATTTTAGGTCAGGAATTTTTTATATTTTATCTAAAATCCTCCAAGCAGATAGAGACAGACACCTACTAAGGGGTTAGACTTCAAAGTATTAACATAAAATTAATTACTCTATAATAATTAATCACTTAAACCATAGTTTATGACTATCCGAACTTTGAATTTAGTAAATTTGTTAAAACTTACTTAGACAGAGCGTTTTCGATCACTATGTGCCGATTTTCATCAGTGTCTTCTGCTTGGAGATGTTGGGTTAAACGGTGACCGTTTTAAAGGTAGGTTTTCGATAGTATCAAAGAGTATGTTTGATACACGGCTCAAGAAGAAATATGTATGACGTCAACAAATACCAACATCATGGACCGAACATTCACATCAGAAAAATAGAGAAAAATATTTAAGTATATATACAAAATAAAGTATATACTTAATATATATAAAGTATTTACAATAGTAATAAATCAACTTCATAAAGTCAGTGCAATGGAAAAATAATGGACAACGTAAAATATCAATAAATATATATATATATATATATATATATATATATATATATATATATATATATATATATTCCTGCAGTTAAAATCAATTCTATTGTTTGTTTTAGTACTTGTAATTTTACTAAGAAACTTAATGTTTTAGGTGACAGTAGGAGCTGCGGGTGAATCTGTCCAGTTAGATCACGATTACTGTACCAACGTAGAAAACAATCAGCTACAAACATACTATCAGTCAGATGGTTCGGAGCAGTCAAGTCATAGCAGTACCCCAGACATCAGCTATTCTAGGTATCCAGACTACTATGTTTCGCTCTCACAGCCAAAACCTACAGAATCAAGACATTTTAAAGAAACATGGAGCGAAAAAAATTCTAAAAAAGATTCTGGGCTAGAATCTGGAGATGTCAGTGATGCTAGTGAGGAAATCCAGGTTGTGAGTACTAATGAAACTAGTTTGAAAGGAAAAGTGGTTTTAAAAAGTGTTATGGGAATAAAAAGTGTAAATTTAGTTACAGAAAATGGACTCGTTATCGGTAGTGCTGCTATGAAGGACCGTAAAGAAATGGCTATGGTTTCCGTTTTAAAGAAGTGTAATTTACCAACACAAAATAATATCAGTAAATCTTCTATATTATCTACAAATACAGTGTCTTTGTCAATAGATCAGGATAATAATTTGTCTGATAATGTAGAACCTGTAAAAAAAAGGAAACTTAATTTGGAAGAGTATAGAGTCAGAAGAGAAGAGCGGGAAAGAAAACGTAGCCAGGAAAATTCTAGGTCCAATTCACCAAATATTTGTACTGTTCAACCTGATTCAACCACATTTCAGGATGGTAAGTACGAATGTGTACTATTTTGTTAATACAACATGCACCGCCGTCTATATTGTTATGTTATATATTTCAGGATTTTAAGTGATCATTTTGACAATATAAGGTTTGTTTAATTTTTTTTTTAATCCTTATTTACTAGTTATTTTTAAAAAAAGTGCTATATTTCATTTGATTAAGTATTAGTATATTTGGGTGTGTGTACTGCCGCGGCCTTCAGGAACTTCACACCCTTTGCGTGGAGAAATATCCTTTCCCCCGAAACACGCGTTCCTCGGCGGGAGCCATCACCCTCCAGTGCAACCGCGGTCAAAATATGATCTCACCCGACTTATCAGTTCCTGGTACCTGTGGTGTGTCGAGCTCGATCTGCCAGTGAATAAATTCCTGGGCTTTGTTTTGAAAAACCAACCACAAGGTTTTTACCTTACTTGAGAGTTAATTTATTTCTTATATCTTGGTTAAAATTATTTGCAATGAACTTTTTTCTTAGTCCTATGTGATTTATTTGATCTTAATTTTTTTTCTTGATTAAAAAAATTCTATGAATTTTATTTACTTAATTTCACCACAGGATGGTTTTAATAAATTCAATCACTGTTTGTTATAAATTCACATTTGTTGATTCCATCTTCGCGTGAGCTACTAGTAATCACTTACACTTTTAAAAAATGTTTTAACTTGCCTATAGTAGCACTTACTTTGCTTGTTGAGGACGGCCGTTTCGGGAGATGTGTCCCTTTGTCAACTCAGACCGTAACTGATCTCAGACCGTAAACCTTGAGATCAGTTACGGTCTGAGTTGAGAAAGGGACACATCTCCCGAAACGGCCGTCCTCAACAAGCAAAGTAAGTGCTACTATAGGCAAGTTAAAACATTTTTTAAAAGTGTAAGTGTTATAAATTGTTTAATTGAAATATTATTTAAATTCGATTCTATTACATGATATTTACTTTTTCTGTAATTTTAACTAATTTTACATTTCTTTTCTAATAAGCAATTATTTTTACATTAAATACATTTTAACTGATTTTTTAATTTATTTCTACGTTTTCTTAAAATTTGTCAAAGTTTTGCTTATATTATTGTTCACCTTCTTTAATGTTCATAGTCTATCCTTGAACAGGTCATATCTTAACCCCTTAACGGTCGATTTAAATTTCACTTTAACAACCCAAAAGGGCCTATTTTTTTTATTACTTATTTTTATTTGTTATAATATTACACAACTATTAAACATAAAATCAAAATAAAAAAAAAAAATTTTTAGGGAAGAAAGTGAAATTTACTTACATTTTGACGTTTTTTACAGAATTTCAGTTCTACATATCCATATATTTACTAATATAAGAAAAAAAGAAAAAAAACACTAGGCTAAAACTGTACATCACAAGTCTACAATTTTACACATTTTAGAAGTTTTTCTGTGTGTGGCATATTTTAAAGCATGGTGAAACGCAAAGTGCCACGTCGCACTCATTACACTGATAACGTGACTCACGCCGTATGTTATGCTTGGAGCACACAGCACACCTCCTCATGGCATTTTCTCTTTTTTCTGTGAAAAATTCTTGTTGCACAATAATATCAACCAACTCATCTGTGATAAATAACTTGAATAGTTCATATGGATCATTATGATTTTGTATCGTTACCTTTATTCCTGGATCTCCAGTGAAAACTTTTTCAGTTAATTTTTTTCCAGCAGAGTGGTAGTTTTCCCAAACAAAGCTATTTAGATTTGGAAGGACAGCAGTTGCATTTACTGGGTTTGGATTTTGCACCTGAGGGCCTAATACTGGAGGAGCATTGTCTTCTATCTCAATTTCCTAACCTAAATCATCTATTTCATCTTCTGGATCACTATCAGAAGCACTTTCTAACAACAATTCATGCAATTGTCTGTCACTCAAAAATTCATCCATTTTATAGAATGTATGAATACCTTTATAACCTAAAGCCAAAGTTCAAGAAATATCTCTCTTGAAAAAGTAAACAGAAATATAATTTTCTTTTTTTTTTTTTTTCTACTATAAATAACTTTAAACACTAACTACACTATACATAAAATAATTAAATTGCATAAATAACACTATGAAACAATATGGCAAACGAATAGACAAGCACAAATGCACAGCAGGTTGACCGTTGGCAACTGACAATTCAAACGTCTTGAATCGAAAAAAACATTGGTAAAAATAGTATCATATTACAAAATATTTGCTTGAAGATTAATGCACACGATCTAACGGCATTCGGATGAACTTTGTCGAGCAAACGCGGCATAAACGGAATAAATACGATCAGGCCATTGACGTGACGTGTATACGCGGCAGCGGCCGTTTTTCAGCATTCCGCTCGTGTCGCGTATAGTCGTCACAAACCAGTAAGGGGTTAAAGTTCAAATTACACCTTTAAATTTACTCACATATTCAATTAGACAAAAAATAATTTATATTAATTTGTTTTATTGCATGTCCGTATAACCCTTTCATGAAAGCAACAGGTGAAATTACTTCTTAGTAATACTGTGTTTTAATTATTTCTGTGCTCCCACACATAATTCTGCTGGACTTTAGTAAGTATTTTCCTTGATTTATTTTTAATCAATTATAATCCTGTTTTCTTCATATCGGATATATGGACATAGAACATTTTAAACTGTGATTATAAAGTAAATCACTTCATATCCTTTTGTTTCAAGATTTTCTTATTACTTATGGCATTAACATTTAAATATATTAGTTTATTTCTTATTTTGAATATCAAGTGGATAGACTAATTTATTCATAATATAAATGTAACTTTAATCATTTGCTATCCATATTTGATATTAAATACTGGAAGAATATTTTGTTTTGTGACCACCTTTTATGAAGCTTTTTGAAAATAAGTCAATTGCTTATATATTCTCTTAATTTTAATTTACTTTTTTATTAATTTATGATTTTACTGTTAATTCAAAATCTGGTAATTATTCTTTAGAAAATTTATAAATTTTTAAAAATTGGTTTATACTATTAAAATTTAGACTTGCCCCAAAACTTTCACTGTGATTGTTCCTCTTGTCCCTCGGATGTGGTCCTGGAGTCCTTGGGTCAGGCAGCATTTGCTCTAGATCGGTTTATTACTTTTCTACTTTAATTTACAATTTACAAAAATAATAAAAAGTTCATTTTCGCAGAAGCTTACAAAGCAGACCATCTTCACGTCCATCTAGGGCTAGTTGTTGTCTTTAGCCACGGAACATCATCCTAGAAACGCCTCTGGATGTCCTTGCTAAAAATACGTCCATTCTCCTCCACTCATCGGGCGGTTCCCCACCCCTACGACAAGCCATTTATTATTTACTTTAGACAAGCAGTCCAGACCTGCAAAGGCTGTTGTCTATTAAACTTTCTCTTTTTGTTTTCGTCCGATTTTAGCTAGGCCTCGTAAATGTTCCTTGCGGTGCAAATTTAGATAATTCCTTAAACTATGGTCCATTATCATGATTTGAGATGCTGCTACAAACTTGATTGACATTTCTAACCCTTTCCGTTCGTGAGTACTTTAGACATATTTCTCCTTCCCTCGACAGTTTATCTTTTTGGGGCAATTACACAACCATTCCTTCTTTTACTCTATTAGTACATAATTTCAATTATATCCTTTTCATTAAATTTGCTTTTAACATAATTATCTTTTATCTTATTTTATATTTATCTTCGGTGGTTCATTTTCTAAAATTTTATAGTTACATTTGCTACGTTTGTTAATTAATCTAATTAACAATTTATTACTTATTGCATTAATCTATTTGAAAGGAAAACTTTCATATATGCTAGCATTCTGTTATGTGAACAAAGTCGAACCTATGAACCGGCCTGGTTCACATAATCAGGTAGTGCCGCTCCTTGCCGGCCTTGTGTGTAGCATTTGTTTTAATTTTTACTGTTTTTTCATAACAATGTTTGAAAAGATTTTGGGCTAGCCTAAATCTTTTCCCTTGAGACGAAACAAAGTCGAACCTATGAACCGGCCTGGTTCACATAATCAGGTAGTGCCGCTCCTTGCCGGCCTTGTGTGTAGCATTTGTTTTAATTTTTACTGTTTTTTCATAACAATGTTTGAAAAGATTTTGGGCTAGCCTAAATCTTTTCCCTTGAGACGGTTTTGGCCATCTCAGTATACATGCTACCATACCTTGGAAAGATTAGAGTAGCTAGTAGGTGAGCACATGTATATTTCTCCAGTTTTTAGATAAGTGACTATTAAATGGGACATGTTCTCTTCCAACTCTTAGTGCCAAGAGAGTTGCATAACCTTTTAATCTCATATATACAGCTTTATCCCTCTTTATTCCCACTTCACAAATAAGTATCACCTAAAACACCAATAGTGAGTGAGTCTATGAAAGGATAATTTTGTTCCATATATACGTGATAATTCTCCTCAGTCTGTATCCTAGATAGTGGGGATGTGGAATGCATTGGACCATTATGGTTTGTCTTTGGCGTATGTTTGGAATGATTGGAAGCTAGACAAACTGAAAGTCTTGAGCCCTTAGAAAGGAGAAGTGCCCTGTGAAGGACTAAAATTTTCCTTTTTTGTTTTTGATGTATAAATGTAAGTTGTATTGTACCATATATTTAGGAACATAATAAATTTAACTTCTAACCTATCCAATGGGTGGTAAAAACATTGAACTCGGTCAAATTTTCTGAAAAAACTCCCACACAAAACTCTAGAATTTAAATTTTTAAAATTAAAACATTGTGGAATAAAATCTTCACCACACAAAACTATTTCCATTCTTATGGTCTCTGTTTTTTTTTTGTAACATAAAAATATCACATGCAATATTATGTGTTATGGTCATATTTTTTAACATCACACAATCATTGTCGTTGTTTTCATTATCACCTCCTTTTTCAGATTCAGTAACATAATATACTGTAATATATTGTTTAATATATTGTTATCGATCTGAGAAGCATTGAAATGGCCTAATTAATATAAGGATATGTGGCTCACGAACAATTGCCAGGAAAAGTACATACAAATGGCTTTGTAGGTTAGCATAACATGGCATGCTCAGTTTTAGCAGTTAACTGCCACCATAGAATATTTTCTAAAAGAAGAAATACAAATTAGTGTACACATACACACAGTAGAGTTCATCTAATGCGCTCCCTGTTTAAAACAATTTCTCGCTTGTTACAATTTTTTTTCTCAGTCCCTAAAACCTTGCATTAAAAAATATACTAATTTTCACAGGGTTGGAAAAACTGCTGTGGTTGATGGGATATTGTAAATCTTGTTGGTTTAAACGTGTAAAATTGAAACTCATAGCATATATACATATATATCCAGTGAAAAGACTTGATTGGCTATTGATCTATTTTAAAAATACCTTTTGGAATTCAATAAAAAATTTAGGAAACAAAATCAAAAGATTATTTTTTCCTTTTGTAACTGTACTACTTGCAACAGTACTCCACTAATGAACAGCTCACTGAATATTTTACTGACGAACATGGTCTCAGTTGTTCAGCCCATGAGCCAAAGAATAGTAAAAAAATATCTGCAGATGTTTACTAGCTGCTACATTCTCATAAAATATAACTAGAATCATAGAAATATTAGGGATTTGCAATAAAGCACTACTTTACTTGAACATTATGATTTATTTTTCACGGATTGTGTACTATATACTCCATTTTATCATTGTTACATATTCTCCATTATTACATTTGTCCATCAACACATTATTAAATTTCCAATTAATAAAGAACTTGTTAAATAGCGATAAAGAACCAGTTTTAATGTCTAATTTGAGTAGTGCTACATAAAGCAGACACAGTAATAGCAAAAATAATATGTATAGCAATTATACGTAGCATCTCAAATTAAGAATCATATTATCCAATATGTGAACAGTGTTATAGATAGTAACATGAGTAGAAAAAACTATATTAATACTAAATCCAGGACAGCTCATAAAGTGTTAGGCTATATATATTTTTCTCTCATCTGATGTACCCTCAGGTCATGATAATCTTCATCATTGTCACCTGAAGATAATGCTATTCTTTAGTTGTCGTAACTTTGTAGCTATTTTCACTCCAGTTTAAATCAGTTTCTACATACATAATCCCTTTGATTAGCAACATGTGCGTGCCCTGATAAATCCCATGAGAGCTACATATTTTAAAATTTTGTCTGTTTTCTAATTTTAATATTTGTTATGAAAATATTTTAAAGAAAGTACAAATTTTGCCAGCATTAATAACTGTTCACATTTTCAGTTTTGAATGGTCTGACAAGGTAGTATTTTCACACACTATGTTGTAATACTCTTTGGTTTCTATAACAATTTTGTTGACCAAATCTCTGTCAAAAAAGTATTTTGAAAAAGTCTAATTCTTTTATTCTGGTGCGAAAACAGATTAGTTAGAAATGCCTGATTTAATTGTATCAAAATCATGCAACTATCTGTAAACGCGTGTGACTAACCATAGACTTTGCTCACAAAAGAATAATGACTATGTACTCTGTGTAGCATTTACTGTTCAGATAATATCAATTATGGAAGATAGAGTGCAGTACAATAGACAGAAAACAAAATCGTAAACATAAGGCAATGCTAATCTGAGAAAAATTATAGAACGTTCATATACAGGAATGCTCCCACCACCTGTAGCGCAATCTCACATACTGTTATCCAAAGGGCTAACTTTAAACCAGTTCTGTAATAGTTTCCAAGTTTTCAGAAACAACATATATGGGCTAGACCAAAGAGTGAATTGATAAACTACATTTATCTGTCAATGCATTGAATATTTACAAACATTCCAGCAATATTTTTCCCTTTCTGCTATTAACAAACATTTTCACTAAATTTGAAATTAGACATTGTATTCAAAGGTTTTAAAGGTACGAGACACATAATCACATCTGTTAGTTTTAAGTTAAAATTATTAAATGTTTTATTCAGTTCGAACTTGTTTTTATATGTTATGTTTTTCAGGTTGTCCTTTTCCGAAGCCTGTGATGCACAGTGTAGAAGTACAAACACAGACAACTGACCTTTATGATATCAAGTTAAAAAAAGTGAAAGGTCCATTAGATACAAAAATTGACCGAGATCACAATCGTGATAGAAGGTAGTTTGTTCATTTTGATTGAGTAAAATCGGAGATAACTTGGTAAAAATCCTTTTTTAATTTAATAAAATGTTACTGCATTTTAGAAGTGATACTCGTCGAAGAAGTTACCGAGCACGGCATGTCAGTTCCTCTAGTTCTTCCAGTAGTGGAGATTCAAGTCGACACAGATCTCATAGGAAAAGAAGAGATTCTAGAAGGTAATTTCATAAGTTAATCACAGTTTAGCCAGATTTTCTTACATTTTGGATATCCTCAAAAATTAATAATTTGAATATTCCTGTTAGTTACACTGCATTTTACAACTGATATAAGTATTATAGTTTTTGTTCGGTCTCTGCAGAATACTTCTGTAACTTGTGAACAGAAATGAAAAGATTATAGTTTATGTTATTTTCTCTTTTATAAATAAAGGGCTGTTTGTTTATTTTACTTAAAACTGTTCAAGCTTGTAGCAAACGTCTCAATTCAATCAAAGTAGTCGCCAGCCGACAATGGGGCGCTGACACCATATGCTTGAGATCATTTTACCTATCCTTTGTAAGAACAAAACTGACCTATTGCAGTGAGGTCTGAGGAGCGGCCGCAGCAACACACATTAAAAAACTTCAAGTGATTCAATCGGCTGCCTTAAGAATTTGCCTGGGCTCTCCCAAAACCACTCCCATTGCAGCAATAGAAATAGAATTATCAATAGAACCCATAGATTTACTGCTAGAAGAACAAACATGGAATAAACATCTAAAAACCCTCTCACAACACATAACCCATCCACTACAATCTTTAAAAGAAACGACTACACGGCAATCATACACTCAGAGTATCAATTTGCTTGCTGCTGAAATGCCTTCTGAGACTCCAGAGGAAATCCCAGTCTGCAACCACGAACCCCCTTGGAAGCAGAATGAAATAATGGTAACTTTAGACCTACCTTCTTGCCTAACTAAGGAAGACCCCCCCCCCCCCCCCCAGGAGGCACTTCGGCGAGAGTCACTGGAAATGATTCAGAATCTGTACCCAGACTCCGTTCAAATCTACACTGATGGGTCAGTAGATCTAGTTCAAGATAAGTCAGGAGCAGGCTACTATAACCACTTCACTAAAGAAGAATATTACATACCAGCAAATGCAGCCTCCAGTGTTGATGCAGAGTTGCTGGCAATAAATGCAGCCTCGGTAAACTGCCTTCAACTACGAGCAGAGAAGTTGTATATTCTCTGCCTCCAAGAGCGCCTTGCACGTAATAGAGAACCGGAAACCAGGAAGCTACTCATTCAGACTAGGAGAGATAACAAATTTACTCAACACTCTCAGCAAAGATGAGAAACAAATACAGCTCCAGTGGATCCTCTCACGTCGACGGTAATGAAAAAGCAGATACAATCGCCAAACAAGCAGCGGAAATGGGCCCAGTCTTCTTACCACAGTACTCTCTAAAGAAATGCCTGAGTGCTGTGAAAACATCAGTTAGAAGAAAATGGATCCACCGTTGGAGAGAAGAAACGAAATGATTTGGAAATGTATCAAGGGGTTCCCAGATTTACAGCCGTCTTTGCAGCATGAGCAAGAATCGGACACATTGTGACTGAGACCTATCTCTTCAGATTTTATCTGAGTGAATCTCCACTCTGCCCTAACTGTAAAAAAGAGGAGGAGACTCTAGAACATATCCTCCTTTGATGCTCCTCACAAATTCCAGCAAGAGCAGCTCTGCTGTCTGCGCTGGGAAGCCAGGGAAACATCAAAACAATATTGATCGATAAACAGTTTTGGACCTTGGCTGCAGCAACTTATTATGGACATCGGACCATCGGAGTCACATGACCCTGGACGTCCGCAGCAAGAAGTAAAAAGTAAAGAAGTAAAGTTGTTTATTTTACTTTCACAAAATTTGTTTTGACTTATTGTAAGTAATTTGCAAATACAATTGATTTAACTAGGCTGCTAATTAAATTCGTAGCAATTAGTAATACAGACTAGGTATATTGAAGTTAGTCTTCCAAAAGTACACAGACTGACACTAACACAACACACCTGTCCGTGACTCACAGCATTGAACAATGCACGCATATGCTGAAAAATATCAGTAAGTTGCAAAGTTATACCAAAAGTGTAATATATAAGAAAAACTTCGAAGACGTACAGCACAAAAACTGCTAGATAAGGTAATTAAAAAAAAGAAGTAATAGGTCTAGAAATATGTTACAGTAATGGAATAGAGGGAAAAGAATTTTATATCTGTTAATCTTATCCAGATAAAACTGGAGTTTATTGTCAGCATATTGTTCATGAGTTTTACAAAATCAAATAAAACATCAGGTTTAATTTAAATATAATGATCTTTTCTGTCTGAAGGTTTTATTAGAGTTTAAAAATTTATATATAAATATATATATATATATATATATTTAGGTTAGTTCTAGTAGAGGTTTTTTTTTTTTTTTTTTTTTTTTTTTTTTTTTTTTTTTTTTCTTGGCTGAAGGAGATCATGTTGATCGAAATATTTCAAATAAAAGTGTATTAAGTGTTTTATATGTGCTTATTTCCAAGAGATTGCAGTTTTGGACTATTGCCTTAGGTAAGTCTGTCAGTCTCCTATCAAGTCCAAAAATTCCTATATATATATATATATATATTTATATATATATAAAATAAAGTGATTCGACAATGGTCAAGTGAGCGAAAGGTGCCTCATCATAAGGTAAAAATTATTTTGCACCTAGTGGTGGGATAATTGTTTACTATAACATATAATAACTCTATAAAGTCAATGCAACTTAATAATAATAGACAATGTTAAATATCACACACATACACTCACACACATATATATATATATATTTAGGTTAGTTTTGGTTGGTAAAGATTATTTAGATTTTTTGGACTAGGAGACTGACAGACTTACCTTGGTAAGAGTCCACTCTGTAGTCTTGAAATAGAAACACATTGATTGAAACACACTCTTCGATTGATAGAGACCGCTGTGTGGTTGAAATATATCATTGTTTAAGTGCTTTTATGTGTTTCTATTTCAAGACTACAGAGTGGACTCTTACCAAGGTAAGTCTGTCAGTCTCCTAGTCCAAAAAATCTATATATATATATATATATATATATATATATATATATATATATATATATATATATATATATATATGAAGTTATTATTATTACTGGTAAATAATTTTTTCCACCTCTAAGTTCAATAATTTTACCTTAGTGTTGTGTTGAGGTTAGGTTTTTTGTAAATTTATTGTATATGTTTTTATAAGGTGTTTGTTGTATCCATTTTCTATTGTTATTTTTCATTTAATTTTTGTTTGTTATCTTGTCTTTATTTTATTGCTTTATTTATCATGTTACTGTAAGTATTGATTTTGTGTGTCCAGGGCTGGTTAGGTTAGGTTAGGTTATGCTAGCTTCCAGATAAGTGATTCAAAAAGCGGAAAAAGATTGGTAAAAAATGGAAATTAAAACATTATTTATAAAGAAAAAGAAAATCAACAAGAATATTTTGGATTTAAACCTCATGTTAAATGAATTGGTATTGTTAAAAACTGCAAATGATATCATTGAGTTTATCAAATATAAAATAGAGAAAGAGATTAAAGGAAAATATGAAAAGAAACTAGAAATTTTACAGTGGAATAATAATTGTGAAAAAGAAGCTACCCGATATAAACGCAAGATCTTTCATGAAAGGGTGATCAAATTAACTAAGGTAGATTTGACAGAAGAAGAGTATGAGGCTCTAGCAAAAGGTTTAAAACATAACGTAAGAAATAATAATATAAAAAACAATGTAGGAGAAAATATAGTAGACACAGAAAATGCAATTGGTCTTATACCTAAAGAAGAACAAGATCACGCTAGGCACTTGGTAACGGAAAATTTAAATAAAACTGTTACACAAAGATTGGAAGAGAAGAGGGATTTCAGGGAAAAAGAATTGTTACAAATTTAGAAAAACGTTAACACTAAAAGAGGTTATGGTTACAAAAGCGGATAAAGGAAGCCCTACTGTTTTAATTAGTAAAGAAGACAATGTAAATAAAACTGAAGATTTATTTTGAAAACGGCATGTAAAAAGGAGTTTAAAGAATGGACTGAAACATATCAAAAGGAAATTAAAGAAATAGTTGAAAATTCCCAATATATAACTCGAGAAGAAAAATATGAATCCGAGTGTGCCAATAATGAGAGGCCAAGTAAAAATTCACAAAAAAGAATACCCTATTAGGCCAATAATTAATTATAGAACAACACCTGCCTATAAATTAGCAAAATATTTAGAAAAATTGTTAAAAGGAATCGATCTGCTAAAAAATAAATTTACTGTGAAAAATTCAACCGAGGTTGTTAAACGAATACAAGAGGCAAAGATTACTAAAGATTGTAGGATGATTTCGTTCAATATAGAAATAATTAGTATGACATAACCAACATGTACCCTAGTATCCCAATAGAAGAAACCATAGAAATAATAAAAAAATATCTTAATAACACAAACCACAAAACAAATTCTCAATGAAAATTGTTTTTTTTTGGAACAATTTGTCATTGATATTGATAACAAAGAAATAATAAAGGAATTTAAAAATCTATATTTTTCTCATTTCCTGTTCCTTTTCCACATCGATTGACTTTGTAAACCTCTTACATTAATCGCCATAAAACATTCTTAGTGTTTTTTAGTCCCGACTTTTAACGATATGATACATCACAAAACTTTACTTAATTAATGGCATCAATTTTAGTATAATGGCCTTCAATATACACCCCTTCTCTATCCCTGCAACGCTCCATGCGAATTTTCCATTGTTGGAAGCAGTGCTGAAAGTCATCTTTTGTCAACTCTTTTAGTACTCTTGCCGCTTTCTCTTTAACAGCTTCCACGGACTCAAATCTTGTTCCTTTTAATGCAGATTTCACCTTAATCCAGATTTCACATGTTATTATCCTTTCCAATAAATTTGGGTCATTTTTAATGGAATCTAAAATGTCAGTACAAACATTTTTGCGAGTTTCTTTTTGTTCAAACGTGAGAATCTTTGGCACCATTTTGGCGCACACTTTTTGCATGTTCAAATTGTCATGTAAAATTTGCCGTACACATTTTTTATCAATGTTTACAGTTTCAGCTATAGCACGAATACTCAATCGACGATCAGACCGAATCAAATTAGCAACTTTTTCGACATTGTCATCCGTTTTTGACGTTGAAGGGCGACCTGGCCGCGAATCATCTTCAACGTCTTGTCGGCCATCTTTAAAACGTTTGAACCATTCAAAAACTCGTGCACGGGATAAACATTCACTGCCGTACACTTCTTTCAGTAAATTATAAGTTTCAGTAGCGGTTTTTCCAAGTTTAAAGTGAAATTTAACAACAATTCGTTGCTCTATTATTACACTATTCGGCAAAACAAAATAACGTTAACGGAAATGAAGGTTATAACTAAACCGTGTTACTTACGTAGATGAGGCTAAGGGCATTTTGAAGAGAAAGCTTCACACTAAACAGCTGACAGTCAATGGCGGATTACGCATGCGCACTTTTGCTGCCGCAACGTCAGTCTCGTTATTTAATAGCCACACCTCGTAATTAAGCGTAACACCTGATAACATATATATCACTTAACATAGGATTTCAAATTTATTTACAGGCCGCACTGTTGCAGTCTGGTGATATTTTTAATGTTATATAAACAGTTTTCTCTCAACATCAGTTTCTTTAACTTGTTTCATAATTGTGTATTGATTGTAAAACATATATGGACTTATTTAACATAAAATTTTGTATTCTAATATAATATATAAAATATTATAATGTAACAAGCTATATAAATTTGCTTTCTTTTCAGTGATAGACATTATAAGAATACAACATCTAGGATGTGGTCTAGGTCACGGTCCAGGTCGTCTACTCGTTCTTCCCATACAAATTGTTCTTCATGCTCAAGGTAATTCAGTGAATTTATTATTAAGTTGCCAAACTCATCTTTTTACGTCACTTTAGTTAATAACATACACTTTTGAAGAATAAAATCTTTATAAACCAAATAAATTAGTAAACAAATGACATTTTATAGAACCAATGCTTAACTCCTTGCTGGAGGAATATGTTGGTTCTGTAAGTAATTTCTCCCTTTAGGCAACAGTTTTTGAGCATCACACAAAAGCTATGTTTATCTCGAAAGGTGTATTCCTTTCTTCAAAGTAATAGAAAGATATTTTATAAACAGTTCAAAAACACCTTGTTCAAACTCACTCAAAAAATGAGCTAAGGGTGCAACACATTACACCAGTAGTATACAGTAATCCCTTGTTATTTGCGAGGGTCCCTTGTTATTTGCGAGGCTTATATGTTTAAACACCTAATTTTAGACGATAATCTTTTAAACACATAATTTGAATTTTAAAAACTTGTTGTTTTACTTTGCATGATTTTTTTCTAGTTTCAATACAATTCTGTAGTTTGTTTAGTATTATTATGTGTAAACAAACTAAATATATACAACGAAACATACAATTCACTGTCGAAACAGAAACAAACAGAACAATTAACTATCTTGACATCACATTAAATATAAATAACAATAAAATAGAAACTATAGTACACAGAAAACCTACTTCCAACAACATCACAATACACTTCAAATCTAACCGCCCCTGGACACACAAAATTAACACTTACAGTAACATGATAAATAAAGCAATAAAATACACACAAGATAACAAACAAAAATTAAATGAAGAATTAGATAACATTACAAAAATAGCAATAGGAAATGGATACAACATACACCTTATACAAACATATACAATAAATTTACAAAAAACACAACCTCAACACAACACTACAACCTGAACACAAAAATAATAAAAATAAAAACATCTACCTAAAATATAAATACACCAATAACAAAATAGAAAAAGTAACAAATATATACAACAAAGAATACTACACTCCAACATACAAACCAAACAACAAAATAATAAAATATCTTAATAACACAAACCACAAAACAAATACAGAAAAACATAACCTATCAGGAGTTTACAAAATTACATGTAACGACTGCAATGCATTTTACATAGGGAAAACGACCAGATCAATAAAATGAGATTTGAAGAACATTACAGAGCATTCAAAAATAAAAATACAAAAGTATCAAATGTTGCAGCACATCTAATATCATATAAACATGAAATAACAAATTACAAAAATAACCTAACCATACTTGAAATAAATAATAACCCAATAGAATTAAACTCACTAGAAAAATACCACATTTATAAAAACACACAACAATTTAATGAACCTACAGACCACATATACGGAAGACATACTATATAAAAACATCATACACGCAGATCAAGAGAAAATGCGTGTAACATCAACAAATACCAACATCACGGACCGAACATCTACACCAGAAAAATATCAGTGATTCGACAATGGTCAAGTGACCGAAAGGTGCCTCATTACAGCAAGGTAAAATTATATATATATATATATATATATATATATATATATATATATATAGAGAGAGAGAGAGAGAGAGAGAGAGAGAGAGAGAGAGAGAGAGAGAGAGATTTTGGACTAGGAGATTGACAGACTTACTTTGGTAAGAGTCCACTCTGTAGTCTTGAAATAGAAACACATAAAAGCACTTAACCAATGATATATTTCAACCACACAGTGGTCTTTGTCAATCAAAGAGAAAACACAAAAAGAAATATGAGAGAATGAAATAAAATAAATATATATTTTTATTATAATTAGATATTTATTTTATTTCATTCTCTCATATTTCTTTTTGTGTTTTCTCTTTGATTGACAAAGACCACTGTGTGGTTGAAATATATCATTGGTTAACTGCTTTTATGTGTTTCTATTTCAAGACTACAGAGTGGACTCTTACTAAGGTAAGTCTGTCAGTCTCCTAGTCCAAAAAATCTAAATAATCTTTACCAACCAAAACTAACCTAAATTCTATGGTGACCAAAATAGTTACCAGGGGTAGAGGTACAGATATTTGTGAGAGTCGATCTATGAAGTGATTGGTGTCCTGAGTATGTGATGGAAGGTTCTTTACTAAGGGTTGAAGGTGTGAGTCGAGGAAAGCTGAAATTCTTTCCGTTACTGAATTGCAGCCAGCAATTATTGGTCTACCAGGTGGAGGGATTATGTTTTTGTGGATCTTTGGTAATATATAGAATTGAGGAGTAGAGGGGTTTTCATTATATAAAAGTAGAGTAGAGGGGTTTTCAGTCTCCTAGTCCAAAAAATCTAAATAATCTTTACCAACCAAGTCTAACCTATATATATATACACACACAAAAGAATACGTATTTGTTTCATTCCGGCGTCTTTATTATTCCTGATCATGTTGGTACTGTTTGCCAACAAAATGCTTTAAATTGTGTAATAATATATAATAACCTGAACATTGAGTAAATAAATACTATTTAAGTTTTGAAAATGGAGTAATTCCAAAACAGGCAACACAGGAAAATGTTGTAATGTTGGGAGAGGCAGGAAAACATACTCAAATATATACAAATATTCCTAACAGTGAAGGGAGTATGTTGAGCATGAGTAAATCTGTCAGTCGGGATAATATTAACATGGAAATTATTCAACACGGGACAGTGATTATATGAAAATGAGTTTTATGAGTATAGTTTGATATTTATAAAAAATATTGAAAAGTCAAGTACTTTTCTTGCAAATATCTCAATTAATAGTTATTTCCAGTGAAACGAAACTAAAATTGGGGTTGACTTTTTTTTATTAGAAAAATTATCAATAGTCATGTGTTTTGGATACATATATGCCTAGGTCTGATTTTATAGACAAATAATACAAAGTTTTATAAATTGAATATGTAAGTAATAATTATTTATGCTTGCAGTCATTCAAGATCACGATCAAGGTCTCGAGACTCCCGTCGTATTGGTAAAAAACACAACCGCTCACCTCGTCACATTTATAACAATAAACCTCAAAATCGAAGAGATAACAGGCGTTGGCAGAGGTAAGGTACTTGTTGTTTTTGCAGTTTGATAACTTATTTTAAATGAACTAATTATAAAACCATATAGATTTATTTGGTAGTAGGGACAGTTGGTTATCTCAAAATGGTCTGATTGTGTGGAACCTACTGTAGTATAGAATTTTGTTCATAAATTTTGCAAGACAAAATTATGAGTTAAATGCAACTACTATCTAATTAAAAATAAAGTTTATTATTGATCTAAAGATTTTTTTAAAAGTTAGGAATTACTTTTCTTACAATGAGTTTTTTATAAAAATTAAAGCCTTTGATATAATTTTTAAATTGTATTCAAAACATTCATACATGGGTTTTAAACATTTAAAATTACAATAAAATAATAGCTTTTAAAAATAAAATTTTATTTTTTTACCTTTTCTTAAAATTTTTACTCCATGTATTCAGGCCACGATCTCCATCGCACCAAATTAGAAGTCAAGAATGGGATGGAGCTGAAAAGCTGCGTCAAGTTGAAGAACGTAGAGTAATATATGTTGGTCGTATCGAGGAAGGGACTTCCAAAGCTCATTTGAGAGCACGCTTTGAAGTATTTGGACCTATTATTGATATTAGTGTACATTTTCGGGAAAGAGGGTGAGAAAATACATTTCAATTTGTGTGCTTTAAAAACTCTTAACTTTTAGTAGTTATTAAATTGTATTGCATATTGTTATACTATATCAACAATTTATATTGCTCAAATTTATATTAGCTCGTTTTCTTTAACACTATTCCAGGCATTGTCACAGAATTATTAGTTGTTGTGTGTTGAAGCTGAGAGTGTACTCACATTTGATAATAGGGATTTTATAGGTTTGTGTAGTTTTCTCCTTAAACTACTAGTGTCAACTGAATTTATACGAATTGGATGCTTAATGTACATAAGAAGAAAACTTGTTTGTAAAATAAACTGCTTGCCTCGATTCTAGTAATTTGAATAGCTGGAATCTTCTGGTTGAGGTGCCTACAAACTTGTCTGAGATATTCCTGCATATAGGAAGATTCTATGTTTTCTAGATTCTATGTTTTCTCCTAATTTGGCTGGTACTGCATTGGCTCTGATTTACTTGGCTGTTGCACTCAGCGGTGGTGGTGGTCTAGTTACATATTTTATGGGATACAAAAATCATAGAGTAACATTTGTAAAGGCCAATAGGTAAAATTCTTTGAATACTTCTGTTCATTGAAAAGGTTTAGCTGTCATTACTGTCTTCAACTTGACAGTTTGGAAAAAATGAAATATATTTCTTCAAATGTATCTTCAAGACTGCATTTCAAATATCCTTGAAAAATTAGGCTATATATTGTTTCTTTTGATAAAGATTACTTTTAGTATTATTTTGGCCTAATTTGTGAAGAACCAATACTTACGTCAAAAATCTGAATTAATATAGCTATTCAGTTTATCCCTTTAAACTGGGGATCATTTCTTGTTTAAGTGTATCTCGCAATATGTCTAGACCCAAATATTATGGGATAAATAATTTTGGCATTTAAGATCGTGGTGCTCAATGAAAACATTGTTAAAACAACCTGGGACACACTTTAAGTGTGATTAAACAAACCTGACAAAATGTCACAGTTTAATAGATCTAATATTGAATAATCCAATATAACAACATAACCTCTTTGTGTAAATACTAGTTGTGCCTAATATGGCATTTTTAGCAGTAGACAGTCTGACACTGCTTGTTCATTGAATCCTTGTTTCTTATGATTATGTAGTAGTTTTATTGTGTTTTAGTTGCACATCTGAAGAAAGAAGTAATCAAAAAGAAATGATACAGTATAACTTCTAATATCTGAATTGATAATCATCTTTGATTTTCAGAAAAAAAATCAACATAGAAACTTAAAGCAAATTTCAAAATAATGATTTTGTCTGCATATGCTATTGGCCTTTTCTCCACAAAGCTAGTGTAGGCGTAACCCAAACATTATTTGGATGCTAAATCACCATCTTAGTGTAGTTCTGTATAGACTATCA
Source organism: Prosapia bicincta (assembly GCA_036971475.1). Classification (NCBI taxonomy): domain Eukaryota; kingdom Metazoa; phylum Arthropoda; class Insecta; order Hemiptera; family Cercopidae; genus Prosapia; species Prosapia bicincta. The sequence goes on from JBAIZL010000006.1 coordinate 137,039,979, forward strand.
CCAGGAGCTTGGCTTAACTGTTACTATTGGTTTTTATTAATCACTCAATATGACATTGACCTGCTACTTTGATGGTACTCTTTCGCATCTTTCACAATGACTTCTAAAATAAAACTAGTTGTCTTATCGTTAGCGGATAGATCAGTCAGATAAAGGAGTTACAGGTTAACAGTTGACTGATACAATGTTGGAAAATCAATGATTCCAAACATTAAAAGGAGAAAACCTACACTATTAAACTTTGTGTCAGCGCTTGAAAATAAAGTTGAAAATAAACTTTGTATGGGAAACCCAAATTTGGATCCAATTCTTTACAAATAGGCCTTAGCGCAGAAGCTTTTTCTCCTTTGCATAATACTACAGTCATTAATTTTTGTTTATACGAATGTGATCTGGTCCCAATTAATTCGGATATTTGGAGTTCTACTGTATTTTTTCAAAACATGTGTGAACAATGCAACTGTACATCCAGATGAACGTTTCAAGTATTTCATACTCTGCACAAATTATAAGTGTATGTGATATAAACAGGTAGTATTGAGTAATGTACCTGTTTCATTTTTAGGTTGATAATTTGTGTGATAAATACCTAGTTATAAAATATTTATTTTTTAAAGTGAAATCATACCTAGCAATTGTTTTCAAAGTTGCGCATAGGCCTACGCTTCATACTGTGATTGTTTTTCAAGTAAGGTTTAGTTCCTTTCACACATAACTTTTTCATTTTTAGAGTAAGTATAAACAGCTAGTTTTTCATATACCAATACTCCTGAAAGTAGACAAGAGTAAAGGTTGTTGCATACTTTATAAATTTGTACGAAAACATGATGAGATGAATTTCGAAGACAAAGAAGGACAATTCTTTCATATCCATTCAAGGACCTTAATACCATCTAAAAGGAATGAAAATGTCAGGGATTATTTTCTGATTACTTTATATGGGTGGAGGTGTATGGTATTTTAAAAAACTTTATGTGTATCAAAAAACCCTATTTATTTGTTTTATATTTAAACTTGAATAGTCTGTAGTAATTTTAATAATTATCAATTTTTAGGTGAGTTTATAAGTTTTTATTGACAAAACAAGAAAAGTAAATAAAAACTATTAACATTTATTGATAATTAATTTTGTTTGTTCTAATTTGAATGTTTAAAAGAACATATGTATTTCACCATATAGTCTTTTAATGACTACACCGAAATCGAAATAAGTTACTGGAATTTTATTATTTTGAACCGGGAAATAGAGGAATTAGAAAATTATATCTGAATGGCCACCTTATTAATGTTCTAATTGTACTAAAACCATTAAACATGCCATTGACCAGATGTCAAATTTATTTTCCAGGGATAATTATGGTTTTGTAACATTCGCTTATAAAGTAGACGCTTATGAGGCTGTGGAACATGGCAATGACGACCCTTCACTGCCACATTATGATCTTTGTTTTGGTGGGCGGCGAGCTTTCTGTAAGCAGCGTTATGCCGATTTAGGTAGGTAATTTTATTATTGTTCAATCTACATCTTATATTTATTTTAGTTTTTAGTAAGAATCTGTTATTACATGATATGCTATGAGCATAATTTGCTTACTTTTTTATATCAAATGTCATACTGTATTCATTTTAAAATGTGTAACACTTTAGCTGCTGGCCATAATATAGGTGTTTTTTTTCCTAGAATTGCCAAAATACTTAAAGCTTATTTTTTAAGTAAAATTTTTAAAACTTAATAATTTACTGTTTAAGGAGTTTATGTTTTAATTTATTTTCTTGTAAGGATGAGTTTACCTAAATGTACCAATGTTGTACTTAATTTCAAACAAGTCTATTTTTTAATAACTATTTTACATTAAAATTTATTGTGTAGTCAATATTTCTGTTTTGAAAATACGTTAAAAAATGAATGTAAGACATCACAATAAACTAACTTTTTTTTGTATAAACAATTCACAATTAAAAATTTAATTCATGTGTTACACTAAAATTGTTAACAAATAAGTGTGTCAGGTCATAACCCCCGACAACTAGCTCCTAGAATAATGCCATGGACATTTTTCTATCACAGAAAAACTAGTGTAATTAGATGTGTAAGTAGTGTGAAGTTTGTTGTTTAATGCTGTGCATTCATTTTTACGAAAGTAGCAACATCAGTTGAGTAGTATTAATAAACATAAAACTTTACTAGACAAGAATATCGAGCAGTGGTCCAGACTAAGGGCCTATTCGCTCATCATGGCTACTAAAGTGTTAATTATGATTACAGTTAATCTACAAAACATGGTTGCCACGACCTCATGTGTTTAGGCTGTCAGCTTGGTCATAACCTTTAACTAGTTATGTCACGTGACACCATTTCATTGATTCATGATTTAATTCTGGGGTTAAGTAAAACCCTTGTGTTGTCTCCTGTGAAACTGTCCTCCAAAAGTTGATACAATTTCTTATCATATGGAGCGTAAATAGCCATTCCTTCCATTTGGTGGTCTTCGCTAAGCCGCCTGCGAGCTCAATTTGCTACACTTTGAATTTTCAAAGACAATTTGTTGTTCTATTAATATTTGGGAATTCCAATTCTGATGTAGTAGTGTGTCATTGGTCATGAATATTTCTGTCTAATGCATTGACCCGGTCTTTTATGATTACTGATGGCCATCCTGGTCATGGACATTATCCTACCCATACTTGAATGCTCTTACCCACTTTGCTGTCACTATCACATTCTATCATTAAAGTTCACTTATCTGTGAGTAAATTTCTGTTGCTGAGTCATTGCATGTATTTTGTCAGCAATACTTAATTAAGGCCTGGTTCCTGGTTCTAGTTTTTCTTTGTTAAGCCTGAATACATGACATTATTGTTTTAGTTAACACTCAACTTTGTAGTGGTATACTAGTTTTAAGTTAGATCTGTAACTTACAGTTAGTGCTTTTGTCCAAACATTAATTTTTGTATGCATACACCTATTTAACTTTATTTATGGGGCGATTTGGCATTGGTGTTGTTGTCAGAGCAGAGCATATATTTGAGTATGTTTTTGATCATTTGATCAGTTTACCATTGTGTACCTCTCGATTTGAATCAGACACTGTGGTATACGAGTTTTAGATTAACTGAGGTACCCTCAGTCCACATTACCTCAGATAATCAAAGCTTTTCTGTGCTAAGCCAAATGAATAAAGTAATAGAAATTATTAATACATAAAACAAAACTTGAATAGTTCAGCTGTATTTTGTAAACAAAAAAACACCACATTTTGCATATAACAGTTGAATGTATAATCCAAGCAGAAAAATTACGTCACTACCACTGCATGTCTTTGGTAAGTGTCTTATTATTTATTTCCCAAACTTACAAATTTTTGCTAATTATTTTCATTTCAAATAAGTTATTTCTATTACACCTTAAATATTAAAAGTACAGAAGAGTCTTGATAATTCGAGGTAGATGGGACCAAGGATCGGATTTCACGGAAAACTCGGATTACTCGTTCCTGGGTATTAGAAAAAATAGTTTTAATTAACCTTAATAATATAGGTAATTAAAAATGCACTAAATAAGTTTATAGAACTTTATATGAACATTTCTTGGAAGCTCGACTCATTTCCTTTGCATACCATATTACTATAAACATTTCTTGGAAGCCCGACTCATCATTTTCTTTCAAATGATAAATAGGCTTAGATAAAAATAGGCTCAAATTTAACAGACACTCTAAATATTGAGACTTTACTGCAATAGTATTTTCTTGCAGAAATTGGTTTATATAAGACTTCTTCCTAATTTTAATGAGTATTTTTTGCAAAGAATTTGCCATCTGTTTAGTCTAATTTTAATTAAGAAATAAAACAAACATGAGATTAATTCATGTTGAAAATGTTTTGTTTCAGATGGTGCCACTAGTAGTAGTACCCAGTACAGTCCTTACCAAGTGCAAAGATCAAATGACTCATTCGACTTGTTATTAAGGGAAGCTCAAGCTAAATTACGCAAGCGTTCATCAGTTTGACCCTGGCTCCCAATTTTAGTCAAATTAGGTTTTCTGGTTGCACTAATAAATTTAGTAGAGCCATTTAGTAAAACCATAGCATAAAATATTTTGTTATTTTTATCGATTTATGAAAGTTTTCATAATTTTCAACTAGAAAATTTTAGTGAAAAATTTTAACATATGTATATTTTGAGAGTTGTTGATGAAATGGGCTCTAGTACAATATTATTTTTAGTGTCATGAAATTATGATCGATACCCTTAATTGTTTCCATATTAGAATTTATTACTAGATCTCACTTATATAAATATAAAAACCTCCCAATGGCAACACTGCGTAAGGAAATGTATAAGAATGGCTGGAAACTATGCCGTTAGAAAAGTTTTTTATATTTATTTAAGTGTAAAATATTTAACTCAAGAAGTATTTTAATCATGTTGTAAACCATATCCAATTATACAATGATGCAAATAGGTGCACTCAATCTCTTAAGTTTATGTTACAAGAATATTAATAAATAATAGACAATTACTTTATAGTTTATATCATAAGAGAATGAAAAATTAATCATGATCAAGAACTTTCACTTTTTGTTCTTTGGAATAATATAATGTCATGTTACAAAGACGTGATAGTATAATGCTTTTATTTGTGTGTAAATGCTTAATTAGTTATAAGTAATGTGACTCTGACAGTAAACTAAGCGTCGCATTTACACATATATCTGTTAATTAAAGATAAACACTGTCATTAGAAGTTTAATGCTACACTTAACATTTTCTATTGCGAGCTAGTCAATTTTGTTGTAGTTGATACTTTACACAGTCACATTTTTTTTTGAAAACCTTTACATTGCCTTCTAAAAGTTGTGTAAGTCTTGTTAACTGCTCAACCTAATGTTGATTTATTGTACATTATAACCTCTCTAATTCACCACGTTCGGGACCGAGGGGTGATGAATAAGAGAACAGACGATTTACAAAAGTTGTGAAATTAACAAGTACAGTGCTTGAGATTTAACTGTGTCTCTGACCTTGAGATCACTAGGGTGGACTGGGCTGCAGTGCGGGGTCAAAACCCAACACTTCAGATAACATCAGTGTCGTGTTTAAAGTGTAAACAGCTCTAATTAACTAAATGATAATACCGTAATAGTTTCATGTAGACATGATCTTTAAATGTGTTGCTCTGCTTCTGCAAAGAAAGAGATGAGATTACAAGAGACAATACATGTATTGTATAATGTTTTCAGTTGGGCTGGTAGTCAAATGCTAGAGCAGAACGAGGGTCACCGTTAAACCTCACGCACTTTAATTGTGGGTAAACAAAGCCTTGTATATAGGTATGTAATGTAATGAACATACTTCCATTATTTGTCAGCCGAAAAACTCAACAAGACCGTAAAAATGCTAGTAGCCTGCAGTATAGTTTGTGATTACAACTACGGTACGTTGCTGAGAAAAATATATTACAGTTTCTTGTAACAACAATAATACTAGGGGAAAAAATTGGCATATTAAATCTATTTACGTTTTAGTTTTTATAAAAGTCTGTCATTTTCATTTATACGAAAAATTATTTTGTAATGGGGCCTACACTACGTGCAGTGTAAACGATGTTTATTTTTACTCTGATGAATTAGAGAGGTTTTACTGTGTTTTGTTTTAAGGTTCATAAATTATAAAAACATTAAATATCTTCAAATACTATGGAACAGTTATCCCCCCATTTATGTATGGTATATGGTAGATTATTTATGATTGTGGCGATGCGATGCCACAACTGGAACTGCTCATAAAAATGTTACAAAGCTATATGCAGGAATTTTATGTCCCACAAAATTGAGTCCATCTTGTTTTAAACACTTTATTTTTTGTTTTAATAGATATTTTAGTTTACTTCCATTTTAAATAGTTTTTAAACATATCTATATGGACAATTTTAATTATTTAATATTTTTATTATAAGTTAATTTATTTTCATCTTGAGTAGAGCTACTATACTTTGCATAAAATAACTCTCCTTATAGTAGCACTTACATGTAAGCTGTATGAGAAGGCTGTTATGAGATATATGTTATATGTATATTTAACTCAGTAGTAACTCACTTGTTATATTCAACTCAGGCTTTAGTTAATTCAGTTTGGTTGAAGAGAGAGAATTAGATTGGGTAGAAAATTTAAAAGTTATTTTAAGTAGACATAATGATAATAAGGTATGATAATTTAAGAAAAGGAGTAATTTAAAGCCAAAATAATATAACATTATGAAGGGATGTTATAGTGTGTATGAATCGAATGTTGTAATGTAATCAGCTTTTATTACAAGTATAATTTGAAATGTTTGTACACAAAACTCAAACAGTTTGAAATTTCTTACAGAAAACACTCCTACTAAACTGAAAAATCTCATAATACCACTAACACTGACTTATGGGTGTGTGTTTTGATACATATTCCTTCACAAAAAAATATGATAAAATAGTTATTATTTGCAATACATGGTTTCATTTTGTAGTCCATAGGAACGCAGTCCCGGTATTTCGCCAGAATCTCATCTAGCATGGGAATCCAACAACGGTTGAAACTTAATATCATATAACTCTATTCACTTTCTGACAAACTTTAAATAAATATTTAAGTTATAATCAATATCTATAATAATAAATCAGTAATATATGAGATAATGCATCATTGTAAATGTTACCTTAATCCAGGAGTAAGCTAGAGATTATTTCCAGGTACTGAATAATTATACACTGGTGATCAGTTTCACATTAATCCTTATTTAATAATCAATTATTAAGAACAATATATAATCTTTTGTGACAATAATTATTAGCATTTACCTTAAAATATTAATTTAAATTTAATAGATTGGCTGAACTCATGGGCCTTCGACAATCTTTATATTACCTAAATTTTAGTTGACGAAAAATTGTATGATTGATTAATATATGTTCAGATAGATTTATATGAGGATGAGTTGCCTTGCTTTTTATTTTTATGAAATGAAAATTATTTGTTATTGGCAATTTTTAATTAATGATTATTACTCTTCTGTTATCATCTGCTAATATTTACATCGTTTACCAATGTATATTTTTTTGTAAAATTGTATGTTTTAAGCATTTTTTGCATGTAATAGTGTTTGTAATGTCTTCTTCAAGGTACTGTGTGACTTTATATCAGTGGAAATAAAGAAGAAACTACGGTTTTACACACTTTATATTTGTTTTAGGGTTTGGTTGTTTTTTTTTCAAAATTGTAAATTTTAGGGGCATTTCTAGGAATTAATTTTTCCTTGCCCGTTCCTTAGGTCTGTTTGCATCACCAAATCTGTAGGCTCAGCACATAACATTCTTCTCATTAAATAAGGTTTTGTTAATAATTGCCTTACCAACAAAATTTTCTAGTCCCAATAATGATTTCATTTACTTAATGCAGTATGCATTAGGGGTAGACCGGAGCTATTTGAGTCACTTGATGTTTTATGTTACTTTTTGGATAAATCATGAGGTAAAAATCCTGAAGAAGATTATACAACTATTCTTTGAGCTTAGCCTGTGAGGCTATGTTAAGACAAATAAAACACATACTCCACACTCACAAATTAATCATTTATTGACTCATATGCATTTCAATGACAAAGTCATCATCATCAGTGAGTGTTGCTACTACAAACTCGAACTTATAACTAGTTTTGTGTATATTTTTATTTTTTTTCTGAAGGAGATTGTTGCTAATAGTATTATTTATTATTATTACTAAAACTCGGAGGGACCTTATCGGTGTAGAGCACTTAGCTGCAGCCTTTGTACTCTCTTCCCACCCCTACCACAGGACTAGCTTAGTGGATACCTACCTCTTTGCAGAAATCAAGTACCCACCTGATGCTAGATCTTCTGATATCCTCTGGTGTACATACCTGCCAGCCAAACCACTTTCTCCTTGCAGTTCCCAAAGCAGGACACTCACAGAGTACGTGGATTGGGCTTTCCTCTTGGTCCTCGTCACATCTCTTGCATACAGGGGACCTAGATTTTCCAATTTTGTATTGGAACCCCCTCAGATTCCCATTGCCTGTAACCAGCTCTACAGTAGCTCTGAGTTGATGTCTACTTAAGGAGAGTAGTTCTTTGCCCCACCAATCTCCTGAGTAACCCCACAGTACCTTGGATTTGTACACCCCAAGGTCACATTCCATTCTTTCCTGCACAACCTGTCTATATGTGCCGTGATCCTCTTGCGCCCCTCCTGAGGCGGCATGCCCACTGCCCTCAGCAACGGTCCTTGGGTTATACACCCTTGTTTTGCTAAGGCGTCAGCTCTCTCATTCCCTATCCAGCCAGAATGTCCTGGAATCCAGGTTAGGTTGAGTGAATTATACTTACTCAGCTCTGCTAGAGAAGCCATAGTCTCAGCCACCAACCTAGAGCTGGTACTAGCCTTACCTAAAGCCTTCAGAGCTGCCTGACTGTCCGAGCAAATCCAGATGGTCTTGCCCCTCCTGCCAGACCCTATTATTTCCTCAGCACATAGTTTGATCGCGAGCACCTCCCCCTGGAAGACAGAGTTGTAGTCCTCCAGGCGATGACAAAATCTGTCTTGTTGTCTCAGTCCACTATATCCTGCTCCCACTCCTTTCTTCATCTTGGACCCATCGGTGAACCAGATTTCACCATGTCTGGGTCTATACTCTGCCCATGCCTCTCTTGCAGGAATAAGGATTTTGTAGTTTCCTTTTTCCCTTTTAAGAGACAGTATCTTATCCTGAGGTTCTATCCAGAGCTCCTTCAGTGAATCCCCAAATAGCTGTTTATGAAGTTTGCTACTTGTCTTCCACTGCCCAGTACAGCTTAGCCGGTATGCAGTTTTCATTGCCCCCATCCTAATTTGAAGACTCAAGGACGGAAAACCCAACATAACCCTCATGGCCGCACATGGTGTGCTTCTCCTTGTAGCTGTTATGCCTCTAAGGAAGAGCCCCTGCGCGCGGTCCAGCATTCTTTTACTTGTTTCTTTCTGTGCCCTGTCCCACCAGACAATTGAGGCAAAGACCAACCTCGGCACCACAATGGCGGAATAAATCCAGTTCATCTGACGTGGACCCAAACCCCATCTCGTGCCTATTGCTCCTCTGCATTGCCAGAACGTAGCTATGGCTTTTTTGCACTTATCCTCCAAGTGCTCACGCCAGAGTAGCTTCCTATCCAGAATAACTCCCAGATATTTAGCGCTCTCAACCTACCTTATTTTGGTATTACCAACTTCCATCATCTCCAGCGATTTAGTTTTATATCGCCTAATGAAGATGAGTGCCACAGATATCTCTCCTTGAATGCATAGTGCATTCTCCCTGCACCATGCTTCTGTTACCTTGAGTGCCTCTTGAAGCAGGTCTTTGAGGACCTCTTCAAATGGTCCCCTAACAAGGATAGCTATGTCATCCGCATATCCTACCACCTTGACACCCATTCCACTGAGTGTCCTTAGTAGACCGTCCACGACAAGGCTCCACAGCAAAGGGGATAACACTCCACCCTGCGGGCAGCCCTCCGAGACCATCCCATTTATCGTGCACCCCATTCAGGATGCAGTACTTATCCAGTTTTCCAAGGAACTCATAATCCAATTTATAATTCCATCAGAAATCCCATGATCCATAGCTGCTCTCTTGATGGCCAGTCTAGAGGTACTATTAAAAGCCCCCTCCACATCAAGAAAAGCCCCAATACATATCCCCTTGTTGATCTGACCCTTAATAAAGTCTACGACCGACAACAGCGCAGTCTCCACTGACCTACCAGTTCGTTAGGCGTGTTGGTCCTGATGAAGCGGATACTGCTTCAAAGGTCCCTCCTTCAAATAGTAGTCCACCGGCCTTTCCAATGTCTTTAACAAGAAAGATGTAAGGCTGATAGGTCTGAAGTCCTTTACCTCTGTGTAACCTTTCCTCCCCGGTTTGGGGATAAAGATAACCTACGTTTTGAGCCACTGCGTGGGCATGTAACCCAAGGCAACACAGCCTCTGAGTAATCCTGTCAGTGGCCCTATTATTTCCTCCAAGCAATTTTGTAGTAGTGCTGTAATAATATTATCTAATCCAGGCGCTTTAAAAGGCTCAAAAGATAGAATCGCCTCTCTCTTCTTTTGCGCGGAGATCACCTGCCCAGCAATATTCCAGTCCGCCCTTAGCCCAGCATGTCGGAGGTTTTGAGCACCGTCCCCTACCGGTCTAATATCGGGAAAACTGTTCCTTATAAGCAGACGCAGTGTTTCCTCCGGGGTGTCAGTAAAGCTACCATCAGTCTTCTTGACAAACTTAAGCTCTCCCCTCGGTCCACCTGCTAACACCTTAAACAGTCTAGCAGTGTCACTCAATGTGCTTGTCTCTGAGCACCACTTTTCCCAAGAAGCACGTTTACCTCTTTAATAAGATTTTTATAGAGACCCTGGCTGTCTTTATATGCCTGCCAGGTCTCCGCCGTTTTCTTCTTCTTTGCCCTTCTAAAGAGCCTTCTAGTCTCTTTCCGTCTTGCCTCTAACTCGCTGTTCCACTTAAGCTTACCACTCCCAGTGTTTATCCGCGATAGAGGACAATTTTCCTCAAACGACGTGGAAATTGTAGGCCTTTCCAGTTCGTTTGATGTACCATATTTACCACGGAAGTCAGACATCCGCCTCCTCACCGAGGACTTAAAACCTTCCCAGTTTGTCCTTCTCGGGTTCCTAAGCCACACCACATGGGGGACAACTCTCCTCATCGTAGCAGTGATGATCCGGTGATCAGACATGGAGGGCTCATCCGAAACCTGCCAGTCATGCTTCCACCTTACCATTTGTCTATTACAGAAGGTGATATCTAGAACCTCCATTCTGTTTGAAGTGACAAATATTGGCTCGGTACCTGTGTTTAAAACCACAAGGTTTTCTTCAATCAAGAAGGCTAGGAGCTCCTCACCTCGCTCATTTGTGTCTGTCCTGCCCCACACCTCATTATGAGCATTGGCATCACAGCCCACTAAGATTCCTATATTCCTCTCCCTGCAGTACCGAACTAACTTACGTAATTCTGCAGGGGGCGATTCTCTATTGTGGGCGCAGTAAGTGGAGGCCACGATGAACTCCCTGCTCCCACTTACCTCGCTCTTGCCTCGAATTCTAACCACCGCAAGGTCTTTAGTTGAGAATTCTTGAATCATCGTGGCTTCTAGTCCTCTGACTATTACACATGCTCTGTGCCCCTCATGTTCCCCACTTGCGTAGGTGCGCCCAGCTGCAGTCAGACCCCTTATACGGTTCCTGACCAGCCACGGTTCTTGCACCAGCGCAAGCGCTGGTAATGTGTGCCTCACATTTAAGCACCTGGTTAGGACCACCGAGGCGCTTTTACTGTGGTGCAAGTTGATTTGCAGGATCATTGCTCGAGGGTCAGCCATATCCAACTGACCCCTACGCCTTCTCCTGATTCTCTCTCTCGCCCTTCTCTTCCGGGTCCTTAGAGTTCCAGTTAAAAGTGACCTCTGCAGTTCCCAGGAAGGCTTTCCCATCTCTTGCCTTTAGTTGTTTGGCCGATGCCTCATCCAATCCTAGGCAGAGGAGGCTTGCAGGTCCCCGCTCAATGCACTGTAGGATCTTCCACTTCGAAGTGTCAATTTCTGGGTTTTGCATCCCCATGATCTTGACCAGCTGAGTGGCCTTTTTTTTTGGTGGTGGTACTAGCCTTGCCTGAGTCCCGTCCTCGAGCTTAACTGACGGTACCACTTCTCTCAGATATTTTGCCGATTCCTCCTCAGCACAAATAAATGCTGCGACTCCATCCCTTAGGTGAGTGTCTCTGAACCGCGGAACAAAACCTCCACTAGGAGTGTCCAAAATCCGGTCCATGACGGTGCCCTTAAGGTGGTCGAACGCCGCCATCTCCATCCTCACGCCTACACTATCCCCAAAGGTCACAAGAACCCTCGGTAGGTTCGACGAGAAAGATGGCCCTCCCGACCCAGCAGGCCTAGACCTCTTGACCTCCGACTCTGGAGTAGGATTAGAAGTACTCCTTTCCTTCCTTTTCCTCTCTCTCTCTTGTCATACTAAGGTCCTACCTGATCCACTGGCTTCCGGGACGACAGGGCGGGTTCTAGCCCCAGCCTCCGTCAAACACTTCCGCTGCCCTTGGTTTATTGTTGATAGGTAACTCAGTTTCATCAACGTTATATATATGCTATGGGGTTGTGTGTTGAAACCGAACCTTGAAGTGAAAAATTGTAATAATTCGGAAAATTCTTTTATTGTCCCTTTATTAACTCCTTCAGCACGTGCTTTAGACAGTTCTCCAGGGTTTCCAAGAGAGAGGTTTGCGTTTCACTTCAAGAATGAAGAAAACCAATCAACTCACATAATTCCAGAGTTTTTCTGCGGATGAAGTATTTAGTTTGGTGTTCCGTACCTAAATACTGCCTCTCAAATAGTTCCTAGGGTATATCCTAATCCCTTATTTAAAAGACATAAAATTCTATCAACCAAGTCAGATTAATCATAAGGATTTAAAACTGTTGGATGACCTATTGTTTTACGAATAGCATTTGCAACTTCATTAACCCTTAGCGCTCGGATTTTTGTAACATGCTTTGCTTCCCCACTTGTAATTAAATTGAGACAAATTCCTCATCTGCAAGTTGCATTATTGTTTATGGAAAACTTTGTTTTCTCTTGCATGATTTTAGTAAACTAAGCTATTTTTATTCACTAATACTGTATGTACATGATTTTATTATCTTATTTGTAGTTTTGCAGAGTATGATATCTTTGAAAACAGTCTTCCGGATGAAGTCCTGGTTTTCTACCACATGTTTTGTAGTGAAAAACTGTTTCCCTTCTACCTCCTTTTATCTTCCTGTTACTGCAAACTACACAATCCTTAGAACTATTTTTATCATTGGAAAAGATTAAATGTAATTTCCCATTCAGTCTTTCTTCTTTGTCAGTAGTTGATGGCCGACCCCTCTCACTATACGGGTTATTCCTGATATTACCAATGTGTTCCCTCACCAAGTTTTGGCAAAACTATTTTTGTTTTTTGTTATTATAGATAATAAAACTATTTACTACAGCTACATATAATAGCCAGAAAAACATTTTCCTCCTTCATTTATTTGTTCGTCTCGTAAAACTACACGGTTCATTATATTGAACAGCTAAATCTACACCACCCATAAACTGGTTATATTTACAAATACCTGTTGGTTTAATTATTTTGTTTACGAAACTGAACTACATTCTAATAAATCAGGATCAAGTAAAAGATCAGGAATTTCAAAATCACTAATTGCATGTGAAGACACGGCAAACTACGAGTAAACAAATAACCGGCAAAACTGTAACCTACTTGTAGCTTACAACGTAGCGGCAAACTAGATTTTGTGATGACACATATTGCTAGACATTTTCAACTTAGTTCACATTATTTTCAATAGAGTGTAGCACCAAACGGTAAAAGATTGAATGTCGTGGGCTTCGCTGCAGACGAGTTATAGGCATTTGATAATCGTGTCGGGTGACTCCCGACATATGAGTAAACTGCAGATATATGCTTGGCAAGGCTCCCCCCCCCCCCGACAGTCGAGTGCTAAGGGTCAAGGGTACTTTAATTTAATTTGTGGTGTCAATCTTAACCTTTTGCCTGAGAGCTTCAAAAGGAACTTTAAAATGTTCAACACTTTTGAGACTCAAAACACATGTAGTTACACTTTGAATTGCCTTTTGCATATTTTCTTCATCCTATATGTTCTAGGTTCCTTTTCTTTTATAAATTCCCACTATCTGAAACAATATCTGTTTCAAATGACGACTTTTTAAAAATGTCTCATATTGGGAGCTTAAAAAAGACTGAGGACTATACCCAAGCCTTGGGCTAAGGGCCAGTCAACTTGGCGGCTACAACTTGCCTAGGTCTATTCTAACTATCACAACAGACAGACAAATCACACAAACTTCCGTTGCAATGGCCTCCTCTCTTATTTTGACCCAAATAGTTGTGTGTACCCTATCAAAAAATGTCAAAGTTGTAAAACATATTTTCAAACACCTCCTTACGTTTAATCAAGTTAGACATGTATACAAATTAATATATGAAATATTCAATAGATAAAATACCCAAATACATAAACAGCGGTAATTTAATTTCCATTAACAACTTTGGCTGAACAATTCTTTATGACTTATCAAATTTTATCACATCCAAACAATTTAATCTACTTGGGCATACTCACTAACCCACAGTGATGGGAAGTGATTTGCAAACCTGTGATTTAGTCACTGAAATTTGTAAATCACATTTTGACCTGTTTTGTAGCTAGATGAAGGAGCAGGTTTTTGCCTAACTAAACTGTGAAGGAGTGGCATACCATGCCTACACATGAAGCGGGTCTCAAACTGTTTACAATTGTCACACCCATATAAGGAAACTAAGGTTGTCGATTGTAAACCATCCTGTGAGTATGTGGGGGGCCTAGAGTCGGAGTGGGACATGTGTCAGTCACTGATTTGACAAACTGTTTGGGAGAAAAATGAGCTGGAAATTAGAACCTGGTTTTTACTGTGAATGTGATTTGTGCCGGCGACCTGTGGTGTTGTGGTTGCTGAAAATAGTTCTAAAACAATTTTATTTGAAGTAGTTATTCATTTATAAATAATTTGTTTCAATTTAACCGATTATTTTTAGGTGTTATTTTTGGTATATATTACATTAAATACAGTTCGTGCCTGAATGTGAAATGTCTGGAATGAGCAAAAGAAACGGCGAGAGACGAAATCGGAGCGTAATTTGGACAATTTTTACGAAGGACAAAAATGATAAGGAAAGTCAAATGGCATTTTATAACATTTGTAAAAATAAGTTGTCTTTCAAAACTTCGACATCAAATTTAAAAAGGTACATGATCCCAAAGCACCCGACAGTTTCAATGAAGTTTTTCATTCCTCATGTTTCACAACCTCATTTGACTTTGACACAAGAAGAACCAACAGGGTGTAATTGTTATAGTTATTACAACTATAGTTTATATGAAAAAATATATAATTGGCGTAATATCTCTAAAAATCCTATATTCCCTTGTAACAGTTTTAATATTCATGAATTTTATTAAGATACATGATATTATACCAAATTATAAATAAAATCTTTATTTAATATTTATGAAAACAAAATAGTTTTTGTTAACTTTTTTAGTAATATTTTAGACATTTTAAAAACCTGCGCTATTCATTTCCTTCTATTGGCTCACTCTCTGCTTATATATATCTTATACAAATTTTCAATCGTTCAATCAATAAAATATGTTTTTGTACATTGAATCTAGTTTAAATACATTTTTTAAAAAAAGTAGATGACAATTAATATTAATACAGTTTTTTTGAAATATTAATTCAATGTCAGGAAGCCGATCTACAATCGGGTCACACTCCAATTTAATACGAAATTTTGTATATTATATTAGGAAATGTGTTTTCATGAATAAATTAAAATAACATTTATTATAAATTAATTACATATTAAAGTCTTATTGATTTTAAAAATCTAATCCCCTTAACCATTTAACTTACCAATTATTTTCACACATCCTTCCCAAAAAAATCATATTTTTTTATTGTGAATTTCTAATCCTCTATATGCCATTGGAACTGAATTGATTTAAACACTTTTTTTCGTATAATAAGGGTTGAAATTTCTCTCATAAATACCATTTAATTATTCGGAATTTGACAAACTTATCTTAATAAATGAACAGTTATTCAACTACCATCTTATTTAATAAAATATATATACATATAGACTAGAACTTTGAAGTGATTGTGCAACGAAAAAATGTAACATACGTTTGCAAAATTTCTGATTTTGAATGTAGTTTGATAGTGTTGAATGTTTCACTTTCACACTCGTAAAGAAATTTAATTTATTCACACTAAATATATATTTACTTAAAATGTGTAAAAATTGTTTTATATATTTGCAAGAGTATGGTAAATTTTGAAACATAGTGTAACACAAAGTGCTTTATCACACTCAGGGCAGAAATATCTGGATTCTCTCCTTATTTTTTTGCATCAGGTGATCGGACACAAGCTACACATTGTTTTGTTGGATTTGTCTTTTGGCATTTTGTGTAAGTCTCTCTGAAAAGTGACTCCCTATTAGCCTAAAGGGTGTTAGGGTTGAGCTAGGGCGTATAGACTTGAAGAGGACAAAACCAATTTGGAAACAAGGCACAATATCCGGTAAAAAAAATTAACATAACCTTTGTGAACTAATGCAAGATTAAACGATAACTGCCAATAAGAGTGAATGAACTGACTACTGTGACTGGTGTACAATGACAAAATGTGAGGTTGCCTAAAAATGTAGTTGTCATCATAATATTGTAAACAAATGCCAGCTAATCATGACTGTAAATAGTCTAGGATGTGTCAAGGAGCCTTATTTATGCCTGCATTTACATTACCGATAAAATTTATGTCAATAGTAATATTAGATTTTAAAAATTGAAAAGACTAATACATAATTTATTATAAATTTTAAAAAAATGTTATTTGTGTTTTGTGCACGTCTGTCCCCTATGAAAGATTAGAGTTGACCTAAATGCCCAGCTGAAAAGTTAATTATAAACTTGGGAAGGCAATAGAGTCCTGTCATTCTGAGGGCTATGGCGTAACTTCCTTTCTGGTGTTTATGTTTTATAATGACAGATCCTTTAAATGACTTGTCATTCTGTTGGTAATTACTGCTAAATAATTTTTCATCTCTTCTAATATCAGAGATATAATAATCTTATCAGGTACTAATAAGTTGTTCACAGTTTATCAATTCAACATAAATCTTTATTTAAAATCTTTAATAATCAATCATTAAAGAGGAACAATAAATAATCAATAATGACAATAGTTATTACCAATTTTACATTATAATATTAATTTTAATTAAAGAGTTTTACCTAACTCATGAGCCTTCAAGAATCTATTAGCTTAGTATTAGTTGGCAAACAAATTTTATAATTTATATAATAGTTTTAGTTAACTTTATTTCTTGGGCGGCTATATGATTATCGAGTTGCATGATTTTTTAATCTCTTATTAAATGAAAATAATTAGTCATTAGCAATTTTTAAATTAATGATGATTATTTAGTTTGGTATTTGTTATAGATCCTTATAGAATTGTAAATAAAAGTATTTCAATCAATTTAGAATTAAATTTAAATCTCAGTTAATAAAGTTAGCCAAAGATGCATTGCTTTTTGATGTGAGGGTCTGGCCCTTAGGTAATGCCAACCGAGAATGGATAAAGGTTGCATCACCTACCAATCAAACAGGGCACAGATTTATTCCCTAATCACTTATCACCATGTATTAAAATTTTAATTAATTACCTTTTCACAATTATTAATTTATTTGAGTAGAAACACTTTCTACATCCACTCTATAAAAAGTTATGCCTTTTTTTATATCACTTTCTGATTCAGAACTTGCGACATTACGACTTCCTTCTGCTGAGACTCACTTCGTTACGTGTTAATCTCCTGGAGTGTCAAAATTCACTGCGTTCCTCTTTTTTGCTTTAATTTGGTATTTATTTAAAAATTCGGGCCAATCGACTTTTTTGTAACTATTTCCAACCAATAGTAAGATTCTTTACAGACCACTTCTGTCACACTTGTTCACTCCTGGTTCCCGTCTGGTGTTTCTAAAGGTATAATTCCCATTTCCTAACTATAACAGAAAGCCACACACAAAAACACAGCTTCAACATTTACAGGAAACCCATAACAACAGACACACTTATCCACAACACCTCAAACCACCCTATCCAACACAAACACGCTGCCTTCAGATCCATGCTGCATAGACTTAAAGAAGTCCCAATGACCACAGAAAACATAAACAAAGAACTAGACACAATTAAATATTTAGCATACACAAATGGATACAACACCACATTAATAGACAAAATTAACACTACAGACAAGGAAAACAAATACATTACATTACCATACATAAACAAAACAACAAACAAAATAGCCCGCAAATTTCAAAAAATAGGATACAAAATAGCATATAAAACTAATAACAAGTTACAATACAAAATACAACACAATACCAACATCAAAGATGAACTACAAGCGCCAGGCGTATACAAACAAAACTGCGATGAATGTAACAAATTCTACATTGGACAAACAGGTCGCAGCTTTAAACAAAGAATCGAGGAACACAAACAGAACACCAACTCAACATTTTACAATCACATAAAAGAAACAGGACACAAATTCACAGACATTTACCATAACCTAGAAATCCTACACATCAACAAAAAAGGACCACATCTCAACACATTAGAACAATATGAAATTTACAGACACACAAAAACTCAAAGTACAAACATATTGAATGAACAAACACAATACAAATCACACATACTCTTTAATACTATCGAAAACCTGCCTTTAAAACCGTCACCGCTTGGCCCGACATCTCCAAGCAGAAGACACTGATGAAGATCGCCACATAGCGATCGATAATGTTCTGTCTCAGTAAGTTTTAACAAATTTAAAGTTCGGATAGTCATAAACTATTGTTTAAGTGATTAATTAAGATTCATGGAACGTAATGGACGACAACATTTTTGTTTTTATACCAAAAATTATCACATAAAATGACATACAAATTGACAATAATCTATACAAATTTATGTTGTGTCCATAAATTTATATCTAGAAGTATTAAGCCACATTACTTCCTAATGAATTTATTTTAATTTATATTTGTGCGCTCAAATATAAATCTGAATGATTAATCTTTTGCAGTCTTATTTTTACAAAATACAAAAACCATATTTGTATTAATTTCACTTTTATAGTAATTTGATCCCGGTTGCTAAATATATTTGATATGGGCATAAAATAAGTTATATAAACTTGAGTAATTGCTTATTAATTATTTATTTTCTTATGATTTTTTCTTTGCATTACTTTGGCTGAATTCAATTAAGTTATGTTATAAATGAATTTAAGTATTTCCTGTTTTAACTGGCTTGTGGTAACTTTGATTATAATCTTGAAAATTAAAACTAGCTTTCTATATATATATATATATATATATATATATATATATATATATATATATATATATATATATATATATATATATAATTTGTATTTTATTACCACCACTTATATTTCTGTTTAAAAGAAAGTCATGTGCTTATATATTTTTAAACTATTAATAATCAATTAGTTATCAAAATTTTACTTACAGAAATGTGAATTTAATAATTTTGCAAAATTTAGTAAATGGTTAGATAGTTATTAAAATTCTGACACCCCAAAAACGTTCACTATAGTGCTCTTCTCTCATGGTCTTGGATCGAAAATTCCTCCTGTATTCCTTGAGGATGGAAACCTATTGCACTCGTTAGTGATCAGTTTTAGAGCTGCCTTTAAAACTATCTTTAATTTAATACAATATAAAATTTCAAGTTCAAATCGCGGCCGTTTGAAGACACACCTTGTCACACTTCCATCTTTGGCTAGATTTTTATTTTAGCCACGAACCAGCATCTTGGAATTTTCTCTCCTGGATCTCGGTAAGAAAACCGTCTGCTCGCCTTGAGAGTTGCTTTTCTTCCCTATATCAGCCCTCCCAACTACCTTTGCCTGGCCGTTTGTTATCTATCAGGTTTCTGTTTAAAACTAGTATATACTCTGCCCTATGAACGCTTCTTTCCGACATTTGTGCTCATTTTTCCACTATTGCTCTAAGTGTCACTTATAGTTTAAAAATTTAATATTTTTTAGTGGTTTGGTTCTTTTTATATTATGAAATATATATATTTATACTATACATATTTTCTACTACTACGTAGAGCTACAGCCTGGGTGGGCCTTGGCTTCCTTAACAATGTCCCGCCATGTACTTCTATTCTTAGCCTTCTGTTTCCATGCTGTAATGCCGAGTACCCTTAAATCTTCCTCAAGGTCCTGTAGCCATCGTTTTCTTGGTCGGCCAACTCTTTTGCCAATCATAGTGCCATGTAAAAGTTTGTTGGGCATTCTTATGAAGTGACCCAACCACTCTAGATGTCGCGTTTTAATAAAATGGACCACATTTGCGTCTGTATAAGGAATACAACTCGGCATTAGATCGAAGCTTCCACACATTTGTCTGTACATCGTGGACCGGACCATAAATTTTTCTTAAAAGCTTACGCTCAAACAATGTCAACTGATTTTTCATCGCGGCGGTTAAAGTCCGCGTCTCCGCTCCATACGTTAGGACTGGTCGAATTAAGGTTTTATAGAGTCGTACCTTAGTGGTTTGAGACAATAGCCTACTTTTAAAAAGCTTTATATTTGCGAAGTATGCTCTATTAGCTGTCATTATTCTTTTTTGGACTTCATTTATTGTTTTATTTTCATCATTTACTTCCGAATATGTGAAATATATTATATGTAAAACTTTACATATATATGTGAAACTTTTTACTTTTTCAAATGAATATACATCGATATCTATAGTTGTACTGCTACGCCCTCTGCTTGTACTCATATATTTAGTTTTTCCCTCATTTATGCAGACCTATCTTTTTGCTTTCATTATTGATTATATTAAAAGTTTCTTTGAGCGATGGAATATTCCTGGCAACCAAGCATATATCATCAGCATATGCACATATTTGGCTGCATGATATTCCCTGAAACGTTAATCCTCCTCAAAACGCCATGTAAGGAGAGATTGAAGAGGGTAGCAGACAGGGCATCGCCTTGTCTCATGCCAGTCAGAATAGGGAATTCGGGACTAATACCGCCGCCTATGACAACTGTGCCGTCACTATCACACAATGTCATGTTGATCAGTCTGATCAACTTGTTTGGTACATTGAACTCCCTTAGGATTTCAAGCAATTTTGCTCTGTTGACACTGTCAAAAGCCTGCCGATAGTCAATAAAAAGAAGATGAAGGTCAATTTTATATTCCCAACACCTCTCGAGTAACTGTCTTAAAACAAATATCTGATCGGTAGTTCCCCTTCCCTGTCGGAATCCACACTGATAATCTGTTATGATGTTTCCAGCAAAGACGTTGAGCTTTTTCAGTATTATGTTTGAGAATATTTTGTATGATACCGTGAGCAGAGATATCCCACGATAATTACTGCATTCCAATTTGTAACCCTTTTTAAAAACAGGACATATGAGACTAGTTCTCCATTTTCTAAGCATGCGTTCTCTTTCCCATATGTCTAGGATCAGGGAATATAATTGTGACTGTACAATTTCTCCACAATTTTTAAAAAATTCTGCTACAAGTGAGTCTTCACCAGGTGCTCTGTTGCTTTTCAATCGACTCCATGAAGTCATCCATGTCCGGTGGCTCAATGTCATCCTCATTTGTCAATTCTTTTCGGCTCAAGGTATTGTTGTCCGTGGCTATCGTCTGAGCTCCTGCGTTGTACAGATCACCAAAGTACTCTGCCCATCTGCCAATAGCTTCCGCCTTCCCCTCCACTACTCTACCATCTTTATTCTTGCATGAGTCAGTTTTAGGCTGGAAACCTCTATTTATATATTTAACAGCACTGTAGAATTTCCTGGATTCGTTATTACTTCTCAGTTCCTCAATTCGCTCTACTTGCTTCCTTAGAAAGGCTTTTATCTTTTCACGCATGACCTTATTTACTCTTCTACGGCTTAGTTGGTAATATGAGGTGTTCTGTCTTGTAGCGCGCTGTAACATTATCAATCTATATGCATTTCTTATTCTTAGCACCTCACGACATTCATCATCGAACCATTCCTCACCACGTCCCCTCATTTTCTCACCAATCACATCACTCGCCGTCTCCTCAATGTCTCTGCTAATTTTGGACCACTTTCTTCTATTCCTGTTTTCTCATTTTCAATACCCTCTTTTAGTAACACATCTAACATTTTTCTATCGCCCAGTTCTCTAAATCCTTCTAATGTGTCCGAATCTTTAAATTTTTCTAGGTTCCAGTGCCTTCTTTTATATAATTTGTCTTGTCGCAAACATGCCAGTTGCTCTATATAATTAATTTCCTATAATTAATTTTCACCAGAAAGTGGTCTGAATCACAATTTGGGCCACTGGCCGTTCTGACATCAGTCACTGAGGAAGAATGGCGTTTTGAAATGAGTACGTGATCAATTTGGGTTAATGTGCCATTTGGTGCTTTCCAAGTTCCAATGTGTTTTTTTTGTGTGGGAAGCAAGTACTTTTTATTATCATGTTGTTTGCTTCAGCAAATTCACACAAATGTTTACCATTGTCATTCGTTATATTATGAAGTGAGTAGGTTCCAGCAACAGTTTGTGTAAAATTCTCCTTACCCACTTGGGCGTTTAGATCACCAAGTATAATCTTTGTGTCCTATTTGGGACTACATAGAAGAGCATATTTTATATATATATATATATATATATATATATAATAACTCTCTTTCTCTGTCTCCCCCTATATATATTTATATGGAGAGAGAGAGATTTATTATATCTTAATTTTAAACAAATATTCTACCATTAAGTGCAGTAAATTGATTGCATTTAGTGGTGGAATAATTGTTTACAACTAACATATAATAACTCTATGAAGTCAGTGCAACGGAATAATAATGGACTTTGAATATCAAAAACATATATATGAAGTTATTATTATTAGTAAACAGTATTTTTCCACCACTAAGTGCAATAATTTTACCTTATGTGATAAGGCGCCTTTCGGTCACTTGACCATTGTGGAATCACTGAATTAATTCAGTGAACTACTTAATGTGAACTATAATTAATAATAATAACTTCATAAAGTCAGTGCAACGGAAAAATAATGGACAATGTGAAATATCACGATTTAAATATATATATATATATTTTATACACCCACATATTTTTTATTGTTGCTATTTTAGGAAAGTTGTTTGTGTTTATTTAAATGATATAAGTAACTATTGCGTTACTGAGTGAAAATTTTTGAAGTTGTCAATTTGATGGCTTTGTCAACAATACAACTGTTTCAAAACACATTAGCAAGTAATTTTAAACGTTTTCACTCAGCTACGCAACAATTGCTTGTAATTTAATCAGTAAATTCAAGATGATTACAAGAAGCATATTTAAGTGATATTTGTGTAATTGTATATTTATTGTTACTTCTTTATTTTGTTAAAAATATGGCAATAATATTAATTTTATGAAATCTGAATTGATTGAAATGTATGAATTACATATTTTAAAAACGTGTTCAATTTGTTATTTTTAATTTATTTAAAAATATTGACCCTTTGAGTCCTAATGTATAATCTAGTATTTTAATGTATATTCTAGTACATTTTCTGCTTTCCCCCAATATAATATTTTCTTTTGTTGACACATTTCGGAATAACTCCATTTTCACTTCTGTTTTAAGTATTAATGTATATTCTAGTACATTTTCTGCTTTTCCCCAACATAATATTTTCTTTTGTTGACGTGTTTCGAAATGACTACATTTTCACTTCTGTTTTAAGTACTAATGTATATTCTAGTACATTTTCTGCTTTTCCCCAATATATTTTTTGTTGACGCGTTTCGGAATGACTCCATTTTCACTTCTGTTTTAAGTACTAATGCATATTCTAGTACATTTTCTACTTTACCCCAACATAATATTTTCTTTTGTTTACGCGTTTCTGAATGACTCCATTTTCACTTCTGTTTTAAGTATTAATGTATATTCTAGTACATTTTCTGCTTTTCCCCAACATAATATTTTCTTTTGTTGACGTGTTTCGAAATGACTACATTTTCACTTCTGTTTTAAGTATTAATGTATATTCTAGTACATTTTCTTTTTTTCCCAACATAATATTTTTTTTGTTGACATGTTTCAGAATGACTCTATTTTTAAAACAAATTGTGTACTCGTAAAATTTATTTTCAGCTCTTTTTTATAAACCAGAACTTTCAAAGCCGAGTTAAAAAACACCAACATATAATCACTGTCCCGTGTGAATATTCTTCCAATTGACAGATTTACTCAATGCTTAGAAGGTTATTGGTTAGTAACTTACTGTATGTTTTTGTGTGTGTGTGTGGGTTTTTGTTGATATCAAGTGTAGCCAATAGTTCTTTTAATTTAGATTTTTTTTAAATATTGTAATGTTAGGCGGAAAAATGTACTCAAATATGTGTTTGGTTTAATTTATCAATTTACATGTGTATCACTAAGCACACATTTTCAGAAAGTTAGAGTGATTTGTGTAGTAAAAATACTGGTGGTATTTCGACGTGTCAACCAGAAAAAGGAATTTTTATTTGATGTTTTTTTAGTCCTGAAAATACTTAGTTTATTGAAAGCTACCGCTCTGGATTTCTCTAACAAATGTTAATGAATCAAAATATAAGTAAACATTTATTTATTTTTTAATAGTATAATATTTCTAATAGTATAATACTATTCTTTCATGTCCCTCAAATGTGAAGACCTTTGTGGTAATCCGGTCTGTTTTCATATCAGGCATACAGATGAAAAAACATGCTACACATCCTATATAAGCTGCAGCCTTTACACATGGCTACATATTTGTGTGTGTACATGTGTTTATATATAGTTAAACCCTGCTTAAACGGGGCAGAACTTATTTTTGATAGCAAAATTTCAGATAACATGCATTCATCTTTGTAGGGCATAATCCAGTGAGCCATCTCAGCGAGCTGTACTTTTTGTGCAAATTATTGCTTAATTGACACTTCAGTACATACTATACAAATTAAGTATTCCTAGTTGATTATCCTGTTTTCAGAATCAAGTGTTGCATAAATTTTGCTACGCATCAGCTGTCAAATTTTCATTCAGTTCAGCATGTCCACATCAGTGATGGGAAGTGATTTGCAAACCTGTGATTTAGTCACTGTTATTCGAAAATCCAAGTTCAACCTGTTACTTAGCAAGATGAAGTAGCAGGGTTTTGTTTAACTAAACTGTGATAGAGTGGCAAACTGCCCCTACCCTTGACTCGGGAGCACAAACCGTTCACAATCTTCACACCTATTCAGGCGAACTAAGGTTGTTGATCTTGAACTGTCCTTTTTGTAAGGGGGGAGGCTGGGCCCAGTACAGGATGTCCATCAGTCTTTGCTTTGACAAACAAAATGAGCGGGAAATTAGAACCTGTTTTGTACTGTGATCATGACGGCCACTTGTGGTTTTGTTAGTGTGATTGTGATTGCTAAAGGAAGTTCTGCAACAGTTTTATTTGCAGTAGTTCGTTATTCATTTATAAATAATTTGTTTCATTTAAGTCGAATATATTTTAATGTTGTTTTTAGTATATATTACATAGTATTAAATAAAGTCCATTGGTGGAAGTGAACAAGAGAAACAGAAGGAGACAAAATCGGAACATAATTTAGACATTGTTTACTGAGGACAAAAATGATAAGGAAAGTCAAATAGCATTTTGTAATGATATTTTCCACATACACACTCACATAAAACTAATAATACAAAACAATCATACTGACACGGTCAACTCACATACCAATTCAACCTAGGCTAGCCTAGGTCAACTCACATATCATGACCTAACCTTAATAACTAATAGCAATGGACGATTACAGTTAAGAATCAAAATCACAGTTATTTCAAAGTAGCAATCCCAGTTTGACCAGATGGTCACATCACTGGTCCACATAGCTAAGATGCTTAATAAAGGATCCAAATTTATTTCACCACGCTTCTCTTACTAACCAAGAAAAAAATATAACCTGACCTAGATTTGTGATTAATTACATTAAAGGAATGCCTGTTGAAGACATGCTCTTTTAAGACACAGGCCTACCATGAGAGAGATAATTAAAGTATATAAGGATATTTTCTGTTTTTTTTTTAGCCTATTTACAGTGCATTTTTCAAAAACATTACTAAGCATTCAACTGATTTTCACTTCAATATTTTAAACACATTGGGGCTCTGGTAACATTAATGATTTCTAGATTACAAAGCCGGCAAAATCAAGTTAATATACATTTTTTAATTTTTTGCGAGATATTCGCATCAAACAAGTAAAATATACTTAGATATTTTATGATTAAATTCTGTTATTAAAACAATTTTATTGTCCAAGACAATCGACTAAACTTTTATGTTCTGAAAATAACAACTTGTGAACATAAAATTTAAGTAAATTTCTGAAAAAATGTACTAAGATTACACATTTTCAATCACACTAATCAATATAGTCCCCAAGTTTAAAAAATTATTTGTAAAATATTTCTTACATCTAGTTTTGAGTTGAAACAAAAAAATAATTACTGGCAAGAAAATTTACACAAAATTTCACTATCTAAATATTTTGTTTTTGAACTACGATATCTTTAACTAAAAACCTGCATTATTACTATAATTAAATGAATTCTGAAGTCTAAAATAAAATACTTGAATGGGAATGAACCAAAGTACATGTATATATTCCACACATACATATGCACTGTTTGTTGGTACATATGTATGAATGATTGTTAACACATACACATGAGTAAATGGTTTGAAAGAATGTATTTGCAGCTTCTTTCATTGAATACTGTTATGTGCTTTACTATTAGAGTATTCTGAAATTTAATTTGAGTATGGATCTGTTTAGGTAAGTTGGGTTCTGGTTGAGTAGTATTTTACTGTATATATTTATATATTCTGTATATATACATACACATATATGTATGTGTGTGTATATATACACACACATATATGTATGTGTGTGTGTGTGTATATATATAATATCCACTAAAAGTTATTTTTAAATTGTGGTACTCAAAGGGTAAATATAAATAAAATGATGCAATGAAATATAAACATAGTGAGTGATAAAAATATTCTATTTTATATTTTGCGAGAGCATGTAAGTATAAAACATGATATATTTATTTTAAAAAAACATCTAAAACTGTACAAATATAATAATCATATATTTTGTATCATTCCATCTCCATGCTTATGATGTAAAATATTTACAAACATTTTACAAAATCAAATAATTTACTGTATTACTAATGTCTATAATTTTAGTCTTTAAAAACTATTCTACCCTTTTACGGTAGATTAATATTTATGTTGGTGATAAGATTATGTATTTGATTCCTTCAGTATTGTACAGTTTAGGTTGAGTGGTGTTTCAAAATTTATGTAGGATCATTCAGATCTTGTGCCATGTTTGTGTCGATTTTTTGAGTTATTAAATATATTTTATTTCATTTGAAATAGTTTGTAACAATATCCATTCCCACGAATTTGGCGAGTTCTGTTGAATACTATAAGAGTGAGTATTACATATATTACTTAGTATAACAGTAAGTCAGTGACTATCTGCATAATTTGGTGGTGCAGATAATCTACAAAGCAACACAAAAGTGTTATTAAAAAAATTTGTATCCCAATTAGAAGGTTTAACAATTTTTATACCCTAAATTGAATGTATTACAGTAACCCCTCCGTATCTGCAGGGTTAGGTTGAGGATGGAAACCGCTGACAATTGTACCTTATTTTAACAAAAATTTGGGTATTAGGTTCTGAAAGGAAATGTACAAATCAGAATACAACATAATTGGTTTAAATAGTTTTACTAAGAAAATATGTACAGTATGCATCGTTAAGGATGTCTTCAAAAATGTAGTTATAGCCGTTTGTTTCTTCTTCTTTTTGAACTTCTTCATCTAGGACCTCAAGCTCCTGGAGTCTTCATTTAAACCGAAAGGCCCTTTCCATAAGGGTATCCGTCTCCAACACGCGATCCGCAAGCTGCGTTGCCATTTGGAGGATCTCATCAATTGTTTTGGAGGAAAATCCTAGGATCATCTTCAGGTTGTTTGGCTATCTCATTTTGGGATGCCATCATGTCCTCCAACTCTTCTGCTGTTAGTTCCTTTTTATGACCTTAAATCATTTCCTCGACATCTTAGCGGTCGATTTCAAGAAAACCATTCTCTTCTACATTATGAGCAATTTCTAAGACACAGTCAATTTAAAAGTCAACTTATAGACCCATGAGTTATTTTGTGCTTGTTTATTTATTTTAACGGACAAAGTCCCTGGATAACCGAATTCCATGGTTGCCAATACCACAGATATGGAGAGATTCTTGAATATGCATATGTACATAGCTGCATACTTTTTAAAGTTTATTTATTTTGCCACACAGTATTACATCATCATGAGACTTATCCTCTTCTTCATTTTCCTTCAAAGTTATATCTGATTCTCTATCACAAATATAGCAGTAGCATTGATAAGATGTACAAACCTAGATCACACACAAACTTCATCCCTTGTGGACTACCCAAGTATTTTCTACATTTGGTAAAACTTTTCTCAATAAGTACACTAATGTAGATTACCTAACTGACTCCCAAGTAATGTGTTTCACACAAATGCTGTAAAAAATTGTGTAATTTCTGAGATCCTCTCAAGATTATTCCCCATCACAATATTTTCCTTCAGTAATTTTGTTTTATGTCTTGGTCCATTGGCTGGAAAGATCAGTCACATTGGGAGGCAAAACTTTGTCATTTAACCGTAGATGGTTGTTTTCAATGAGCAATATAATATAGCGTTCTGTGATAAGTTTTTAGATTTTAGGTCATAGGCCAAAACCCAGGGAAAATGTAGTTTTTAATACTCCACTTTTTCAAACTGAATTTGCTATTACTAAAGTTATATTATAATTGTAAGCTGAAGTTCATATTTGTAATTTTAAACATATCATTACATTTATCCAATATGTTTGTCACCCTTTCAGAAATTCCCATTTGTAAATCAAGGTCAAACGTTTTGTGTGGCCTACTGCATTAAAACGGAACTTTTAAAAGGCTTCACCATATGACCAAAATGTTAACTAAATTCATTATTAGAGAATATATCATCTAGGCTTGTATAAATTCAAAGAATCGAAAAACTAAAGAAAAATTTGAGAATCGGAATCGAAATCGAAATTTTAGGTATCAGCCTTTTCCTAATTTAAACATTCAAAAATAAAATTCCTTATTCAATCTTCTAGCTTTTCATAAAGCCCAGTTTTACAAACATTACAGGCACTTTTTTTTAAATATTAAAGCAAAAATATTAATAAAATTGAAATGTATTGTATTACATACTATAAGATACTTTAGTTATAAAAGAATATAATTTGTTAACAATTTAATTTAAAATAAAATGTGTTTTGTTACGTATATCGTTCACAAAAGTCACGTAGGCATAATAACCATAAGGTTGCATTATTCATTAAATATTAAGTGTCTTGGTTAACCAAGATTTTCATTCATGTGTAACTCCCTCCTCTTATTACTCTAGATAATTGTAGGAGGCAGGAGTTACCAAATATATTTGTAACAAAAGTAATTTTAGTATCTCACCACCCAATCTAGGCACTTTCACCTCCTAAAAGCAAGACATTTAGCAAAGATCTGATATATGTACTGATTGACTGAACCATAGTGGTAAAGTTTCTCCCCTCTCGATATGGCAGCCAGTTAACATATTGGAACCTTCAGTCTTGCTTGACAAGCCTATTCTTACAATCAGGCAAAATGTATTTCAATTAGTTAAAATATCAATTTTAATAATGTTTATAAATATGTACATGTTTTTTACACATTGTGAGGTTATTTTCGAGTCAGTAGTTTTCCAATGGCTTTGAGACAACTGAAGCGTAGTTGTCAAACTCAATCCCACAATAAACAACATTTACTAACAGTATCATTATGCGACACAAACCTGATGTGCGTTTCGATAGCCAAGCTATGATCATTTAGATAGTTGCTTACAATTATATGGTAGTGGAGCTCTCTATCAGTTACCCTCAGAAAGTGTGCTAGCAGTATTGAGGGGTAATAACCCTAGTCCATCGTCCATCAGGTAACTAAAATATTAAGTATACACTAAATAAAACTTAAATTTATTAACTTTTTGTCAATACAGTAGAACCTTGATAAGTCGGACCTCAATTGCCAGGTCTCTGTAATGATTCTGAAGTACAACAAATAACAAAAATTAAATATGTACAGTACATAAAAAGTCAAATACATTAATAAATACGCTTGAGACCTTCAAACAAAAAATTATGGACGTAATGTATTGTAAGTTAATTATATTTCTGCAAATCTAACTTCGTAAATATTTACAGAACTGAACAGGTTCTGAAACTGTAAGTGAGCTGAATATTCAGGATTCTATGAAGACTTACTATGTCACTCTGATAATGGATCAGTCTGTTAATATCTTTATGGCTCGTATACTATATTGTGTTTCAGATCAGTTTGTAGTTTTTGTGCTGCAAGTACATCTTCTTTAAAACAATGATGACTAAATGAAAATATAAGATTTTTACTTCCATTTGTGTAAATTAATAGAGTTTTCTTTGATGTATATATAGCAATGTGTTCTTATTTTGAAGGTCACACAGTGACACTGTAAGTTAGAACTGTTTGACCTTTACTAGCTAGTTATACAACTAGTCAGACATAGATAGCCTAAACAAGTTCAGTGCTAATGTTTATATTGTAATGTAAAACTTATAAAACCAATGAGATCCAGTTACTGGTAGTAGTGGTGTTATTACATATATTACCTTTAAGGCCTGACATTGTATTTCAAAGTATTTTAGAAATTAAATAAAATTTGTTCAAATTTAGGTTTCTGAAAACACTACCATCCATGAGTATAACCTATAGCCTATTAATTTGTTATTTAAAATGGTATTTCTTTAAATAATTGAAGTTGGAATGAAATCTGAAATAGTAAATAAGTGAATATAATATATTTATAGATGACAAGTTATTAATTTTAAAATAACAAACATAATTGTGGTTAACTATGAGTAGTGTTTTTTTGAATTAATGACAAAGCAGTAAAATGATATTTCATAGAAACTGAAGAATATCCATCTCTGATTGTAAATTTGATTTCTTCTATACTTTGGAATGTTGGTGTAGATTTATACACAAGATTATATTACCTTATAAATACAAAGATTTTTGTAAATATGACACAAATTAAAGGCAAAGTTGTTAAATGTTTATTGGTTTTATCCTGTACCTGTGTAGTTATCGGCATGCCAATCCTTGTCTAGCCTTATTACTCTTGAAATAATTTGTTCCTGACATCACCTATAAGCAATAAAAGTTTAAATTGTGCTGCTAGTATTTAAAAACAAAAAATAATTAAAGTCTCATTCAATAATTGTTAATTATAAATGGTGCAAATTTTAATACTATCTTTAACAGAATTTTTTACAAATAAAACAACACATCCGTTGTCAACAAACTGAAAACACATTGTGCTTGCCAGCAGAATGCTCAATGTTGCTTTTACCAACTCCTCATTATTTGTTGATAATCAACTGCAATTTTTTAAATTGTTCACAAAAGAGGAGCCAGGAACTAAAATGGCTCAATATAGATCTATAAGTATATAAAAAAAAAAACTTACGGTGCACACGAAATAATACATGTCAATATACATAATGTATTATATTCCTTTACTGTACAAAAATGGAATGCCATGTAGATAACAGTAATATACATGTCCATGGATAAGTGATTTTTAATTTCATTTAATGAATCACTTTTCCCCAAAAGAACAATGTAATGCCATCCATTAACTGATATTCCTTGTAGGTTAAGATAGTCATTAATGCACCGTTACATTCAAAACATATGTCCATCTTTTGTGTGTAGTCATAGAATCATGCTCATAAATGGTGAAATTCCCAAAACAGCAAATTGTTTTAAAGTTTGGTGAACTGACAGACAACATTATCAAAACTGACAGTAGACAATACAACATTGAGTAAAATAAAAATATGCTAAAACTCGCAGTTTTCTCTCATGGTAAAGCCAAACAATGCGCACCTTTCTGACGAATTGTTGGACCCTCCAAAGAGTCCTGACGATGCTTTATGTGCTTAATTTTGCAAAGAAAAAAGAATTACCTTTAAGGATTTTATCTCTAAGACTAATCAATATCCTTGTATATCAAACACAAGTAACAGCCACACTAACCCCATGGACAATGCTAAATACCTGTGACTACTATTACCCACCTGTCTGAAGGAAAAATACCGCAAACCGATGAATTTGCAAGTCACCATATTGGCCTTGAAACAGCAAAGCAGGGAAGACTGGCAGATGAGTTAAGTTTACGTTCGACCATTGTGGTTTAAGGACTAGGACAGCTAGTCACGGCAATAAACACTAGCCTTAAATGTCCTCATCGTTTGATTTGTTTGCTTCAACAGAGTTAATTTTTTGATATGTAACCACAAGTCTAGACGTCTGTGCTTTCTAAGGAATATTTATTGACTCGATACTTATAACATAAATAAATAAAGATATTTATGACCCATTGACTTTCTGTCAGAGATCTAAACATAATAGAATGCTTCAGCAGTTATTATGGCAACTGGAGTGAGAAGCTCAGTATAGATTTTACTGGGTGTCGGTCAGTAGCTGTAATTAGTGTATTCTTGTGTACATACGAAATGAACAATAATAGTGGGAGCCTAGAATCTAGAGCAAACTTCAAAAGTAACTTTTAATTTGCAGTTTTTTGTTGTATATCTTCAGGTTTTTTTTATAAATTAAACTTTGGTATCACTTGGCAATAAAACCACTACTTACTGATATTATTCAGCAGACGATTTTCGCACTAGGTCAGTGCATTGTTCAATGCTGTGAATCACGGACAAGACTGATTAAGTGATACTAAAAGTGTAACTTTTAATTTGTTTTTACTAATTATGATTACACATAATAATGAATTAACAAATAATAAACTAATTAAGGTACAAAATAACAAAAAATTGCATTTGTATAAAAAATATACTACTTATGCTTATAAGTGATAATATTTTTGTAGCGAAATACAAGACATTGATGCAAGGAATGAATTCTTGCCCGCTAGTACCAGATAGTGCTCGCTGGTCTGCTTCTCAGAATCAAGGAAACTCAGATAATGCCCAGCCAGCATTTAGAAAGACCCTTAAGCTTCTGGAAGTTTGCTGATTCCATAACGAACAGACTGGTCTGCTTCTCAGAATCAAGGAAACTCAGATAATGCCCAGCCAGCATTTAGAAAGACCCTTAAGCTTCTGGAAGTTTGCTGATTCCATAACGAATAGACTGGCCTGCTTCTCAGAATCAAAGAATCTCAGATATTGCCCAGCCAGCATTTAGAAAGACCCGTAAGTTTGCTTACAAAGAATCGACCATAGATTCGCATTGTGTTCGCAGAATTGATCAAATATTAGTAATGTAAATGCTATCGCAACTATCATATATTTGCTATAAAAAATGCATAAACCATAGTTCATGGATTTTGCGATTTCTACAAAAAATTGATTTCTCATTTAAATAGCATAAAAGACGCAGAATCGACCATAGATTCGCATTGTGTTCGCAGAATTGATCAGTTATAAGTAATTTAAGTGCTATCACAACTATCATATATTTGCTATAAAAAATGCATGTATATAGTTCAAGGATTTTGCGATTTCTACAAAAAATGGTTTTCTCATTTAAATACCGCAGAATCAACCATAAATTCTCACTGTAATCTCAGAATTGATCTAATATTAGTAATTAAAGTGATATCGTATTAATCATATATCTGCCCAAAAAAATGCGTTCATGGATTTTGCGATTTCTACAAAAAATGGATTTCTTTATAAAATAGCTTAAATAACTCAGAATCGACCATGGATTCGCATGTAGTTTGCAGAATTTATCTATTGTTTGTACTTAAAGAGTTATAATAATTTTCAGATTATTGTTCCTAAAAATGAACAAGTTCATGGATTTTTGTGATTTCTTAACAAAATGGAATTACTTACACTTTTTAAAAAATGTTTTAACTTGCCTATAGTAGCACTTACTTTGCTTGTTGAGGACGGCCGTTTCGGGAGATGTGTCCCTTTGTCAACTCAGACCGTAACTCGGAGTTACGGTCTGAGTTGACAAAGGGACACATCTCCCGAAACGGCCGTCCTCAACAAGCAAAGTAAGTGCTACTATAGGCAAGTTAAAACATTTTTTAAAAAGTGTAAGTGATTACTAGTAGCTCACGCGAAGATGGAATCAACAAATGTTAAAATGGAATTCCTATTTAAATAGCTTAAATGACACAGAATCGACATAGATTCGCATTGTGTTTTCAGAATTTATTTATTGTTTGTACCTAACGAGTTATAAAAATTTTCACATAATTGTTCCTAACAATGCATGAACTATAGTTCATTGAAACTAGTTAATTGATTTTTGCAATTTCTTCAAAAAATAGAATTGTTACTTAAATAGCTTGAATGACACAGAATCGACCATAGATTTGTATGGTGTTTGCAGAATTTATCTATTGTTTGTACTTGAAGAGTTATAATAATTTTCACATTATTCTCCTTAAGGATGCATGAACTATATATATTCTTCAAAATATAGAACTCTTACTTAAATAGCTTAAATGACCCCACTATCAGAAGGTTACAGCATCTCCTGGGCGAGGTAGCTTCCCTGAAGTGGACCTGCTCACATTCAGGATCATAAGAGGTAGATATCAGTTACACTGCAGATCCACTACTTTCACCACCATCACAAGGTTATACCTTGGCTCGATCGAGGTAGCTTCCCTGAAGTAGACAACTACTATCGAGGTCGTAAAGAAGTAGATATCCGTTTCACTGACTTTAAAGGCACTAGATAAGGAATTGCTTTTAGAAACAGGTTTAATACACAAGGAAGTTTTTATCTGGTGGTGAAATTATTTTTACTTATGATTTGAAACTGAAACCATAATATGATAGATAAATATTTGATGCCTTAAAACACATCTATAACTATCGACAAACCTACTTTTAAAGTGTTTTACACCTAAACATTTTGTTTTCCATACTCAAAAGTTTAAGCAATAGGCATCTGTAGATCTCTAAAGCACTGAGTGGCCCATTACACTTGATAAATAGAGTATATTCCCTAAAAACTCACTCAAGATTAACCTGAAAAGGCAACTGAGTACAAAGAATTTTTGAAGTGTATGTTTAGTTTAACCCTAGAGTAGTAACATACGTTTTTATTCGCTAACTTATAACATCCGTTTTTTCGGCGGTTTTTCTCCTGTTTTAATAACATCCGCCTCCCAGACGGGCTCCTAACCCTTGTCTTAGTAACATCCGTCTTTTTGACGGTTATCTGACTATTGAGCTTGTGAGTCCTACAATTTATATTGTTCCTTAAGTAAATTCCCTAAGAAGAAATTTTACAGTAATTGAAGTAGCTGCAGCCTAACGTAGAAACGTTTTATATTAGACATTATAAAAATTTTACTAGTAACTTTAATTTTTTCAGCAATTCTAATTTAGTCTTCTTTATTTGGCAAGAACAATGAAAATCATAAGAAAAAAAATCTTTTTAGAAAATAACACATTTATTTTTATAAGAACAATAAAAGTGACAGAACAAAAATATTTTTCATAAAAAAAGCATGGTCCTTAAGAATTAGAGAAAATTTAAAAGGAGGAATGTAAAAACAATATAATTAGAGGAATGTAAAAACAATATATTCAACTTCAAGGAATTAGAGGAATGTAAAAACAATATATTCAACTTCACAACCCTGAGCAGGTAGGACAGAGTCTATTTGAATGCTCACCACAAATCGGAGCTGAGCATTTGTAGCAACATTGGCTGGTCATCCTCTTCTTTTTGTAGTTGCAAAATCTGCAAGTCTTTCTTGAGGTTAGATGTAATTCATTTGCAGATTTTTGCTGTGTTGGATTATTTAC
The DNA here is from genome assembly GCA_036971475.1 of Prosapia bicincta. NCBI lineage: Eukaryota > Metazoa > Arthropoda > Insecta > Hemiptera > Cercopidae > Prosapia > Prosapia bicincta. The sequence continues at coordinate 137,075,831 of JBAIZL010000006.1, forward strand.
TTCTTGCTTCTCTGGTTTATTTTGATCTAAAAGGCCAATTTCTATTGCTTCTTTCAGTCTACTTGTTATGTTTCGAATTGTGAGCCTCTGTTTCAACCAATTTTGCACGAGCTGAGAATGCAAAGAGGCAGCGAATTCAAAACGAGACATTGGTTTGTTTTTTGACATTTGGTTCTGGTGTTTTCTGACGAAATTTGAAGCATAAATTACGTAGGAATTCACCAGAGCTAAATTGAGCATATTGTACACAAAACAAAGTGGCCACCTATTCGTTTTGCGACTGCAGCTCATGCCTCGACACATTTGATCTAAAGTATCCACGCCGCCTTTGGTGGAATTATACGTCATTATTATTTCAGGTTTGGATGAGGAAGGGTTGATCGAACCATCCGGATCCATAGTTGAAATCAGGGTAACAAGCTTATCAGGTTTTGGTTTATATGATACAGCTGTGATTTTATCATCGTACAGAAAAAAAGAAGTTCCTGGAGGACGATTTTTATATTTTATATTTACAAACTCATTCGGTAACTCTCTTTTGTTTTTTTTTATTGTTCCAACCATGGTCAGCTTTTTGTCTAGTAGTTTAGTTGCAAGGGGGACGCTTACAAACCAGTTATCCATGGTCAGATTACGGTTTGTTCCCTTCACAGTCTCTGTAAGTTTGTCAACATAGTACTCAGCTGCAGGCTTATTACTTGGAATAGAACCCTTTCCAACATACGGTTCTGCGTCAATCATATAGGAAGTGCTACTGTCACAAATCATCACGATTTTCAGCCCATACTTTCCAGGCTTACTGGGAATATACATCCTGAAACTGCATCTCCCTCTAAAAAGAACTAATTGTTCATCTATTGTAAGGTATGAACTAGGCTTGTAGTTTTCTCTGCAGTGCTTCAAGAACTCCTCCCATATTTCCGAAACTGGTGCAAGTTTGTTAGTAGCTTTAATTCGTTCTGCACGAGTTGACTTGTCATCGAATCGCAAACTAGCCAAAAGAAACCGGAATCGCACGAAAGACATAGCAGCTCTGAATGAGGAGCCAAAATATTTGTCGTTGTAAATGATTTCAGCGTTCAAGTTATTGCACTTCAAGGCTGCTGAGAGAATAAGTAAACCGAATAAGGCATTCAATTCCTCCACATTAGTATCTTTCAAATTACTTGAATCTGTGTTTTTGTAGTTGGCCCTTGCTCGCTCGATTTCTTTATTTGTGTGTCTCACGATTTTCTCCACGATGGATGGTGAGAAAAACAAAGAAAAACAATCATTTGGTTCGCAGGTATATTTGGTTATGGGCGTTGGGCCTGGCTTGATGTGCAAAATGTTTCTCGCTGCAATTCTGCTCGATGATTCAGTTTTAGTCGTCATCCATTTGTACCCATTCCTACCGAACAACTCTCGCAAATCACAGCTGAGTATTTGAGCAGAAGACGTAGGGTTGAATGGTTTCTCCAGGATTTTTCCAGGGTCAGTAGTTTCTTGAATGATTTGTGCCTCAGTGGGTTCCATTTGGGTGGTCAGGGTCTCAGAAGGTTCCCCTGTGGACTTGTCAGTTTCAGGCTTATGATGGCCGATATTAGTAAGACTATACTCTTGGGTTGAAGGTCCAGCTGGCGTTTCAGAACATAGAGCCTCAATTCTGGTCCTCTTAGACTTTCGGACCGTGGGTTTTCTTTTTTGCTTGCGTTGCCGATCTTCAACGGGTGGCAAATCGTACAATGTTTGTACAGCATTTATAATCATTTGACCCGTATGTAGATCGTCGTTGCTATTCATATCACGGTCAGAGTTATCAGATTCATGCGACTCGTCACTATCTACGTTATCGCTGAATTCTTCTTCGCTGAGCTCAGTAAGAATTTGCCTAATTCGGACTTCATCAGTAGGGTCGATAAGTTCATCCATTTTATAGCTGAAAACAACACAACTATTTACTACTAAAGGAACCAGTAATATTAAATAATAACATAGTAAACTATTACTACATTCAGTTTCCATTTTTTAACTGAAAATAATAATAATAATCGGTACGTAAGTATTCTGGACAAATCAATTGAAATTGGCATTTACGTTGAGTATACCACTCAATGATAACATCCGTCGAAATGACTAACAAAAATTTACGTCAAATAGTAATATCCGCCTTTTTGACGGGCAAGATTTACTTACATGCACGTTGAGAGGCAGTCACAGAGCACCACAATGTTAGCACTGCCACAGCTGGGCTCAGACTGAATGAAAGACAGTTGGCACGGAAGCTCCAGTTCCTGGAAGGATTTCTAGAGGCAACAGCACAGGTTTCCGAGATCACACCCGTCAATATGACGGATGTTACTGCACTAGGGTTAAAAACTTATACCAATATAAAATTAATATTACAACCATTTTAACAAGTAGTTACCGCATAGAGACCATATTCCATGTTCAACACATATATCCAATAACTTTGCATATTAACAATAGTTCATTGTTTGGTTCATAAAGTGTGTATCGAATCTGTATTAATTAAACATATGACTACTTTAAATTGACTTTAAACCAGAGATTTTAATCCCTAACCCACTAAGGGTATAGAATGGGCTACCCCCCATATTCCCTTACATATGTATTGCTAAATGACCCTTGTGGCACACCTTAGTCATGTCCCTGATTAGTGGTCAGATTTGGCTGCAACCTGTCTCTGTTCTAGGTATTCAGCCACTTATTTAATCTGAATAAAGATATATTTGGCACCTAGACCAAACTAACGAACAGGAGTTACACATAGAAAACAGCCATATAGAGAAATCTGTTGATTTCGAGTATCTGGGAAATGGCTAAAATCATAAGCTCTATTTAGAACTATTATCCTAGTGGCAGACCTGTGACCAATCTAGGCCTTAGAGTTAAAAGTATGGCTTGTACAACAACAGGATCATTATATGAAAATTTCCTCATCTCTAGTATTAATGCTAATCATAAAAGGGTGGAATCATAAATTTGAAGATTCACTTGCTAGATTTTAGAAAACCAATATTACACTCTAGTGTATGCATCACATTGTGTGTCCTTCTTTTCACATTTTTCTCTTCTCTCTTTCACTATGATATGATGCCATTTCCAAAAAGATCCATGTCCACAAATCATAAATGTTGAGAATTTGAAAAAAACGTTTTTCTTGATTTCTTAAGAAACAAAACCCTTGATTTTTTTTTCTTTAAGCGCCTTGGTATCAGAGAACTCTTTCAAGCAATTTTCAGCTTTTTTGAGGTGGTACTTTTTCTAAAAATTATATTTTTATGTTGGACTAAGGTCCTTGTGGAAATGTATGATGGACAAGGTACTTTTTGTTTTTATAAATAAAGCAAATAGATTATTGAACAAATGAAGTTAATTTTAATATTAAACTAGAAACATTTCGAACAGAAGAATTTAATAAACAAAGACAAAAACAAAAAGAAATGCTCAAAATGATTTATTTTTTTTAATTTAGCATTTTAGAATTAAAAATGTGAAATGTTAGTATAGTCATTTTACGAATGTCTTGTAATTCACAGTATGCTCTGAAATTCTTCCATTGGTTCCTCTTCATCGTCATCTTTAGAATTGCTGTTTATATTTTCGTGAGCCTCATTAAAAATTTTTCTATATAATTCCAGTTGTGAAAGGTTTTTCCATGCTTCGCCGAAGTGAAGACATAGAAGGCGCTAAAGATCAGTCTTCTTTAACAGGAATCCCAATGTTAATCTTTTCTGGAACAATATCTATTGCATCCTTGTTCGGCCGAAAAACGTTTTTGCGGCACCGGTCTGGACGCAATAATGACTTTCACCTTGAACTAGAACTCTGGCTGACGGTGTAGGTCCACGCTTCAAGATAAAGCGCTTTTTTTACACTAAATCGGAAATGCCATTGGTTTGGGCGCTTCACGACTTGCGATACTGCTGCTTTCCAGTCAAAGACCTCAAAATCTTCTCCAATCTTAAGAACTGTTAATGTTTTTCTAAAATGTCATGTTACTCTTTCAATTTTACAATTGTGTCAAAATTTTTCAAGTCTTTTTCTATTCTTCCGAATACACGATCTGGGGGTATATAAGAATGCCCTGCAGTTGGGAAAAATAGCTCCACTTCTTGTATGCTTATACAATATGTTCCCAAATTTTATATTTCAACATGCTCACTATAGTAAACTTTTTTCACACTGGTATTACACCCATAGCTGTAGTAGGTAATGTTGGAGTTGCAAAGCAGCAAGAAATAGTGGTAAAAATTAAACACAAACAAAAATTATACATCCATTTTAATTAGTACATTTTTTACAAAATATTTTCATACACTGAATGATATAAAAGCTTTTTTCTTACAGTAGTTTCCAAGGCAAAGACTATTTTTTTAGTTTGCAATTGCTTCCACAATGTTTTTTTCAGAGGCTAAAATTAACAGATGCCTCTCTCCTATTACTAATAATAATACTATTTTAGCTTTTTTTCAAGGCCCAAGGAGCCTTTAAAATTTATATAAAGATCTAAAATGATATAACAGCTCTTTCTATAATTTAAGAATTGAACTGGTATTATCCTTTACAGAGACCATGTTGGCAATCAGGAACAAGTAAATAATTTTCAAGTTCTTTACAATGAATTCAACCTTGCAGAAGCTTGATAATATATAAAATGGACAGAAGTTTTGTTTATATCATTTTATTTCAACAGTTTATCAATTGAAAATTTGACATTATCTGACATTTTTCAGTCTTTCAATCTGTGAGGTCTTGATCTAGTCTTACTATGTAGTTTTCATAATAAAGTTTTTAATTTTATTGCAGCCTGTGGAATTATTTTTCAAAACCTGTTAACATTCTAATAAAATATTAGCTTAGCTGTAAACCTGGACATATACGTAGATATTTGCTCAGCAGCAAATATGAGGGAAAATTTTATTAGTTGTAGAAACATTTTTGTTGAATTTTAATATTTTCTTGAATTTTGTAGTCCATTACGTTCGGTGAATCTTATTAATCACTTAAACAATAGTTTATGACTTCCAACTTTAAATTTAGTAAATTTGTTAAAACTTACTGAGACAGAACGTTTTCGATCTCTATGTGCCGATCTTCATCAGTGTCTTCTGCTTGGAGATGTCGAGTCAAGCGATGACGGTTTTAAAGGTACGTTTTTGATTTATTATTTTATGATACATTTCAGCAATATTATTATTAGACTGTTTTCTTACTCCAAATTCATGCTTTACCAATATTATTTCGTTTAGATCCCTTTTTTCCTAATAAAGTTATTAAAATAGCAGCATTTATACTAATTTTATTTATTTGTAAAAATACCTCTGAAGATGATTACTTTGTAGTCGAAATGTACATAAGGTTAAAAATAAAATTTGTTGAATTTGTGGTAAGAGGTTGTTTTAATTAATATATAAACTGTTACACTTGATACTCCTTAGATTTAGAAATAAAATTACTAAAATTTTGCTCATTTTTTAGGTTTTGTACTTTTTTGTTCAGAATTAGCTCTTAAAACTGCTCCTGGACTTGGATATGGTCGCATTTGATATAAGGGACCAGCTACAGTAACATCTACTCCTGTCTTTGCTTCATTTCCTTTGAATAATCCATCAGACCAGCCGCCCCTATAACAATAACATCATTTTAAATATAAAAATTCTTTCACAAGTAACAAGTTCACAACTGCATTTAACACAAGCTAGTGGAATAAACTAAAATACATAAACTTGCAATACTCATGTCTGACCTAAAACAATCTCTCTGTAACCAAAATAAGTTACCATATGTTATTCATAAATTTGTGTTTTAAGTCAATATATCCTACCAGATTAATTATTTTCCTGCAATCATTCTTCATATCAACAGTCGCTCAAAATATTAGCTCCTGGTTTACATATCATTCTCTGAACTCTCATTTTAAAAGTTGAACATATATTTTATCTCTTGTTTCGAGACTACCTTAGATTTACGATATCTGCTAACTTCTGGATACTTTAGATCTACGCAAAAAAGTAACGGTTTTATCGACAATTGAGTAGTGATTAGGCTGCCTCTTCCCTAAAGAATCGGCTGACAGCAGACCTTCATTTGATATAATGAAATTGATTTTACTACAGTAAAATGTAGTTGATCCGATACAGTACAAAAGTTTTATATTAGGAAAGTACAGAAAATTGTTAATTCGTCGCTTACAAAATAAAAATAAAATTTACAAAAAATAGATTAATTAGAGAATAAAAAAAACTAAGAATCTAAAAATAATACAACTACAAACAAAATTATAAATAGACAATATATTGAATTTGCAATCAGACATTGTTGATAGGATGCTTCCATCAATCAATACAAACTAGAGGAGGGTTCTCATCCCTATCCGATATTACAAGAGACTTCACAGGCAATAATTGCCTAAATTGTCAAAGGAAAATAAAACTTTACATATATAGTAATTTATTGCAATTAAATTGTTGAGCCTAGTAAATGGTGTTTCGAAAATAAAGGGTTTTATACTTGAGTCGTGTAGACTTGATTTTTGTCATTTACACAAATGTTACTCAATCTGCTCCAAATTTTACATGAAAATGATAACTGCAAGTGGTGGAATCAATAAAGAGTGCTGGAATAAGGCTTACAAAGTAGCTAGTTAGGGTAGGTAAGGTGTCTCTAAAATAAATCTTTCACAGTACTTGTGAATATAACTGTCTTAGTTAGAAAAAAACTGTCCATTAATCCTGACAGTTTCAAGATAACGCCAAATAACATTGACAGGGCATACAAAGTGCTTTAGTTTATAAGTTGTACTTTTGCCTTATGAAGGAAAACAACTATGCATTGAAGTTATCACAAAAAACTTTAGCATTACTGTAGTTCTCAACATTATAGGCCCTGTTACATCCAGTGTGACCTTCTTCAAAGCATCCGTAAAACAGAGAGATAGTTTTAAAGAAAAGTATCAGCAGGATCCAAATAATAGAGTTTTTGTGAAAGTGAGTGGAGCATAATGAACTGATAAAATTCAGATATTTGCTATTGCCTACTCAATGGCAGGTTCAAAATGTCATCAGTTTTACTGCAAATTTCCTACTTATACATTGATCATAGTAATAATGCATTGCTATTAAACTGAAGAGGTGCGAGAATGCTGAAACATCAGATTATCAAGCACACATTGAGGCGTCAAATGAGATTTCTAATCCTACTTACAAGTAATGTTGATGTCAAAGCATAGGAAAAATTATGCAAGAGTTGTATAAAAATTTAATACAAAAGGTTGTTGTATATTCTACTTCTTCAACATTTCATGGACAGACTTATTGATACCACAATGGAAGGTGTTAAGCAAATATCATTTCTGATGATATTTTAGTGAAAAGGAAGATTTAAAGAAAATAAGAGTTTTGCATCTTTTTTTTTATTGGCGTGAAATAATACTGGAAATCATTACCAGCAATTTAAGACAGTGGCTGGAGCTTGAGATAATAACAAAAAAACAAATCAAAAGGACATAAATTGTTTTCAAATACTAGAAACCTTTCACATACGTTGGCTACACCAGTAAATGTTGTAACATCAGAAAGGTTTTTTAGAGAGGTTGAAAGGACTTTACCCACTACATACTAAAGTTCATTCATGTAGACACTGGCGAGGTTTTAGAGTGATTTTCAAAAAAAGAAGAAAAAAGGGGGAAAACTTATAAAATAATAATGATATTCCATACCTATGAAGACTATTTCCTTAGGTAAATCTTTTATGTTCTTTTCATAACTTTTAAGATAAAAGAAATCAATTTAACTAACTATATAAAATTATTTTTAACTATACCTATTCAAGATTCTGTACAAGAAAGGTAAAGAATACTAGAAATTTGTTAATTACCTTGGTATGTCTGAGTACGAAGCGGGGTCCATTGGATCTAAGTTATTCATTTTGAGCTTATTGCGGCCTTTAGCATGAGCTTTTTCTATAGCTTCAAGTCTGAGTTTTTTAGCCATGCGCTGTTTTTCTAGTTCATTCTCTTCATCTGATGAGGAATCCTGCAATAACCGAAAATATATCTAGTTTTTCACATCACTTTTTAAAACATATATGCTTTTTATATCACTAATCAAAAACTCACAAGCCCCAACAGTCAATACCCTACTTAAAGTATACAAAAATTACATATCCCCACATCAGCACCTTGATATAAACTCTCAAAACACCTTGACAAAACAATGAGAAATAACATCTTATTAAAGTGGTGTCTAATATATATATATATATATATATATATATATATATATATATATATATATATATATATATATATATATATATATAGAAAAATACCACATTCATAAAAACAAACATAATAATTTAATGAATCTACAAACAACATATACAGAAGACATACTATTCAAAAACATTATACACGAGACTCAAGAGGAAACGTGTATGACGTCAACAATTACCAACACGACGGACCGAACATCCACACCAGAAAAATTGAGAAAAAGTAATCAGTGATTCGACAATAGTCAAGTGACCGAAAGGCTCCTCATCACACAAGGTAAAATCATTGCACTTAATGGTGGATAAAATTAACTTACAATAGTAATATATTAACTTTATATATATATATATATATATATATATATATATATATATATATATATATATATATATATAGTAAACTCCTGATTATCTGTGGAATAGGGTGGCCCGGCAACGCCGGATAACGAATTCCCCGGATAATCCGCTATGAACAAAGAATACGCAAAATGATCGATAATCGATTATTATGCCATAAGTTACACAAGCAATGACCCCGGTTAATGCAATTCACAAATAATTTGATAAAAATTTAATAAAAATGAAACTTTTTTATTTCATTCTCTCATATTTCTTTTTGTGTTTTCTCTTTCATTGACAAAGACCACTGTGTGGTTGAAATATATCATTGGTTAAGTGCTTTTATGTGTTTTTATTTCTAGACTACAGAGTGGACTCTTACCAAGGTAAGTCTGTCAGTCTCCTAGTCAAAAAAAAAAAAAAAAAAAAAAAAAAATATATATATATATATATATATATATATATATATATATATATATATATATATATATATATATATTTAGGTTAGTTTTGGTTGGTAAAGATTATTTAGATTTTTTGGACTAGGAGACTGACAGACTTACCTTGGTAAGAGTCCACTCTGTAGTCTTGAAATAGAAACACATAAAAGCACTTAAACAATGATATATTTCAACCACACAGTGGTCTTTGTCAATCGAAGAGAAAACACAAAAAGAAATATGAGAGAATGAAATAAAATAATTGTAATCCTTATATATATAATATATATATAAATTGTTTCTCAGAAACTACTCTTAGGATTTTCAGCCAAATTTATTTTCAACCATAGCAATCCAAAGAGCCAAGTGAAAATTTTCATTAAGTTTTCAAACATTTTCAAACATGATGTATTGCATCCATGCTATTGCCCGGTCATACTTAGGAGGCACCCTTAACTGCTGAATCTATTTGTAATGTTATACCTGAATCTGCTAAGGCTAACTAACAGCAATTGATATTTTTTAATGGTCGAAGATTCTATACTTCCTAAGTATAGTCTCTAAAGTATTGATCCATATGGCTCAATACTTTGAAGGGTAGGTAGTCCCAATTTACCACTTGGTGGCAAAACGATAGTTCTTGGAGATTTTCATCATGGTTTACCAGTTCAACCAAGAACTAATCAAATTGAACTTGTTGATTTAGCAATGCTTGATTAAAAAAGTCTTTTGTGGCACCATTTTCTTATGTATTGGATGAAATCGAAATTCCAGGTGATATTATTTCGTATGGAGATTTAAGTGAAGAAGTTTATGGAGATTGCTTGAGAATTAAAAAATACAAAGATTTGAAAAAGAGTGCAATTTTAGCTTCATTAGACAAAGGCATTTCAAAAATTAATGAAGAAATGATTCAAAAATTAAATTGGCCAAGCACACCTTGCAGTTTAGTTAACAGATTTACCACAAAAATAGCAGATTTAGTGGAAAAATAGCAAATTTACAACAAAATAGCAGATTTACCACAAAAATAGAAGATTTACCACCAAAATAGAAGACTTACCACCACAATAGAAGATTTACCACCAAAATAGCAAATTTACCACAAAAATAGCAGCTTTACCACCAGAATAGCAGATTTAAACCAGAATAGAAGATATACCCCCAGAATATAAGATTTAACTCTTTAATAGAAGATTTACCACCAAAATAGAAAATGTACCACCAAAATAGCAGATTTAGCATCGAAATAGAAGATTTACCACCAAAACAGCAAATTTAACACCATAATAGCTGATTTACTACCAAAATAGCAGATGTACCACAAAAATAGCAGAATTACCACTAAAATAGCAGATTTACCACCGAAATAGAAGATTTACCACCAGAATAGAAGATTTACTACCAAAATAGTGGATTTACCACCAAAATAGATGATTACCACCAAATGAGAAAAAATTATAGGAAAATGCTATAATTTTCTTTTTTAAGAAATTTAGATGTGTCTGAAGGGTTGAGCAATGGCGTTAGATTAACAGTAACGAAAATATATAATAACATAATCAAAGCTAAAATTATTACTGGGAAACATGGTACTAAAGAATTTCATATTCCCAGAATTACATTGGACTTAAGCAAGAGCCAACTTGGTTGTACTATGCAAATACATCAATTCCCAGTTAGACCAGCATTTGCCATGACAATCCATGGGCAAACTTTTGATTACGATGCTATTGACTTGAGAATCTAAAGTTTGTTCAAGTTACAATTGATACTATTAAGAATTGTAGTTTAGTCATTCCTAAGAAAGATATTTATAAGTTTCAAATTTCTAATCCTGTTATACCTAGGTTATGTTGCCTTCCAAAAATCCACAAGGAAGGGAAAGCAATGAGACCTATAGTTTCTGGGATTGATTCCCCAACCTACCTTTTATCAAAATGGTTAGCCTATAAATTTACTTCTTTAAAAGAAAAACGTGGTATGTTTCCTATTAAAAACAACATAGAATTTGTCAACAAGGTTAAAAATATAAAACTTAGTAGTACTGATATTATGGTATCTTTTGATGTAAGTTCGTTGTTTCCTAACATTCCTGTTAAAGAAACTATATTGTTTGTTGAAGACTTTTTAAAAGAAAACAACATCGAACCTATTAAAATAAACGAATATGTCAAATTAACTGAAATATGTATGTACCAAAATTTCTTTAAATTTAATAATGAATTTTATAAACAATGTGATGGAACTGCTATGGGTAACAGTTTGTCTCCTTTCATTGCTGAGCTTTTTATGAGCAGATTTGAAGAAAACTTAAAGAATAGTATTACTTATTTTCCTAGGATTTGGTTAAGATATGTTGACGATGTTTTTGCGATCTTTGATAGCAGTAAATGTAATGTTGATGTTTTTGTAAACCAACTTAATAGTATACATAGTTCCATTAAGTTTACTTATGAATTAGAAACTAATAATCGTTTACCATTTTTAGATATTCTGTGTATTAAAAATCATGAAAAAATTGAATTTGATATTTACAGGAAACCTACTAACAATAACAGATATATTTTAAATAGTTCCAACCATTGTTATACACATAAAATAGCAGCATTTAACAGTTTGGTTAACAGAGCTTTCAATGTACCACTTAGTCCTAGACGATTTTATAAGGAAATTAATTATATCAAAGGAGTGGCTAGATATAACGATTTTGATACCAAAATTATAGATAATATTGTTAGAAAACAACGATTAAAATATGTTTTGAACACAACTACCACTCTTCAAAAAGAAGTTAAAAAATGTAATTTTATTAGTTTACCTTTCGATAATATTTTAACAAAAGGGTTAGACTCTATTTTTAAAAAGGTAAATGTTAAGATAGCCTATAAAACTCAAAATAAACTCAAGCATTTATTATGTAACCCGAAAGATAAAATTCCAATGTTGGAAAAATCAGGTATTTATAAAATAATTTGTAGTACTTGTAACGAGATGTATATAGGTCAAACAAAAAGAAAAATTGTAACCAGATATAAAGAACATCTTGCCCATATTAAATATGAAAGACCTGAAAAATCAAGTGTAGCAGAACATGTCCTTAGTAATCAGCATGATTTAGATAAAAATGTTATTTTAGCTAAATGTATAAACTCAAAAAAGTTACTTAATAGTTATGAAAGTGTTTTTATAGTCAAATCAAATTGTAAATTAATGAATGCAGATAAAGGACCTATTCCTTACTCACCATTATATACTTTACTTAAATAGCTTTCTTCAAATTATGATGTTTTAATCTAATTACTTTTAGTTTATTAATTGTTATTGCTGTAGTTTTTATTACATATGTATTATTATAATGTAATTTTTGACATAACCTATTGGGTTCCTGATGGCCGATCGTTATTTGTAGGTCGAGGGCAGAGAGGGGGCGGAGCTTACCTCACGCCTATATATAGCGACCGCGGAGAACGATTGGTATCATTCTAGTTTGTAACTTCTTGTGTGCTAGATTGTGTTTTGTAACAAGACCCTCTGATGATGATGACATGGTCATCGAAATGTACATAAGGGTTTAATCTTAAGTAACTTGTTTTATTTGTTATTTTTGATTATTTTTGTGGTATTGGGGTTCTTTTCAATATTTTTATTGTAATATATTGTACCACTGTGCTCTTGATATTGTGTATTGAGAATCTATGTTTTAAAGCATGGAATACTCATGTAGCATTTTGTAGAGTTTATAGGAGTAAAAAATTCTTTTGCCAAATGATAATCCACGTCACATGCGAACATAGTATGGACATAAAATCCTAAATAATATAGATAATGATGCTTTCCAGATGACTAGCAACATGAAGATTTTTTTCTTGAAAATTTAGCAGCTTTTAATTTAACGACTTGAATAAATTATCAAAATGTTATTAATAATGTAAAAAATATTTATAAAAATTTCTGTTATTTTAATTCACAGCCTTTTGATGTCCTACGTTTTACTACATAAAAGAAAAACTATTAGATTTTTAACATCGAAAAGGCTTAACACGTAATTAATTTATTATAAATGTTAAAAAATTGTAATTTCAATTTATTCACTGAAAAATATTTCTTAATATAATATTTAAAATTTCGGACTCAATCGGAGTATGATCTGATCGTAGATGGTTTCCTGATATTAACAATAAATACTACACTCATAACAAATTCCTACCTGTGAAGTCCCCTATATCAAGCATCCTTGTAAAGAATATTTATACACAACATTGACAAAAACACATAAATAACAACAAATACACCCATAAAATAATATACTAGCAAATATACGAATGTGACATCTTCATCTCATTCAAAGACAACAAAAGACAGATCTACACCTTCCATAAATATATAGAAAATGTACCCAACAATATAAAGTTCACAATGGAAACAGAACTCAATCGACTTCTTAGACCTCACAATTACAAAACAAAACAACACACATTTAAAATATACAGAAAGTTCACCACCAGAAACAGTGTTTTACACAAGACTTCCAACCACCCCATACAAACATGTCAAACTTGCACTCCACGATACAGACTAATTAGCATACCCCTGAACACATGGAGACAGAATAAAAAAACTCAACATGATAAATACATTTCCCATGGAAACAAATACAAGCACATCCTGATAGACAACATAATATGCAGAAAAACACACACCACAAAAAACAAAATTAATTCACAAAAACAAAAGTACATAACATGAACATACCACAATAACAATTACAAAAAAATAGCTTCCTTATTCCAAATACTCAAATACAATCACTTTTAAAGCATATAACACAACCAAAAAATATCTACACAACACAAAAACAATTCAGAAAAAAAGCAGGACAAAAGTATACTAGATCAAAAATAACGACTGCCTTAGCTTCAAACGGAAGAAGTTTAAACAGACAATACATAAAAAAACAAAAAACAAGACATAAAATTTTTCTATACACATACAGAAAACGCTACACACATTCATAAACATTGACAAAAATCTAAAAGTTCTACATTTGATCAAAAAACCAATAAATTAAACACAACAGAAAACACTTTGAAATATACAAACACCACAAAAACCAGTCACAACACATTCTAAACGATTAAGCGCACTCACAATCAAACACCATATTCAAACACATAATTAACAACCACACTATGAACACTACACCTGAGTTACAGTATTGTCCATGAATATCAGCATTGAACAATGCACTGATCTAGAGTAAAAAACGTTTGCTGAAAAACATCAGTAAGTAGTGGTTTTTGAATTTACAATTGATGTTGGTACTGTTAGCTAACGAAAATCTTTGAATTGTAAATTCAATTATAATTCTTGTATTTGTATCTTGACTTAGTTCTTTATTAATACACAAGAATACATATTGCGATATTTATATATATATATATATATATATATATATATATATATATATATATATATATATATATATACCAAAAAAATCTTCAAGATTTACAGTATAAAATACAAGTTTAAAAAAATATGTTCAATATGTTTCTTGGTCTATACCAAAGTATATAACGCACTGGGTTAGAAACAATAAATGTGAGTTAAAAATTCCATATGAATCAAATTGTAAAACAAATATAGTTGTAAATTAATTTTAAATAGTACTTTCGAAGATGATTACCATGTAATCGAAATGTACATAAGTAATTGTATTAAAATAAAAGATTTATTTAGTTAGTTAAAATTAAGCGAGTGTTCAAGAAATTGATTAAATATAAAGTTATTTATGTTATTGGGGTACATACCTCGGACTCTGAACTGGTGTATTCTGATGTTTCACTGTTTGTGCTTTCTCTAGTTGTTTGATTTTTGTATCGCTGAAAACGTTCAACAGCTGCAGGCTGAGTGATAACTGCTCGAGGATGTGAAGGAGGCAACCAGCTTACAGCATCGCTATCTACTTCCCAGTAGTAGTGAACACCCCTAATAAATTATTATAACGTTCATTCCAACAAAACGTCCAAGTTAAATAAACTCTTTAAATGTAAAACTTATCTCAAACTTTTTCTGCATTTCTATTCAAGATCCTTATTATTTTTAAGTGAACACAAACGTTATTTTAGAAAATAACCCATTTTGTGTTTTAATGTACAAATATGTTTAATAAGATATAACAACCAACCTAAGAGAAGGTCTAAGTATGAGAGTATGTAGAGAAAATATTAATACACATAGACTATAATGAATGTTCTACGATGGGATTTCTATAAATGGCATCAACTCCTCCTTAAAATTTACGTAGCAAGTTTGATTCACTCATATTAGATTCGAAAGATGAACCCAAAGTTTATTTATAAAACGGTAATATTAACTTTAGTAAAAATAGTGTTTTCAAAAGATCTGGAAAAATACAACTGTTCTGCTCTACTTTTATTCATTAAAAGAATTAAAATATTTAATGTCAATTTTTAAATGTGACTAATAAAGTTTAAAATTATTTTAAAGTTTTAAAAATAAACGACTCACAAATAAAGGTGAGGGGGGAGTAAAACTTGAAATAAAGATGTCCTATTACTATGTGAAAAATATAAACTAAATAAAATATATTTTTATTCACAAAGCAATTTTAGAATATTAAAAAGTAAATGATTTAGATCTCATAAAACTCTGTGATGAACTTAGTTTGCATTACAAAAATATACTTACACTCCTGGGTCATATATTTCTTTCCAATGATTTGGCAAAGGGTATTTTTCTAACATCGCAAATTTCTTCCTTAAATACGTATAATCCGGAATTCTTTTCCCTTCTCTCCAACGCTCTTCACAGAATGTTGTGCAATTGTGATATATATTTACTTTGTTTGGACAACCAATGTGTCCCTGAAAAATGGGTTTAAAGCAAATACAATGAAGAAATAGTTTAAGTAGTAACTGAAAAGTATGAACAATTTTAATAAACAGTTTTTTTTCATAAAATGTCAAAATACAATATGACTTGGATAATTTAAATGTGTTTAATTCGAAATTGCCAATAATTCGAAGTTCTGAGTTGGTCTTTTGAATTTTATATGCATGAATGTAAACAAATTATGGATAATTCGAGGTTCAATGTCTTTAATTCGAAGTTATTAATTTGGGGACAGCTCGAATTCCAGGGGCACTATAGTAATCCAAGAATTCTCTTCGTTCAGATAGAGATCACGGGATTTGGTGCATAAGTGGTATCGGGAGAATCAGTTATCGATGGTCGCTCTGCTCAGTCATTATTTTGTTGTTATTGGTAAGAGAGTTTATTTTCTTATTAGTCATGCACAAGACTAGATGTCTGTGCTTTATAAGGGATATTTATCAACTCTCGATACTTACAGCATAAATGGAGACAGATATTTATTGACCTTCTGTCAGATGTCTAAACATAATAGATCACTTCAGCAGTTTTTTTGTCAACTGGAGTGAGAAACTCAGTTATATTTTACTCTGTGTCAGTCAGTAGTGTAAATATTTTTATAATTAATGTGTTCTTGTTTACATACGAAATGAACCATAATAGTGGAACCCCTGTAATAAAAAATTGCACAAATATAAAAAATATAATATTTAGTGCTTCATAAGTGAGAATATTTTTGTACTGAAATACAACTAAATTGACACGAGGAATTCATTCGTATCCGCTAGCATTCGTATCTGTGATGTGCATATAGTTAGATCCGCAATGGGTTAAATGCTAATAATTATAAGTTTTATAAATCCACTATGGCTAATTTTATTGCTTATTCAAATTATATAGTTTTTAATCTAAAACTGTGACATGATATCTGAAAATGGCCGGAACGATCGTTGTAGGAATAAACCTTGACTATTTTGACTGATAGGGTCTTCTCCACTTTTCATAATCTGAATTTTTTAAATTTGAATGTTCTCATTGGGTCCTTTAGCTTCGAATTATCCAAGTTCTACTGTACTAGTTACCTAAACACATTAAGAAGCATATGTAGGTTTTTTTAATAAAATAAGAATTTAGCAATTTTCAGTTCTTAACACTGAAACTAATGAGTCTTATGAATATGTTTGATGTGTACCTGTAATTCTCATTTTAGACATTGTAAATGAACTCAATATAATTTAATTGACTGATTATAATTTTAAACGAGAATGTTTCAAGAGCTTTGATACAAAATGTTTCAGTAAGTCGTTACTTTTGTATTTTGTGTTATTAAAACCTTATCCATAACTTTACTTTAGAGAATGTTTAGCTTGTTATAGATTTACTGAAAGACAACTGTAAATTTGCAAATTTATAAGGAAGCTCTTGGTGTTTTATACATATTTCTACTTTCTAACCTTAAATTTTTTGTAGCTCTTGTAGCTTCCTTCCGATGATGAATAATCACTACTTTCTTCTTCTGACTCGTCTCTATTGTAAGAGGATTCCTGTGAATCATATTGCTCCCCATAGTCTTCTGCAATCACTTCCTCATGACCTTGTTTGGCATCTGATTTTTTTAATTTAGAGGGAGAAGAGTGTTCTTCAGTTTCTATTTGCTCATTATCTGCAGAGATATAATTTAACACTAATTAAATCACTATCTATACTGTTAAACAATTAAACGGAATAATTGAATTCTGAAGTATATTAAGTAAATACACTATTTACTATCACTTTACACAATCAAATTTTATTTTAAAAATATTAGAGCAATTAAAATTTTGTATTGATATTATATATATTTTATTGAGTTTTATTATTTGTCATACAGTATATTATCATTTGTAATTCTTTTTTTTATTGTCACCCGATAAATAAAACAATATTTTAATGTCTGATACACTGTTTTGATGTCCCCAATAAACCTGTATATGGTAGAAATAAAATTATTGAGATGAAAACGGGCACGATAATTAGATGCAATGACAAGCTATGCAACCCGCATTGCATTTCAATGATTCCACTGTCGTCTTATGTGGAAGTTAACGAAAAAACAGACAGTAGTTTGACAAGATCTCCAATATCGCCTCTGTGCTGAATGTGTTAAATGACCACACACATTATGAAGCCAACACCCTGTTTCATTACATAGCACACAACTCACTTAACCCGACCGCTCTATACTCATATAGACAACCTTTGTACTTAGTGGGACGCCGCCAGTAGAGACTTTGTACACCTTAATTGTAAATTAGAGTTTGTAGTAGCAACCCTCACTGATGATGATGACTTTGTCACTGAAATGCGTCTGAGTTAATAAATGATAATTTGTGAGTTTTGTGTACGTTTTTTATTTGCATTAGGTACTTAGCTATTGTAAATAAAGTTCTTAGTCAATTTGTAATGCCAAAATTTGCCCGAGCTGCAACTACTTCATTTGATATGGATTGCTCATTGAGCTCTGAAGTTGCCATGAAAGAATGCAAATCATCGAGACCCCCCCACGTGCAATATTTTTAAAGTATCCATTATATGAAAAGTAAACTTATACAAAATGTAAACTCATTATATGGGATGAATGTATGATGGCACATAAAAAATTGCTTAAAGCTCTTGATCGATCATTATGAAATTTAGGAGGAAATGTTGCAACAATTCGGGAATGCAATGATATATTTGCAGGAGATTTTAGTAGAACATTGCATGTAATTTTTCGATAGACACCATCGGACGAAATAAATTCTTTTCTGAAGCATTCAACATTGTGCCGACATAAATAAACATTGTAGTTGACTATGAATATCCATGGCCATCTGAAGAACGATTAATTAGCCAAGGTATTCTCATAACAGTTACTCAACAGCTGTCAGAGCTCCCGTTCTAAGAGAAGTAAGAACGAATATCAGATAAGTTTTGTAATTTCGTAATATCAAAAAAAGAAATTATTGAAAAAGTATTTCCCAATATTAATTATAGAAATCACGATTGGCTCAATGTTTCCTTGCCATAAAGAATAAGGTATCTATCAATCCACTTAATAATGTTATCCAATCCACATTCAAAATAAGGAAATTACATATAAATCGATGAA
This sequence comes from Prosapia bicincta, assembly GCA_036971475.1. Lineage (NCBI taxonomy): Eukaryota > Metazoa > Arthropoda > Insecta > Hemiptera > Cercopidae > Prosapia > Prosapia bicincta. The sequence continues at coordinate 137,094,911 of JBAIZL010000006.1, forward strand.
ACCGATGAGGAAGCAGATGAAATAATTTATTATCTACTGGAACTTTTTCACTCACTTGATCTGCCAGGGATGCCACCATTCATATCAAAATTCTTAAATTAAAATAAATGATCTTGACTGATACACCATTTTAATTTAAAATATTACTATTCCTAATTCGTTTGGTGTTGCCAATAACAATCAATAAGCTCAAGGTCAATCTTTAGATCTGATTTAGACTTAGATGGGGATTGCTTCTGACATGGACAGCTATACTCTTCATGTTCCTGTGTAGCAAAATCAGAAAGCCTTTACATCTATGCAGACAACAGAGAAAACAAAAAATATTGTATACCCACAAGTATTGCATAGCCTTACATCTACGCAGACAACAGAGAAAACAAAAAATATTGTATACCCACAAGTATTGCATAGCCTTTACATCTATGCAGACAACAGAGAAAACCAAAAATATTGTATACCCACAAGTATGCAAATCAAACTTTTATGAAACATATATGCTTTGTTTTGTTCCTCATTTCTTCTCATCCATGCAACTACAATGTGCAACAGCGAACCGTGGTAAGGTATAGCTAGTATTATATAAAATACTTAGAATTTGAACATTATTTGGCAAATATTTTTTAAACCTAAAAAATAAATATAATATTCCTAGTGATGAAAACATGTAGGTCAACAACGACCTATAAAATCGATATATAAAATATTTTATTTTATGACTAAAATACAAATTTAAAATACTAACACTCTAAAAAATTAGTTCTAAAACACGTATTTTGAACCCAACAAAAAAAAGTCATTAGATGCTAAATCAGAACTGTATATTAGATGGCCCTTCAATTTAATGTTTAGAATTCTAAAGCTTGAGCCACTTCAGCTTTCACTGTCGTGGTGAAGCATTATGGGTCTTTAACTTTTCCTGAAATTTTCCAAAGGCTTCTGGCAAGTATATAGTCATGTATCATTCAGAATTGACCGGCCTAGGTTGCTCTAACATCACTGTCGCTATATGACTGATACTGCCAAAGAAACAGAAAGTTATTAGCTTTACTATACTTGTTCTGTGAAAAATTTTTGTTTGATGTCCTGTCTTGAAAGACTCATACAGTCGATTGGTTTTGTTTCATGGTCGTTGATTTGTTACCTGTACAGATTTTATAAACAGTTTTTGAGTCATCCTAAGCAATTTTTTAAAAACATTTTCTTGTATCAATTGACACATGCCTTTTTTTTAATATTTGTCATCAGATTATGCAGAATCCTAAACAAAAAACTCTTTATGATGGCCAAATTATGTATTATCTTATTGATCCTTGCCATACTGATGCCCAAAGATACCTAAATCTCATCATATGTCACATGACAATCTGGCTTTTCAGTTCACATACAAGTTGTAAAACTTTCCTTTTCTTACTCCAGGATAAAATTTTGAAATTACTGTAAACAAAACTAATAGCATTGAAATAACCAAATTTTTGTAATGAAGCTATGTTCAAGAATATGAAGTTATCAATAGAAACATCAACTGGCATTAATAACAATCAGTGTTAGCAAGGCCTGAAATATAAGTGGCAAACCTTGTAGTAATGTCTCTTGAATTTGGTTAGATAATAAGGACTTTTGCATTTTTCTTACAACAATAATCACAATTTTATTTTTCAATGGCATTTGATAGTACAGTACATACTCAATTGCATTTCCAAAGCAGATTTTGTTTAATGATTTACTCTTCCTATAAAAAACAAAAGTAAACGATTATGTCTATCTTCTTACGGAATATGGAAAATACTTCTTTAGAAAAATAAAACACTTACTTTTTTTTTGAGGATCAATCAGTTCCACCAAGCCTCTTCTAGCTAATTTAAATGCTAGTGCGGGAGGAAGAGACATTATTTCAGGATAAATGTAGTTTATTCTACAAAAAAAACGAAAATTTATACAAACTAGTTATAAGTGTTTAGTCAATGAACCTATAGTGCAACACTTTTTGCAAGATAAATTAGTTTTTTTCATAATTATAGGCATTAACTTATTTAGTCATAATGGAAACAAATATGTTCAGTTAAATTTAACCCCTGTCCCATGTGGAAAAACATTCAGTTTATAAAATTGTCATCAGGTCAAGATAGTTGTGCGTAAATTTGTATCGCTGCATGCATATTGTAGAATTTTACAATTTGAGTTTTGTTTTTAATGGAGTTATATTCACATTTGTTGATTCCATCTTCGCGTGAGCTACTAGTAATCACTTACAACTTTTTTTAAAAAAATGTTTTGACTTGCCTATAGTAGCACTTACTTTTTTGTGTTGAGGACGGCCGTTTCGGGAGATGTGTCCCTTTGTCAACTCAGACCGTCTGAGTTGACAAAGGGACACATCTCCCGAAACGGCCGTCCTCAACACAAAAAAGTAAGTGCTACTTATAGGCAAGTCAAAACATTTTTTTAAAAAAAGTTGTAAGGAGTTATATTATTTTTGAAGACCAAATTTATCCTAAACAGATACTTTGGAAGCATATTATAATGTACAGAAATAATAATGTAGTAAAATGCACTAATACTCCGTTTAACACTGTAGATCTGTTCCAAAAACATGAAACACTAAATGAAACAGCACCGTATGCGTTAAACGATTAAATCATCACGTAGGCTATCAACATGAATTTAATTGTATACTGTAATAAGTTTATCTATTTTTTGTTTATAATTCAGATTAAATATTTATTAACTCATTGCCTATCACGGACAAAACTATCTCCTTCCCTACAAAATGTTTTTAACAGACAGGGGTTGCTCGTCATTTATTTTTGTCTTTGCTTCAAGGAGCTACATTTCTTTTTGTTGTTAAATGTATAGTCTGCTTGATTCTTGTTAATGTGCTATTGTCTCCATGCTTCAGATAAGCATGTGCAAATTGTAAGTATTTCTCATGTCTAAGCAATTGTTTTTGCCTCTGGAAACTGTGACCATAATAAAAGATATTTATGTCAGTTCTGATGCATTCTCAGAGTGACAGGACATAAGGTAGGGTTTTTATTGCCTTTCTAATGTTTATAACTAGCTTGTCTACTGGCAATTTATGTCAACCTCTAACTCTAGTCTTTTCACACTTAATTTCTGGGTAAAGGTTGCAGTGACCCTAGATCTAGGTCCTAGAATTGTATCTTTACCTTTACACATTAATTAAATATATGTATAAATATTTTTTGAAAATAATTTAGTTGTAATGTTTTTTTTTATAAATGTGAACAATTAATAGTGTGCATGTCAGTGGAGCCTACAATCAACTACCAAGCTTTAAACCATTAATAGTATATTATTTCTTTTACATATTTATTATTTTACATGCTATACATAATTTTCTACATATTATTATTATTTTTTTTACTAACAATGGTTACAAATATTAATCAATTTAATAAACTAAATTTAGATATTATTGAATTCCCAATAATTCAGTTTAGGTGGGTCACTTGAAACCCAAGTTATGTAAACCGCAATGGAACACAACAGAACAATCCCATAAAATACTTACCAATACCATACAGATCATCCAAAACTTACAATCTAACCAACGTACTACGAAAATACAACTACAAAATAGCTTACTCCACAGTTCGTGCCCCAGTTTTTAGATAGGCCAGACAGGGAGGTCCTTCTACACACGTTACCAAGAACATATAAAAGCACTAACAAACAATATCTACCAATCAAACTTCGCCGATCATCTCAACTCCACAAAACATGACTACATAGACATAACATCTAACCTACAAATTCTTCATAAACAACAAAGAAATAACCAACGATACACAACCAAACAATACGAAATATACAGACACTTCAAACTACACCCTACACACATAATCAATACACAATTACATTATAACTCACACACATCTTTTGACATCATAACTCCTAATACTCACAAAATACACCCATACCACCATAATATCCCACCCCCACCCGAACCTACGTAAACCTTGAAATCAGTTACGGTCTGAGTTGACAATGGGACACATCTCCCGAAACGGCCGTCCTCAACAAACATAAGTAAGTGCTAATATAGGCTAGTTTATAAACATTTAAAAGTGTTTAGTGATAACTAGCAGCTCACGTGAAGATGGAATCAACAAACATAAATTTAAAACAAAAAATTTAGTACAATTACTACCTAATTGATTAAATAATTATCAATAAATGTAAAATAAAGCTGTTTGAAAAAAATTTACCATACAGTATTCGACTTTGACTTTTCCCTTTTTACATATTTGTAATTGTATGTACAATATATTTGTATATTGTTCAAAACAACACATGATTTTACTGCTTAAAAGTTGTAAAATATGAAATATAACCTAAATGTAGCAACACACAAAAAAGTAAAAAATAATTATTTTTTTCATATTACTACATTAATGAATGTTATATTACTTACAACGTACAAACGAAGTATCCAGTTAAGATAAATTTAGTTATAGAAAAATAATATGTCAACTTTCATCAGTAATAGATTACTTGCAAAATTAGTAGCCATCAGAAATGATACAAATCTAAGACCAAAGATGAAACTTGCATGACTTCTCCATTGTTATTTAATGTGACAACACAATAAATATATAGAACATACTTTGTTAAATAATATATTAACATTATGACATATGATAAACTGAATCTTTAGTTATGTACATCTGACAATAGCCAAGGTTTATCTTTAGAAATGTTACATATTATGTTCATACAATATTTATAATAAAATCTATCTTAGTGCATGACTTCTCCATTGTTATTTAATGTGACAACACAATAAATATATAGAACAGACTTTGTTGAATAATATATTAACATTATGACATATGATAAACCGAATCTTTAGTTATGTACATCTGACAATAGCCAAGGTTTATCTTTAGAAATGTTACATATTATGTTCATACAATATTTATAATAAAATCTATCTTAGTCATACATTTAGTCTGTGTATTTTAATAGACGTAAATAATAATATAGTGTACTTTAGTAGGTTGCACAGATGTCTTGGTTACAGGATTGTGTTTGTAAATTGTGGATATGTTTCCAACACCATAACTTTTTAATCAGTATTTATGTTTTTTAGTGCTTTATATCACATGTATCTTGTTTAAAACATACGTGAAAAGGAAAAATAATCTAATGTCAATACCATCTGGTCAACTTCACCATATTTTTGGGAAAAATAGTTATTTATAGTTTTCCTAACAAATCATAAGTAATTATTGCATAACTGAGTGAAAACTTCAAACTTACTTCCTGACAAGTTTTGAAATAATTGTTTCATTGACGAAATCAACCCATTACTAGCGGTAATGTTGCAGGCGTATAATTCAAGTGTAGAGTGGGTGTGGGATAAGCAGGTTTACTAAATAACGGAATAGGGTGTAAAATCATATGTATATGTGGTCATTTATAGATAAAAATATAGTCTTTAAAACGTTAGTTTTTTAACATTTTTTTAATAAATTACTTGTTTTAATGTGTAGAACACAAATATCAACTTTTGTCCACGGAAAATACGGAAAGTTACTTTTTTCACATTTTAAATGTTAGTTTGTAATGGCATGCATAGCGTAAACGAGTCTTATTGATGATGTTTAAACAATCTTTTTTTATTACTTGTTTTAATGTGTAGAACACAAATATTAACTTTTTTCCATAGAAACTTAATTTTTGTGCACATTTTAAATGTTAGTCTGTAATAGCATGCATAGCATGAACCAGCCATGCAATAGCTACAGCGCAATGCACTATGTCAAAGTCAATTTATTTTAATACTTAACTTAAAATGTGAATATTCAACTTTTGGTTATAATTTTATTCAACATTACTATATACCTATGAAGTTTCCAGTCAGGATAGATTTAGTTGTAATTTTCTACCTGACTGGATATTTCATAGGTATATTTTAATGTAGGGAATATAGTAATGTTGTATAAATATCGAAATCTTGTTGCTGTTCATGACGAGCTGGTTGTTAATTACTTGTTACACTTTTGCTATTACTTGCGACCAGACTTTTTGTTAACTAAAGGTTGTTAAATTGTTAACTTACACTTGGAGGAAACATTTGGTCTTACAACTTCTTCAGCCTCGTATTTTTGGTACCATTTTTTTTAAAGATAGATATACTCTTCGATTACATCCCTTCTAATTTTCAAAAAAATGGTACCAAAGAAGCACAACTGCAGCAATCCTAGCGGCAAAAATACAAGGCTGAAGAAGTAGTAAGACAAAAATGTTTCCTCCAAGTGTAAGTTAACAATTTAACAACCTTTAGTTAACAAAAAGTCTGGTCGCAAGTAATAGCAAGCGTGTAATGTTGTATAAAATTACATCCAAATCTAGACGTAGTGCAGTGCGCTATCGCTAATGCGTGCCCAGTTCACGCTTAGACCTACATGCCGCTATAGACTAACATTTAAATGTGAAAAAAAGTAACTCCATATTTTCCATGGAAAAAATAGTTGATATTAATGTTCTACACATTGAAATAAGTAAATTTTTTTAAAATGTTTTAAACCGACCTCATTACGACTATATTTTTACCCATTTATGATATGTTGTTTTTGTGATGTTTGAATATTTCAAATTTCTGTAACATTAATGTATTCATATAAAATATTCTCTACATTCATTAATCATATGCCTACAACCTTGAATGATTGCCGCCAGTAGTGGGTTAGCTTCGTCAATGAAACAATTGTTTAGAAACACGTAAGCAAGTAAATTAAAAGTTTTCATTCAGTTATGCAGTAACTACTTATGATTTATTCAGTGAATTCAAGATAACTACAACAATTAACTTTCCCCTTACAGTTTTAATATTTGTTCGTTGTTCCTTAAGGCTCTGTACATAGCTATGTATAATTTTTGCGGTATAATATAAACGTCTAGGTTATAAATACTAAATATTTATTCTAATTTTGGTAATTATTAAGACCGGTGACTAGCGATCCGTGAATTTTTTTTCTGATCAATTTGACCTTCCTGAACACGAATCTGAATTTTTTTCTGCAAACACATATTTACATGACAACAAAATAACCTAACCTAACCTACCTGACCTGGCCTTGGTGCTTACTAACGCTCTGACCGGCGATATCATCTATTTCCTAAGATTTGACGTTGCTGAACATGAATCTGAAGTTATTTTCAACTGCAAACACATATTAACCTAATAACACCAGGTCAGGTCGGTTAGGTTATAAATTTTTTTTTTTAATGTGTTTGCAGTAAAAAAAAACTTCAGATTCGTGTTCAGCACGGTCAAATAGATTTGGAGAAAATTTTCACCGATCGGAGCTGTAGTCGCTGATCTTCAAATTTACCATAATTTTAAGTTCATCCAAAAGAAGATTTGAATAAAATTCGACACAAACGAATTTATTTGTCAAATAAATAGACGCCAACATCCCATGAGTTTAGCTCAGAAAAATATAAAAATGTAACAGCAAAAGGTTCATCATTATTTTGTGTGTGAATGTTTTGCATTTTCACTACGCCCGAAGTTCAAGATATGTTCAACTTTCATACTGCCGCTAAGGTTTGTTATCTGTACTTTTTAGGATAAAAATTACTTCTTTTAGTGAGTGAGACACATAACCAATATTCAATATCAGAATGACTAGTCCCATTTTAAATTTGCGGTTATTGTTTAGTTCCCTAAACCGGGCCTATATTTGCATGAAACATTTAAGCCACTAATAGCCAGGCTACTAACACGTCTTGAATATTCTGAGGCAATATTGTTTATTAAACAAATTTTCAGACTTTATTTAGTTTTTAAAATATTCTAGGAAATTATTAACACCAGGGAGTGATAGTACACACATATATTAAATAAGAAAATTTCACTTTCATAACCTAAAACATCAAAACAATCAATTCCATACCGTATTTGTATGAAGCACTGATTATGGACGCCTGAAATCAAATATTACGGTTGGTTATATTGAAGTGACGTCTTAACCGAACTATTGTCATTGAATGTAAAAAATCCCTAGCAGGCAAAGTTCTGACCTACAGCAACTAAGGGTAGAAAATGAAACAACAATACACAATTTTAAAAAGTAATTGTATAGCAAAGAAATTACATAGTATTTAATTTTCTCTTATTACCACGGAAGATTAATTTTTCATTATATTTTAGTTGGGACTACGTTTTCATGCATTTAGTAGCAACAGCGCTCTATATTACGTCTAGAGTCTAGAGCAGGCATCCTCACTACGCGGCCCGCGGGCCGCATGCGGCCCTCGGGACGATTTTTTGCGGCCCTTAGACGGTAAGGATTGAAGTCAAAATATTTTTTGTTGCTGTGTTATGAAAGACATTGTTAAGATCGTGAATTTCATAAGATCAAATGAACTGAACCACAGAACTTTTCAAGAGTTTTTGAAAGAACTTATTTTGCAATACGGGGATGTGCTTTACCACACAGAAGTTAGATGGCTGAGTAAGGGTAAAGTTTTGGAATGTTTCTTCAGCATTCGACATGAGATTACTTTGTTTTTGGCTACAAAGAACAAAGAGTACCCTGAAGTTTATAATTTTAGTTGGTGGCTTAAAGTAGCGTTTCTTACTGACACAATGGGCATTATGAATGAAACGCTGACTAAATTGCAAGGAGACTATAATAACATTGTAACTAAGATGATGAGTATCGTATTTGCACTTCAGTTAAAACACTGATGAAAATCCTGATGAAAGTCAAAATGTTTCCGATTTACTAAAACTGTTGAAAGACCTGAAGGAAGAAATGTCTCAGAGGTTTAGTGACTTCAGGAAGTATCAGGAATCATTTCGCTTGGTAAAAAAATCCTGATGAAAGTCAAAATGTTTCCGATTTACCAAAACTGTTGAAAGACCTGAAGGAAGAAATGTCTCAGAGGTTTAGTGACTTCAGGAAGTATCAGGAACCATTTCGCTTGGTAGAAAATCCATGGCCAATGAAACCAGCTAATGTAGCTCATCTTTCTGTTTTTGGATATGAAGCTAGCTTTGAAAAATGAATTAATCGATCTTCAGAATGATACCGAACTCAATAGTTGAAGGAAAGATGAAGAATAAAGCTCACTATGAGTTTTGGAGGGTTGTTGAAAAGGACAAATTTCCTAACTTACTTGAATGTGCTCAGAAAATATTGTGTGTTTTTTCAAAGGGCTGAAGTTTGTAAAAAACAAGTACAGTTCTAACCTAACAAGTGAGAATGTTGAGAACATTTTAAGAATTTCAGTTTCTTCCCAACCTGACAACATAGATGCCATACTAGAGGACTGTGAAAGATTTCGCCCATCAACTTCAAAGAATTAACTAAGTAAAAAAAAAAGACATTTTCAAACTTTTTTATGCGAAAAACAGTTTATTTATGTTGGTAATGTAATAAACGTATGTTATAATCATATTGTTTGTCAGTTATTTAGTGCCTCTTGTACTTGCGGCCCTCAGGAAAATTTTATGCAAAATATTTTTATCCCAAAGTATTCCTAGTGAGGACCCCTGGTCTAGAGTATAGACGTAAATATTCCTATAAAGTATCCAGTCAGGATAGATTATTCAGGTTTATTATATTATTTAAAACTGGATACTTTATTGGTATAAAGTAATGTATAGAATTACAAACAAATCTATCCTGACTAAATACGTCATAGGGTATGTATAACGTAGCACAGTGCGCTGTTACTACTGCGTGCCCAAAAACGCCCAACTAAAATATGATTAAAAAATTAACCCTCCATGGTAATACAAAAAATGTAAATACTTTTTGTTGCATCTGGCTAGTTTCAAGGTGAAAAATCCAGGCAAAACATTAATTTTGTAAGGTTTTAGGTGACCGTGGAGAGAGTGAGAGGTGGAATAATTTGTCCCAAAAGTGTAATTATTTGGGAAGTGGCGAATATGTTTTTATTTATTTCGGAATTCGTTATGAGTTTCTGCATCAGCTAGTAAAATTTTTCCGCAGAAATCGCCTACGTTGCTAAACTAAACAATTACCTTCATAACATATACTTATTTTTCTGTAAATATATATATATATATATATATATATATATATATATATATATATGCGTGTGTGATGAATAGTTACTATCTGGAGTACATCCGTTCATTCTGCAGTCCATAAATTCGCAGTTCCGACGTTTCGCTAGAATCTCATTCAGCATTGACGAGGTGAACCCAACAACATTAGATTCGCTCGAACGGATGCACTCCAGATAGTAACTATTCATCATATTTTTCCATCCGTGAAGGAATATGTATCAGCATATATATATATATATATATATATTAATGTGTGTGTGTGTGCATAAAAATATGTGTATGTATTTGCTGTTTTTGTTATGTACATCTTAAGGTTTTTGTATAAATTATACTTTTTTGCCAAGTTAATTCAAAAAAGTATAATGTGTATGTATGTACTAATATTGATATTTATATGAACTATTTTATAATATTGTATGTATGTTTGTGTGTGTGTGTGTGTGTGTGTATATATATATATTTTTTTCAATACGTCCTAATTTATAACATATATTTATTTATTTGTATATAACAAATTATTAATGATATATATCAGATTTTGTGTGTGGCATATGTATATCACACTCAACAAATACACCCACACACGGGCTTCTTTATGAAACATATGACAGTAGTGTGATTCATAATATGGAAATCAGTACATTTTCAGTATTGTGACTTATCTGACATCAATTTCCAAAAGTGACAAGGCAGAGAGCAATTTTGTTCAACTTCCTTGTGCTCTTTAAATTTAAAGTATCAGTTATTTTTTTTAATTCTGATAATTTTAAAATTACAGTGCAACCTTTTGTATTAGGCTTTGTTTAGTAATTAAAAAATGTCTGATAATGAAAGTTCATCTCAACCTCCACAATGGATGCTTCTTTTAGAAAATAAGCAAAAAAAGGTACAGTATGACTATAAATGAAATTAAATGTAAGATTATTCAAATAGTCATTTATTATTTTACAAGTATTGGGTCGGATTTTGAGTTAAATAAGACCTATTGAGAATGTTTTCCTTTAGACTTTTGTTCATGTTTTGTTGAGTTTTAACTCCTACTCAAATCAAAAATTTTTTTTACCTTACTGATTTTGTTGTCCATGACTATCAGCGAAATTTTACAGGCTCACACTCCTACTGGTGATTATGTAGATTACGTGATTTCCTATAATGTGTATTAAATCACTGATACACATGTCCTGAAGCTATATGGATAATAATTATGGAAATTTTTTTTGTGGATATCGTACCTTTTCGTGCTTTTGAACAGTAATCCAAAATATCGTACGGGGCCGCCGTAATAAAAAACTACCATAATTATTATTGTTATTGTCACGGACCTGGCAAAAGGTAGTATTCCGTGGAAGCAGACGTCTGATTAGGTAATGTTGCATCAAATTACAACCAAATTTGCCCTATCTGAACACTTTATAAGAGGAAGTAAGCCCTTTAAGAATTCACTTAATTAAGTATTATTTAATATTAGTTTAATCAGTGAATTCAAGATGATTACAACAAGCAGTGGTAATTATTTACTTAGGCCATGTAAACGATATCGGCCGTAAAACTTTACTGGCTGATGCATAAACTCTTAACGAATACCAAAATAAATAAAAACACTTTCGGTGACGTCTCAAATAATTAAAATTTTTGAAAACATTTCACCCCTCCACAGTCCCTTGTCTAAAAAATTTTATTGGTCGATGCAGAAACTCATAACGAATATTTTAATATAGGTACATAGTAATGTTGTATAAAATTACAATAAAATCTATCCTCAGCTCTCTCACTTTCTATTTTCACTTCCATCACAGTAAAGTTTGTCAGTTTGTTTGTGATACTGTAGTACGTATTGTTGTAAAAGTGGTTCCTCAAATTGTATTGTCATTTTTTTTATGTAGCTTTTAGCTTTCTAAGTAATTTTTTACATTTATTTTAAAGTTTATTAAATAAGTTTATTTTTTTAATGTTATGGAATAAATGGAAAAGGTCTTATGGCATAATGAAGATGCACTGAAAAACATAGACACTGGTGAAAGTAAAGACAGTGGTAAATGATCCGATTGGTGCTTGGGTGGAAGGGGACGCGGTTTAAAATCAAGCTGTGGTGTGCAAAGAGACTGTGGAGAAAGAAAGGTTATGAACATTTTTAGAGCCCAAAAAAGTAGATGAAGCTCTGTTTCAATGGGTTAGCCGGAGAAAAATCTTAGGACTGAAATTACAACAGAAAACTAAAAATCCATAATGAATTAGATTAAGAGGGTGAGCATGGATTCACCATTAGCACTGGATTGTTAGACAGTTGGAGGCAGTGTTATAAAGTAAAACACCTAAACAACTGTGGTGAAAAATTATCAGCAATCATAAGTGACTTTAAATAAAATTTCAAACTTTAATTTATAAATACATCTTTAGATACAAAACAAAATACAATTGGGACAAGACAGGCCTGAATTTACAAATGTTTAACGCTCAAGAAAGAAAAATCTTCAGCGGTTTGTACAAAAATAAAGAAAGAATTACTTTTCTTGCTTACAGCAATGCAACTGGTACCCACAAACTAAAGGTAAACACCGAGTTTTTAAAATTCTCAGGATGAGGGGTCAGTTTTTAGGTCTACCTGTCTCTCACTAGAGATGGAGAGGTGTAAAGTAATTGTATCACATGGTCATATATTTTAGTTCCCTCTTGAATCATTCAAATATTTATGAGTAATGTACAATATACATCAGCGACCTTTGATGTTATTCTATAATAACTATACTTCTTGGACATCATTTCTTAATTAGAAAAACCCATTAACTATATCATTGTTCTGATTATTATTTTGCTGTATAATTTTGTTTATTATGAACATTACCATTGTTTTAGAAAAAATCCAGTGTTTTGGTAAACCTCCTGCTTTAAAATTATTTAGCATCAAAATTTTAAACTAAAACTTTTACATGTTTATTTAGCATTATATAATTATGTATTTGGCCCTTTATCAGCCTTTTTTATCCTTTCTGAAAATTTTCAAAATATACCACCTTAATCCGGCAGAGGTCGCGTAAAAAATAAAATGTGAGGGGTCGCGCACGGTGGATTCGACCAGGTCGCTATAATAATACAAAAAAAATTACTGAACAATATTTTATTTTAAAAATACAAACATCGTAATTAAGTATAATGTATTTACTTAAGTTCTATTGGTTTTCATTGTAACATTATTGTATAAAATAATTCTAAATAATATTTTAAGATTTACCAAATTTATTTAAAAAAAAAAATACAAGACTAGATAAGTTGTCATAACATAAGGACTCCTTTACAAAGACTTATGTTTATTTATATATTCTGAAAGAAAACTAATTTCTGAATAAGAAAATGTACTGGATGTTTACAATAGCTGTAATATAAAAGAACCAATTTTGAATCAAAATGTGTTGAATGTTTAAGTAAATTTATCATAATATTACAATTATAGTGATGAAATGAAACTAAAAATTTATGATTTTAAACAAAAAATTACATACAATATGTCTAAGCACCTGACGGTTATAGCAATGAAATTCCTTACAGTTCCTCATCCGATTGATGCCCTTGGGTGGCGCAGTCTTGACAAGAAGGTACAGTGTGTTCCCTGCAGATGAATGTAGGACAGCTGTTGCAACGAGTTTTTTATTTACTGTTTTGTCTCTAGTTTCATGGACCACATCGTCATTCACATGCATCTTCTGCAATATTTCGCCCCTGCGACTGTAGGTCCAACATTTCTTCAATGTTTCTCTTCATGAAAACGTCTTCTAACACTACCAGGATTTTCAATCCTTTCTTCCTCACGCCGTTCTTCCCTTTCTGCGTTATCTAACACTCTAGCAAATATTTCTTCCTCTGCTCGATTCATATTGTGTAGTAACACAATAAATATAACACACAACGCACAAAAGGGAAATTAAAAACTATGTCACACTTTAGCACATGCGAGGGGTCGCACACGGTGGTTTCCACACTGGCTTTTTTTAGGCTGCTACACTAAGACACTCGGTGATAGCGAAAATACAAATGCAGCATTCGCCAGTGGACGAGTCTATTTGAAGGTACTGAGGGGTTGGAAGCTTACAAAAATCAGCAGTTCGACATATTAAGAAAATGGTGTTGGCCCGGTGGAAAAGACCGTGACGCGACCTCTACCGGGTTAAAGAATTGCTATCAAAAATATAACTTGAAAATTATTAAAATATTAGAATGATTTATGTTGCTGAAATATGAAATTACAATTTTTGTGAACACTAATAATGAATATTTTAACGTAAAAATTAACTTTGCTTTATAATTTCTCTTCTTCTTTCAGTTTATTTTATTTAGTTTTTTAAGGTTTGATTTATTTATGCATGCAGTTTTTGTGTTGTACATCTTTAATTTTTAAAATTATTAATTTTTGTATCAAATGGCAAAAAAACCACCACTTACTGGTATTTTTTCAGCAGACTTATTTCACACTAGATCAGAACATTGTTCAATGCTGTCTGCGACTCACAGCACTGAACAATGCACTGATCTAGTGTGTAACGTGTGATGCTAAAATTAATGATTTATTTATGTGTTTATGTATTTATGAGTTATTTGTGTTTATCATTTAAATATATTTTTAATTCAATTTCAGCAACATCGCTTAGCACATGAAATTGGAGCAGGCGCACCATGCATGAAATGTGAAGGCTCTTGTCCTGGTTTAGATCTGCATTTTTGGAGGTTATTTGTTAATTTGCTTAAAAAATTGATTTTTGTTGTCATTTTGCAAGAAATTATCTCAGTGTAATACACATTTATAAGATGGATACCCTACAGTCTTATACATTAAAATAATTTTAAAATAAATAATTTAAGGTCTGTTTTATATTCTTATTAATGCTGAGAGTGGATAACTATATTTTCGTTAACTAGAATGTTTGTTGCCTAAGCTAGGCATGGAGCTGTGTGATTACTGAACGAGTTTCTATTTTTTATTTAATTAATTGTTTTTGTAGTTATAATTATTTAATAACAATTAATATTCTTTAAATTATTCTTTGAGCCTAGCTTAGGTTATGATAATTCAAATAAAAGATGTACACTAAACTCGGAAATTATTCATTTATTAACTTCGAGACAATCCAATGACAACACTCAGTGATGATGATGATGACTCTATCATTGAAACGGGTCTAAGGTAATCAATGATTAATTTGTGAGTTGTTTTTGTATTCTTTTTTTATTTGCAAAAATTAATATGGTGCCTAGTTTTGCAGTAACAGTCTTTATTAGTGAGGCAATTAGTGATATCATGGTGAAATTTTCTTACTCATAAGATGAAGTGGGTTCATTTCCCACAGAGGGCAAAGCATCTATTAAGTATGCTAATTTTAGAATAGCTCCATTCCATAGAATAGCTCCATTTCATAGAATATGTCCATTTCACAACAAACCATTATTAATCATTGTTTAATGTAGTTTGATTACTATAGTTTTTTTAAAAATCCCTTTAAATTTGTAAATGAATTTGACTGAACACACAAGGTGTAGACTATCAACACTAATTGGCGCTTTAGATTAAAAAACCTGTAATATTTAAAATATTTAAATTCTACATTTTTAAAAATTTGTACTTATTATACTTCACTTGGAAAAGAATATCTTTTTAATGTTTTTTCCACATTTCTTACATGATTCATTATCATTAAGGGGTTATGATTAAAGAAACCTGTGAGGGATTCTATGAAAGTGTCTAAGATTAATGTGTTGAAAAAGCTATAGTATAGCTAAGTAAAACTATATAGAAAAATAGTTTAAATTTTACTTTTTGTTGTGAAATAAAAATCAATTAAAAGCATTTTTTGAAATGTGTGAGAGCCAATCAGTAATTAATGAGACAAATTGTTATAACAATGAAATAGTTTGTAGGAGCGGCTTTGTGAATTTAGGACTTTATATTGATATATTTGGGATCAGGTGACAGCAGTTGTCATATTGAAATGGTTTTGTTTATAGCCTGATGATGCCATTTTGACTTGAAGCTATCACGTTAATAGGACAACGTTCAGTGTTACATCTTTTGCTTTCTGAAGCTTCCATGGACCATGGAAGTTTTTAGAAGTAGGAAGAACAGTTGAAAAAAGCCGAATCTCAGTGACTGATGAGCAACGTCCTGACTGACCACTTGGAACTCGAACAAATAGCAGTAGAACTCACAGCACAGACAGTTGCACTAAGTGTTAGTACAGAGCTTTACTTTACCAGTTACAAGCTCAATTACAGAAAAATAAGTATAACGTGGGTTCACAAGAGTTAATAACACAACTTAAAGCATGTAAAGAGTTGAAAGAATACTATGAAAGAAAAAATGTCTTTTTCTGTATAATATTTTACTTGGGTTCACCATTTTAAACCAAAGTCCAAAGGACAAAGCATAAAATGGAAATACAATAGTTTATCTGTAAAAAAAAATTCGGAATACAAACGTCAGTATGAAAAGTGGTGTTAACTGTCTTGTGGGATGCCCTGGGTGGTATTTTGTGATTATTTAGATCAGCATCCAGTAAATAAACAGTACCTACTAATTAGGAATGCTCATTAACTAAATAAAAGCCAGCAATGAAAAATCCTGGATCTCAAAGAAAATGTGTGAATTCGCTTCACAAAAATGCTCAAGATGTACTGCTAAACAGACTCAAGAAACTGTTGGAAAAATGGGTTGGGAAGTACCACCTCATCTTCCTTACAACACAGATTGGCTTCTTCTGGTTTTTATTTGTTCGGTCCACACAAAAGGGCATTGCTTGGAAAAAAGTTCCAAAGCAATGAGCGGGTTGAAGAATTTGTGGGCAAGTGGGCCGACAACAAGACAAAGATGTCTTTGAATCTGGTATCATTGGAACAAGTGAATTAATATTGTTGGAGTCTTGTTTTGTAAAAATATTCAGTTTTTTTTCTACATCAATTTGTCTATTTAATTATTGAATAGTCCTGGTATATATTTATTAAAAGAAAAAAAATAACACTTATTTTTGTGAACAAATCAATATTAACTATTTCTATGATTTTATAGTTATTTAATACTACCTTTACAGAAAGTTATGTCGCAACTGTAAATGCAAGAAAGAAGATCATGATATTGTTGATGATGTAAATTATTTACAGTTTGAGATTCTTCTAAGTTCAAGTGGTTCTAAGGCAAAAGTAAAGCCTGCCAAAGCTGGTAATTTATATTTTATTTTAGTATCTCATTTACTAATCAAGTATTTTTTTAGATAAGTAATATTTTATAAATCTATAAAATATTTTTTTCAGTTTTCAATTTTTAATGTTATACTGTTTACTACACATAATAAATCAATTAATTAGAAACTCCGTCTGTTGAAATAGTATAAGCTATGTGTATTAATAATGATATATTTTGCATATTGGCGAAAAATGAAGTATCACATTTAATAAAAAAATGTTTTATTGTTAATAGTTTAGCTCTTGAAATATAAATATTCTCGCTTCAAAATTTAATTACACTTAACATCAAGAAATAGGCCCCAGTGTGTGTTTTACAAGTTTACTGACAAGGTACCTACAAAACTAAATGCAAACGGTATATAGTGGTAAATTGATAAATTCATTATCACAAGGAATGGTGAAAATTCCTTTTATTTTGGAGTATTTTCGAGTAATTGGAAATATAGAGGTTCAGTTTAATGGGTGTGTGTGTATATATATATATATATATATATATATATATATATATATATATATATATATATATATATATATATATTTTGATATTTTATGTTGTCCATTATTTTTCCGTTGCACTGACTTTATGAAGTTGATATATTACTATTGTAAATACTTTTATCCACCACTAAGTGCAATAATTTTACCTTGTGTGATGAGGCACCTTTCAGTCACTTGACCATTGTCGAATCACTGATTATTATTTTTCTGGTGTAGATTTTCGGTCCGTGATGTTGGTATTTGTTGATGTTACACACATTTTCTCTTGATTTGCGTGTATAATGTTTTTATATAGTATGTCTTCTGTATATGTGGGCTGTAGGTTGATTAAATTGTTGTGTGTTTTTATAAATGTGGTATTTTTCTAGTGAATTTAATTCTTTTGGGTTATTATTTATTTCAAATATGGTTAGGTTATTTTCGTAATTTGTTATTTCATGTTTATGTAATATTAGGTGTGCTGCAACATTTGATACTTTTGTATTTTTATTTTTGAATGCTCTGTATTGTTCTTCAAATCTTATTTTAAATAAGATATTTAAATCATTTAAAATAAGATTTGAAGAACATATATATATATATATATATATATATATATATATATATATATATATATATACATCATAATCATAAAAAAATTATACCAGGAAAATAATATATTATTTAGTGCTTTGTAAGTAAGAATATTTTTGAAGTTAAAATACAACTAAGAGAAATAAATTCGTGCCGCTATTGTCTATGGCGCGAAAACATGTCTATGGTAGAAAGTAAACATTGGGAAATACTTTCTTGATAATGACTTTATTTATGTTGAAAAGTTAAATACATATACAAAGTAAATTGTTATGTAGGTAAGTTACACATTAGATAGGCCAATACAGCACACGTCTCTCTCCTCATCTTGGTTTATTCTCTGCCATTTTGGCTCATTGCACGTGTTGTTTCATCCATTTAGACCTTACAAATCCTTCCTCAAATCAAAGAGTTATTTATTCTATCAAATTTAACTAATTATTAACTTCATTTGTCTCATTATTATATCAATAAACTTTATGAAACCACAAGTGTTAACTAATGGTCAACTGCTTACTGAAACTTTTGTATAATTTATTGTGTAATGAACATTTCGACTTATTTAATTAAAAGTATTTTAGTTAAAGTTCTATTAGGAAGTGGTGTGCATACCCAATGCCTTCATCTACACCTGTAAATAACATTTTATTCAACATAAGTCAGTGGTTTTTGTTTTTAGTAATTTTCATTATTCAAACTTTGTGCTTAAACTATTTTTCAGACTTTAACTCACAGTTTTACCTTGAAATTTATCTGTGTGGTCCTCCAGAAATACTATTATTGATTTTTGTTGGTTCTTCTATCTAACTGAAGGGTGAACGCTACACATAAGTTTTTCTAAACTGCTAAATTATTTCATAATTGTTGATTTATTCTTCCTACTTTATATAAATACATATCCAAAACATATTAAGTTATTTATGTGTAAATTAAAAGTAAGGAATTGACATGGGCACTATATGATAATCACTGGCACTTTATGATTAAAACAAATTATAAAAGTGCTACTTTGGTTAAATTTTGTACTACTTGCAATAAACAATAGCAAGTCACAGGGTTGGGGTGCTGATTTTAAATTGAAAATTTGCCATTATGAAGAATCTTCTTTAACCCCTAATATGGTTAAGGTCCAGTTGCTCTTTTTGTCTGACTGGAATAGCCTAACCATAGGACAAGTACCATTAGAACGGTTAGAATTACAAGACAACCAATGTTTGCAGAAAGGGATTGATTCTTCCCTCTTAACCGCCATGTGCCTTCACTCGCTTCTCGAAGGCCAGAGTGGAACTAGTAGTACGCCAGTTACAACTTGATCATTATAATTATAACCATTTGCAATGGATTTGCGTATTTATCAAACTTGTGTATTATCTCTCCGTGAAAGTGAAATTCCTGAATCAGCTAACCCATCCATTTTTTTTAAACATAAAATTCTAAAAAATGTAGTACATGCTCATGACTAACTTTTTTGTCTCTTTTTTAGTTTTGGATTTGAAGTTAAAAAAGGAGGATGTACAACTTGTTACTGGAGGTTGCAAAGATAGCAAAGATAGTAACAAAGGGCTTGTCTTTGACTGGATACCACCTGATGTCTCTAAAGATTTGGTATGTTCAAATATAGTTTAGAACATAACTTCAAAATAAATGATAAATTTTGTTATTTTTGCTAACAATAAAAGAAAGTAGAGCGGAAAAGGTTAAACTTGTGTAAAATCTTTTTTATAGCTTATTTAAATAGGTAGGTTTTTAGTTATGGAAGAGGTAATTATACTGATGAAATGTTTATTTTTACCAGAACTTTACAGGGTTTGCATCTGCGAGTATGCATGACAAACATTAGATTACTTATCTTCTTCTCGATTTCTAATCTTGGTTTCGATCTCTGCTCTTTTTATGTTTTCTTTTAATCTTCTTGAAATAACTATTATTTCAGATTTTGTTACTATTAGAATAGTATATGATGATAACAGTAAAAGTTTGTTATTACATTCTCTATTTTACTAAATCTTTCAGGTGATAATGGATTTGGTGAACATTTGTTATTTCTGCAAAATCTCAAGTTGTCTAGTTTTAAAGGACAGTGGTACAAACCACAAATTGTACAGTCAAAAATAGCACTTTCCACGTTTTTTAAAATATATGTTGTACAGCGTTTTATATTTTGAAAACGGTTTTTATAATCAAGGGTAATTTTCCATGTTCATAATTATTTTTATTGAAAGGTATTTTATTTGTATTAAGTTTGTAATTATTTGTATATATTAAAACAATACAGAACATTTCAAGAACATAAATTGGTTTTTGATATAAAATGTAAACCTACAAGACAAGCAATTACTTATAGTATACCTTTGAAACAACTGAGGGCCCACAATCAAAGTCGCACCATTAGAATCAGGTTGGAGGGATAAAGCATTTTCATAGAGCCAGAACTCTTTGCGCTAGATTTCCATGCCTGTTGCCATAAAGTTGTGTATTGTCACAGTGCAGTGAAACCAAAAATAGAACAATACGGTTATATTCATGGCAATGGAACTCTCACATGCTTACCTACTACAATAACCTGTAGTTGTCTAAAAAGCTCGAAAATTAGAGAACTGTAATGAATAAGCTCTCGAAAGTCGATTCGCAAATACAGCAAATAAGATTTTTGATTGAGTACATTAAAGTGTAAGTGATATACAGTAAACTCCCGATTAACCGTGGGCGGATTAACCAGTTTGTGGATTATCCGGGGTCTGCCATTGTTTTACAAACAAATATCCAATTTTTATTCCAATCAGATTCATGTGTTTAAATTTCCAAATGGTGAATTACGACGTAAATACATATAAGGCTTAATGAAGTTAAGATGAAGGGAATAGATATGTAAATATGTACGTACTAATTTTTACACTGAAAGGGAAGAATCCCGACATGGGCCAACGAAATAAAAGGGGCGAGCAGACTACTGTATATAGGAGATAACAAAATGCTTGGACGCCCGAAAACCTAATGTGTATCATAAGATTATAAACAAATGTCAGCTAATCTCGGCTATAAATAGTCTAGGACGTGACATATGCATTACCCATGTCTGTCATATACATTATCGATCTTTATGGCTTTGTGACACAAGTAGACACTGTGTGACAAAATGGTTCTCAAGAAACTTAGATCGCACATTAAAGCTAAATCAATGCTCACAAAAAAACAAACGAAAGTGACAGATTTTTTTGGTTAAAAGTGAAAGTATTATGTGTAATGGAAATTACATATGTACATACATATTGGAATACATATAACTGGAAGTAATATAAACACCAGCCAGAGAAACTCTAAATATAGATTGAGTAGACTTTCCATTCACCACATTTTAAATAAAGTTCAGATATTAAAATTTAATACCTGACATGACTATTGTTAAACCTTTCATTTTTAGCAGAATGCCAGTAAATAATATCGACTATTAAAATTTTTCAAAATTACATTCTAAAAACAAACTTGGGAATATTTCTGTATATCATGTACTGTTATAAAATATGTCTGGAAATTAATGCAAGAAAATGAATGTTTCTTTCTGTTGGATTGAAGTTGTATGTTTCATAATTAGGCAAGATTTGCGAATTGAGAAATCTTTATCTATTGTGATCTAATTATTAGTACTTATAATGAATTTAACATATCGCTGATTTGTTATAGGCAACAGAGTATATGCAACAGTTACCACCAAATAAAATGCCGATTACTGGCAGTACTGGGGCTCATCACAGGCGCCAACAACTTGAATATCAAATACCTTTGCATGATCTAACCCCTAATGTTTGCCATGACTTGACTGCATCAGAAGTCCTAGGGTAAGACATAATTTGTTCATTGATTGTTAATGAAATTACCCCAACAAAATTTTTGTTACTTTTATAATCTGCACCTGTATATATTTATAAATGATAAGTCAATAATAAAAAAAAATTAAACCAGAACCTAGAGTTTAATAACAAAAACATACATTTTCTAAAGTCATTGGAACATTAATATCATACTTGGGAAAGTATCAAATAATATTGGATATAAAATATAATGGAAAACAATATTGTATGATAGTTGCATTGCCGGTTTATAATATATTGTAAAAACATTTATTCAACCTATAGGTAAATTATTTGCTACATGAAATTAAAAACCTTTTACATTTAAATTATTGTTTAAAGAGTTATTACCCCTAAACCAACTATGGCACTAACGAATATAAATTGCATAAACAGTACAACCTTGCTTTTACGTGTAAAGTGGTAGTCCTGTAATTCCGAAATGTAGTATAATCAGCAAGTAAGTAAAATTTATAAAACTATTTATTATTTATTCTGGTTCAAACTCATACTTGAAATGCAATCAAACAAATTATACAATATTTTTATCTATTATTCGTATCAGTACCATATCTGCGACCATGAGAAAACAGTTTTTTAAACAGTCAGCTGTGTATCACAAACCTTCCTATCTGTCACAAGGGAGAGGAAAACCCATCATGTTTTATGTATAAAACTTTTATTAAACACTTTTAAATGTTTTAAACTTGCATATAGTAGCACTTACTTTGCTTGTTGAGGACGGCCGTTTCGGGAGATGTGTCCCTTTGTCAATTCAGACCGTAACTGATTTCAAGGTTTACGTAGGTTAGGGTGTGGGTGGGATATTTTGGTGCTGTGGGTGTATTTTGTGTGTATTAGGAGTTATGATGTCAAAAAGTGCGTGTGAGTTGTAATGTAATTGTGTATTGAGTATGTGTGTAGGGTGTAGTTTGAAGTGCCTGTATATTTCGTATTGTTTGGTAATGTCGCATTGGTTATTTCTGTGTTGTTTATGAAGAATTTGTAGGTTAGATGTTATGTCTTTGTAGTCATGTTTTGTGGAGTTGAGATGATCGGCGAAGTTTGATTGGTAGTTATTGTTTTTTAGTGCTTTTATATGTTCTTGGTAACGTGTGTAGAATGACCTCCCTGTCTGGCCTATGTAAAAACTGGGGTATGAACTGCAAGTTAGTTTGTAAATTCCAGTGGTGTTGTAAATGTCGTTGATTTTGTTGTTGGGTTTAAATTGTTTGTTGAGAGTGTTGTGTGTGGAGTAAGCTATTTTGTAGTTGTATTTTCATAATGTGTTGGTTAGATTGTGTATTAAAAAAAAAATAAAATAAAAAAATAAACATAATAACCCAAATACAAACACACAAGATGATAATCCCATAAAATACTCATCAATACCATACAGATCATCCAAAACCCACAATCTAACCAACACATTACGAAAATACAACTACAAAATAGCTTACTCCACACACAACACTCTCAACAAACAATTTAAACCTAACAACAAAATCAACGACATTTACAACACCACTGGAGCTTACAAACTAACTTGCAGTTCACACCCCAGTTTTTACATAGGCCAGACAGGGAGGTCATTCTACACACGTTACCAAGAACATATAAAATCACTAAAAAACAATAACTACTAATTAAACTTCGCCGATCCTCTCAACTCCACAAAACATGACTACATAGACATAACATCTAACCTACAAATTCTTCATAAACAACACAGAAATAATCAACGCTACACAACCGAACAATACAAAATATATAGGCACTTCAAACTACACCCTACACACATACTCAATACACAATTACATTACAACTCACACCCACACCATCAAAATATCCTACCCCCACCCTAACCTACGTAAATCTTGAGATCAGTTACGGTCTGAGTTGACAAAGGGACACATCTCTCGAAACGGCCCTCCTCAACAAGCAAAGTAAGTGCTACTATAGGCAAGTTTAAAACATTTAAAAGTGTTTAGTGATTACTAGTAGCTCACGCGAAGATGGAATAAACAAATGTTAAAACTTTTATGTTAGTTTGAATACTCTTGCCTTAGCTCTGGAGAATTGCAAAAATAAAATTTTATGAAACATACGCTTCGTTTTGTTCCTCATGTGCCACAGGGTACAGATAGTAAGTATATAAATTTCAGAACATTATAAATGACATTCCTTCATGTTCATGAATCATTTCTTTGTTAACTTAACCAAAGCATTATACTTTTTGTTATAGTTAAACATTAAGTTAAAACGTCGTTTTACTGTAATTATTGATCTTTATTATAAAGTAGAAGTTGACCTGTTGTAGACACATGCACTAGACTCCTTGCTTATCATCTTTTTAATTTAAAAAATTTAAATACAGATATCACTAATAGTATTTTATTTCAGGCTTAAAAACTATCTTGAAAACGTACGCAACAATGTTGTTGGACAAGGCCGCATTCAAAAGATTGGTGTTGTAAGTACATTCCTATATAATTAGTGAACATTTTGTAGCAGAAATAACTTTATTTTTCTAGAAAGCATATGGTTACTAACAAAAATATTAATACTAATATTGCAGTCTCATGATTAATAAAATAATGAATACCAAAACTATAAAACAATATATTGTTGGAAATAGTTTAAATATTATATGTACAGATATTTGTTTTCAACGGCACAGTTAATCGAGTGTCTACTATATTTATTTTGTATTAGTTGTGCAGATTATCTGATTATGATTCTAATCGTAAATGACATGTTTCAGATTCCAAACCAGTATATAGAGTACAGTGTTCCGGTACATACGAATAAAGCAGGAAGTTCTGCTCATTTGAACTCATTTCCAAAACCTTTTGTATCCTCTCCTTATGATACAAATTCTCCATATTTAGAAAATGAAAAACTACCCCCTTCATCTCTAGAATTAATTAACACGCCTTCAAGTGCTTTAAAAACGCCTAGTGAATTTTTAAATAAAGATTACAGAAGAGAAAGAAGCCCGCTTAGAAACACTTCTTCACAAAATTCCACTACCACTTCATACCGGTTACAGGATCCAAGTGAAATTTTAAAAAGTGTATCCAAATCGCCGACTGTCTTAGACAGACAATTTGCTCCAATATCAATACTGAACTTACAGAATAACAATGAGATTGGTCCAGACACTACTCATGAGGCAAAGCCAACTGTCCCTAACTTAAACAATATGCTTCATGACACTCTCAATAATGTTTTAAGTAACAGTTCAACATCTCAACCAATAACTGGAAGTTTAATCAGAAACACATTGCCTTACCAACTTAATAATTCTGACAAAAGTCAGCAGATTTCACAGCCTCACAGTAGCCATTTATTACATCCTTACCTTCATTCTCAAGAAACACCATCTCCAAATTACAATCCTAACAATTCACTTTTACAAGATGGTACAATTCAAACTAATACACTACCTACATATGTTCAACATTCCAACCCTACAAACATTCAGGAGCCTTCATTAGTTCATTCCATTCTTAGACAACCACAAGACCATATTTTTATTCACCAACAAGGATTTGAAAGCGCACCTCAAGGATACAGACAAGTTCCTGAACAACTTAATAAAATTGAAGATTCTATTAATTCACTTTCTATTAATGACAGAGATAATTTTCCACAACAAGCTGTAATACTTCCTCCTGCTATCACCAAATCCTTGAACTGTTTTGGTTGTCTTCGAATAATAAATGTCGGACAAGTTGCTGTGTTAGCAGATCGAGCTGGAAACAGTGTGGCATGGCATCCACAATGTTTTGTTTGTTACACCTGTAAAGTAAGTGAAAGAAATTATAAATATATACAACTAATTAGAAAAATATGTTAAAAACTAATGTAAAAGTTATGTAATGTTATAAATTTCATTGTTTCAAAGCATTTTATAATTTTGTTGAAAAACTATCAAACTTATTTGAATTCTTTCTAAAAACTTATTTGCAATTATTTTGCCTAATTGCAATTTTTTTTTAATTTACCCAGTAAAATATTAGTCTATCATGTGATTTTGTTCTTTTTCTTTGGATTGCATCATGACTGATCATTTAACACTATCCAACAAAAATGAGCATCTAAAAGAATGGTTCAGACAGACACAATGGAGCTTAAATTCATGTACATTACACAATTACATTACATTTCACAAACTAGAGTTTGTAAAACACTAAAATGGAGTGCCTCGAAAATTTACTTATATCTTATCTGTTGCTGAAAACATTTCTTTTGACTTTAAGAAGTAAGTAAACATCACACAGATGTAAATCTGAAAAGTAAATTGGTAATACTATTACAACTGTATTGTATTTCGCCAAATCTAAATGCAATAGGTAATATCATAGTGCAATATCTGTAAATGGTTTTCTTTAAATTTGCTTGAGGTTAGTACTGTCCTGAAGTCGTGTGTTCTTGCCTTACTAGGCAACATATCTATTGTCCACAAGCACATCTCTAAATGCTTGAGGTTAGTACTGTACTGTAGTCGGGTGTTCTTGCCTTACTAGGCAACATATCTATTGTCCACAAGCACGTCTCTAAATGCTTGAGGTTAGTACTGTACTGTAGTCGGGTGTTCTTGCCTTACTAGGCAACATATCTATTGTCCACAAGCATGTCTCTAAATGCTTGAGGTTAGTACTGTCCTGAAGTCGTGTGTTCTTGCCTTACTAGGCAACATATCTATTGTCCACAAGCATGTCTCTAAATGCTTGAGGTTAGTACTGTCCTGTAGTCGGGTGTTCTTGCCTTACTAGGCAACATATCTATTGTCCACAAGCATGTCTCTAAATGCTTGAGGTTAGTACTGTCCTGTAGTCGGGTGTTCTTGCCTTACTAGGCAACATATCTATTGTCCACAAGCATGTCTCTAAATGCTTGAGGTTAGTACTGTCCTGTAGTCGGGTGTTCTTGCCTTACTAGGCATCATATCTATTGTCCACAAGCATGTCTCTAAATGCTTGAGGTTAGTACTGTCCTGTAGTCGTGTGTTCTTGCCTTACTAGGCAACATATCTATTGTCCACAAGCATGTCTCTAAATGCTTGAGGTTAGTACTGTCCTGTAGTCGTGTGTTCTTGCCTTACTAGGCAACATATCTATTGTCCACAAGCATGTCTCTAAATGCTTGAGGTTTGTACTGTCCTGTAGTCGGGTGTTCTTGCCTTACTAGGCAACATATCTATTGTCCACAAGCATGTCTCTAAATGCTTGAGGTTAGTACTGTCCTGAAGTCGTGTGTTCTTGCCTTACTAGGCAACATATCTATTGTCCACAAGCACATCTCTAAATGCTTGAGGTTAGTACTGTCCTGTAGTCGTGTGTTCTTGCCTTACTAGGCAACATATCTATTGTCCACAAGCATGTCTCTAAATGCTTGAGGTTAGTACTGTCCTGTAGTCGTGTGTTCTTGCCTTACTAGGCAACATATCTATTGTCCACAAGCATGTCTCTAAATGTTTGAGGTTAGTACTGTCCTGTAGTCGTGTGTTCTTGCCTTACTAGGCATCATATCTATTGTCCACAAGCATGTCTCTAAATGCTTGAGGTTAGTACTGTCCTGTAGTCGTGTGTTCTTGCCTTACTAGGCAACATATCTATTGTCCACAAGCATGTCTCTAAATGCTTGAGGTTAGTACTGTCCTGTAGTCGTGTGTTCTTGCCTTACTAGGCAACATATCTATTGTCCACAAGCATGTCTCTAAATGCTTGAGGTTAGTACTGTCCTGTAGTCGTGTGTTCTTGCCTTACTAGGCATCATATCTATTGTCCACAAGCATGTCTCTAAATGCTTGAGGTTAGTTCTGTCCTGTAGTCGTGTGTTCTTGCCTTACTAGGCAACATATCTATTGTCCACAAGCATGTCTCTAAATGCTTGAGGTTAGTACTGTCCTGTAGTCGTGTGTTCTTGCCTTACTAGGCAACATATCTATTGTCCACAAGCATGTCTCTAAATGCTTGAGGTTTGTACTGTCCTGTAGTCGGGTGTTCTTGCCTTACTAGGCAACATATCTATTGTCCACAAGCATGTCTCTAAATGCTTGAGGTTAGTACTGTCCTGAAGTCGTGTGTTCTTGCCTTACTAGGCAACATATCTATTGTCCACAAGCACATCTCTAAATGCTTGAGGTTAGTACTGTACTGTAGTCGGGTGTTCTTGCCTTACTAGGCAACATATCTATTGTCCACAAGCACGTCTCGAAATGCTTGAGGTTTGTACTGTCCTGTAGTCGGGTGTTCTTGCCTTACTAGGCAACATATCTATTGTCCACAAGTACGTCTCGAAATGCTTGAGGTTAGTACTGTCCTGAAGTCGTGTGTTCTTGCCTTACTAGGCAACATATCTATTGGCCACAAGCATGTCTCTAAATGCTTGAGGTTAGTACTGTCCTGTAGTCGGGTGTTCTTGCCTTACTAGGCATCATATCTATTGTCCACAAGCATGTCTCTAAACGCTTGAGGTTAGTACTGTCCTGTAATCGGGTGTTCTTGCCTTACTAGGCAACATATCTATTGTCCACAAGCATGTCTCTAAACGCTTGAGGTTAGTACTGTCCTGTAGTCGGGTGTTCTTGCCTTACTAGGCAACATATCTATTGTCGACAATCATGTCTCTAAATGCTTGAGGTTAGTACTGTCCTGTAGTCGAGTGTTCTTGCCTTACTAGGCAACATATCTATTGTCGACAATCATGTCTCTAAATGCTTGAGGTTAGTACTGTCCTGTAGTCGAGTGTTCTTGCCTTACTAGGCAACATATCTATTGTCGACAATCATGTCTCTAAATGCTTGAGGTTAGTACTGTCCTGTAGTCGAGTGTTCTTGCCTTACTAGGCAACATATCTATTGTCCACAAGCATGTCTCTAAATGCTTGAGGTTAGTACTGTCCTGTAGTCGGGTGTTCTTGCCTTACTAGGCATCATATCTATTGTCCACAAGCATGTCTCTAAATGCTTGAGTTTAGTACTGTCCTGTAGTCGGGTGTTCTTGCCTTACTAGGCAACATATCTATTGTCCACAAGCATGTCTCTAAATGCTTGAGGTAAGTACTGTCCTGTAGTTGGGTGTTCTTGCCTTACTAGGCAACATATCTATTGTCCACAAGCATGTCTCTAAATGCTTGAGGTTTGTACTGTCCTGTAGTCGTGTGTTCTTGCCTTACTAGGCAACATATCTATTGTCCACAAGCACGTCTCTAAATGCTTGAGGTTAGTACTGTCCTGTAGTCGGGTGTTCTTGCCTTACTAGGCAACATATCTATTGTCCACAAGCATGTCTCTAAATGCTTGAGGTTTGTACTGTCCTGTAGTCGTGTGTTCTTGCCTTACTAGGCAACATATCTATTGTCCACAAGCACGTCTCTAAATGCTTGAGGTTTGTACTGTCCTGTAGTCGAGTGTTCTTGTCGTACTAGGCAACATATCTATTGTCCACAAGCACGTCTCTAAATGCTTGAGGTTTGGACAGATGATCATGTTCAAATAGGCTTCAACTTTGTTTCAAACACTAGGTTGATAATAGCATATTATTTACTATCGTGTTATACTTAATTTAGGCTAGATATTGGTATTTCTAACATATTATTTAGTTAACACATTAGCGTACTAGGACGGAACATTTCCGTCGTAGTGTAATGGCGCCGTGACATTCCTGGATGGAACAGTTCCATCCTGTGTAGCTCCTAGTAGTTTCATATTTCTCAGCTGTATCACAGCATTTGCCGGGGCGATTATTGTTACTAGGTGAATCAGCAATATTTGTTCTATGAATATTTGGATTTTTAGTGTGGCTTAACCTTTCTGGAAATACAAATATAATAACACTGTTTTTTTTTTGAGGTTGTGTTTGTTGTAAACAATGTCACATCGGGGTTTACACTAAAGTGAAATGAACAAATTTATTTATACTCATGTTAATGCAAGCACTCGAGATAACTATTGAATAAAAAATAAGTCGGTTGAATATCGAGTCAAAAGTTTATCTATTTTGCGCAACGTTTTGGCAACTAATTTGTTGCCCTTATCAAGCCTGAAAACAATTTTAGTCATAGTCAACACACATTTAATTAATAATTAAATTAAAATTATAATAGTAGTTTTATGAAGTATACATTTCAAGTAATAAATCCTAAAAGATTCATACAAACAAAAAAGTTGTAGTTGTTTTTATAAAAGTCTTTAAAAGTGGCAAATTAATAGGAATTCTCAGGTTACACCAGGCTCTGAAAAACTGGCATGCCAATGGGTTAAGCTATTTTATTAGTTAGCCTAGGACTGGTCTAATTCAGGTACTAAATTTAAGGAAGTGTGCTGTAATTCCTAAGATTGAAATACTGAAAAAATATTTCGTTTACAATTTTAGTGTTGGTAGATAATGACTCAAGCACGATTGTACAGAAAACAAGCAACTAGTTTCTCTCCAACTTTTATAAATATACTGTGTTAGTAAAACTTGATGTACAAAATGTGTTTGAAGTTATGTAAAATTAAGCAGTGAATGAAACTGTTTAGTCTTATTATCGTTTCAGTGACATTAGCAAATCAAATATTAAATGATATATTGAGTTGATTTTATAGGCAAACAGTTACTTTTTCTTATACTCTTGCATTAGGGAGAGATATTTTATAATTTAATTAACTGAACCCCATCCCTTGTTAAACATATCTTGCATTAATTTTCTTGGACTTGATTTATTGTGAAGTATTGTGGTGATGGTTAAATGGGGTTTTTAATGGAGAAGAAAAACTGTAATCATAGTATATCCTTAAGTCATGGTAAAACATGAAACATCACAAATTGTTTTTTTTTACATGCCTTGTTTGTGACTTGAGTTGAACTAGACAGAAGAATACAAATATTTTTCAAGTTTCATCACCTTGTATTTAGAGAATATATAAAGCAGATTCATATTATCATCCTATTAAAAGAATAATAAAATGTAAAGTTGCAAAAAGAAAATATTTGTAAATAATTCAAAATGCTATTCGTCTTTTAAATAGTTATTTATGTTTTGCTTGAACAACAGCTTTTATATACTTTATTTTCTGTTTAAAGGAATTACTGGTGGACTTAATTTACTTTTTCCACAAAGGAAATGTTTACTGTGGTCGCCATTATGCGGATATGATGCAAATACCTCGCTGTTTTGCTTGTGATGAGGTAAATTTAAAGTTAAATAATACTCTACTCTTCTAAACTAAATAGTAATTATGAAATATTTCTAAAATGAAATTATTTCTAAATTTTGATTTTATAAAAATTTTTTATAACCGATTGTGAACATTGGAAGTTTATTTTTATAATATAACTCCTTATATTTTAAAACATGAGAATAAATAACATTTAATGTTTGATATGAAATTAAGGTCAAGATATAAATTGTGTATTATACAAAACATGTTGTTAACTATTCTTTGAGCTTAGCTTGTGAAGTTATGTTAATACAAATAACTTACTTCTTATTTCTTATTACGAGCTTCCAAGGTTGGCCTCGATGGCTCGATGTCTCCTATACACACACTCTGCCAATGGCCAGAAACAACTTTCTTTCAAGATTCTGTCCAGGGTACATTCCCGTCCTAGTTGCTTTATCAAGGGACTCCTTGTTGCTGCTGTTACAGGACACTTCAAAAGTATGTGCTCTAATGTTTCCTCTTCTTGCTTGCACACTCCACAGATAGAGTCGTTAGTAATATGAAACCTTTTCAAATATGTATTGGTGACAATGTGTCCCATATATCATTGGGTACAAACTTTAATGAACGTGAGAGAAAAACAAAAGACCTGCATAATTCACACATTAAATATCAATCTCAGAAATTTTTGCACTGGAATGCCCGCTCCTTGATGAATAAAATAGAAGAGTTGAAACAAGAATTGGATTTGAGTAATGCTAAGGTTATATGTGTTCAAGAGGCATGGTTGCCTGTAGACGAAAAGCGGCACCCTCGTTTCAAGAATTTTAATATTTTTAACAATTCACGAGCAAATGGCAGAGGTGGTGGTGTCATAACTTTGATACATAAATCTATAGTTGTTAGAAGTCATCAATCTATCACCACCACAAATATGGAAGCACTTAGCTGTGACATAACTATTAACCAAGATGTTAATATAAGAGTAGTCAACGTGTATATTCCTAATCAATTAGTAACTGATGAGGAACTTCAAAAATTACTGATTTCAGATAAATGTCTCCTTATCATGGGTGATTTTAATGCTAGACATGGCTCTTGGAATAAAGGAAATGACAACAGGAATGGCCTAATAGTTTACGAATGGATTGTGAACTCCAATTTGGTACTTGTAAACGAAAACAAGGAACCAACATACCAGTCACCAAGTACAGGATCATTGAGTACATTGGACCTTACCTAATACAAATAACAGACGTACACAAAATTCAAAAATTAATCATTTATAAACTCAGATGTGTTTCAATGACAAAGTCATCATCTGAGTGTTGCTACTACAAACTTACTATTAAATGATTAATTTGTAAGTTTTGTGTACGTCTTTTATGTTAACACTTTGCAAGTATCATGGATAGAATCCGTTCCTACCCCTAGTAACTAAAATTTATAAATTTAATCAACATTATGGACAATAATACAGTGATGAATTAAGTAAGTATCAGTAACGCCTGTAATTGGCTTCATTAATTTTGCATCTGATCTGCCCACTATCTCAAATAAGCTTCTTAGCAGCACCAAAAGCTCAAAATACCTTCAAATCATGAATTCATTGATTCTACTAGATCTCCAATACCCTCAGAACTCTTCCTAAAGACCCATTAAATCATCTACACTCCCAACATTTTCAGAAAAGATACATACATTCATACTGGTATTAACATTAAGTCAAACGCCCATTAGAACATAAATTAGTGCTTGCAGTTTTCGTGTTGTACACCTTGAGGTTTTTCTATAATTACACATTTGTATTAACTTGGCAAAAAAACCACTACTTACTGATATTTTCAGCAGACGCGTTTCACACTAGGTCTGCGCATTATTCAATGGTATGGGGTCACAGCATTGAATAATACGCAGACTTAGAGCGAAATGCATCTGCTGAAAATATCAGTAAGTAGTTGTTTTTTTGTCAACTTAATGCAATAATAATAATAGACATAATAAAAGAAGTAATAAGGAAGCTATTTATAAAAACTAAGGCAAGAAGAAAAAAAGTCCTGGAAAGGAATATAGAGACTGAAATGGGCTAAATTACATATACAGGAAAAGAGGTTTGGAAATTAAAAAATTGGTTCAAGAAATATAATATAGAAGTTGGAATGAAAACTAACAACACATTAAAGCGTAATATAGAAAGAATAAATAAGTTTAGTACCAACTTTATAAAATGTAATGTAAATGCAAAACAACTTGCATAGGACAAACAGGGTGAAAATTAGAAACCCGGGATAAAGGGCATAAAATTAAGGCCATTTAAATATGAAATAAATATTCAAATTAAACTATTCATTAGTTTAAAGAGGGACAAGAAATTAAAAATACAATGAAGATTTTACATATAATAAAGAAAGATGTTTGAATATTTTAGAAAATTTATAAAGCAAAATTAAAAAAGGAAAATGTAATAAACAAGCAAATAAATACAGTTGTGTGTTATTTTAAAAATTTAAAACGATTAATTAATAATTTAAACAAGATTAGCTAAACATGAGGAGTCAAGTACCAATAGGAACCAAGGTCTGCAAGTGGTGGGATCGTGGCTAACTGTATATAAAGACAAACTCAAGATTTGGACGAAAAGTACTACTTAAGTTTTGGAAATGGAGTAATTCCAAAATCCATAAAATAAGTAAAATATTTACAGAAAACATAAATACTCGAATGTATAATAATAAAATCTCATTAGTTATTATAATTTTATCTGTGATAGTGACAAATTGCATTAGTTAGTACAGTGAAACCTGTGTTAGGCGGAATCCCGACTGTCGCCTGAAACTGTCTAATGCGGAAGCGGAATAAGCAAAAGGATGAGTGATACGTATTTACTACGTCTTAGTTCTGGATAAGCCGGAAAATCTGATCATATACATACTGTAAAATATAAAGTTACAATGACTTCTGTTTAGATAAAATACAGTTTATAATATAATTTGTTACTATAACAAAATTCACAGATAGGTCTGCTTAATTGTAACGGATCGTGTTTATTTCTGAGAACTCTTGTAACAACGTTAAGGATTGCTGATATGCACAAGATAACGCAATGGTATACAAACATCCATCATTTACGATAGGCTATGTGTTAGCACTCGTTTCCTTCAAGATAACGCAATGAATGGTTTACAAACATCCACGGCCAGACATATTGATTGACATATTGAAAGGCGAGAGACCCCTTCATTCTAAAAGGCAAAAAACATGAGCAAATAGAAGAAAAAGAAGAAATTGAAGACGGACCAGTCGTAGAAAACAAAATAAAAACATTTGGCGAGGCTTTAATGAAAATTTGTAAGTTAGAAGATTTCGCGGTACGTATAACAGCCCGGAAATGCGTCACCATTTGTTACAACTAAAAACAATAACTGAAACACAAGCAAATAAAACTAACCTTTTAAAACAAAAGTCAATGCTAGATTTTTTCAAGCCTAATTGATTTTCTTTTATATTTACGTAAGCCTACTATGTACAGTATTTAGCCTAAATACTGTAAGAGGAAAAATATAGTTTTTAATAAATTGCATCATTAATTCATAAATTTTGTTGACAAGTGTAAAAGTGTTTTAGTTTTATAGTTTTCTATTAAAAAGGTTTTGTGGAGAAGATGCATTAAAAGGTAAGATTTTTATTATGTAATGTAGGTTTTAACATTTTCTGTAGTGTGCATAGCCAACACCACCTAGAAAACAAGGTTTGCGAGTTGTGACGCCACAGGGCACAGGCTACGGGCTGTCATTAAGCAATCAAGATAACCGATATTACTGTTGAATGACGTTAAAATGTGATAGTTTTCTTGTGATTTAAATACACTTGCTTTATATGTTGAAGTGTTATCTCTGTAGGAAATAAACAGTCAGTACTTAATCGGAAATAAATAATTAAATTAAATACTGTATTAGAACAAATGTAGACACGATGACAATTGTCCGTTATCTATGTGGTGTTGGTACAGAGCCATACAGCTGATCAGTAGAAATAATAGTCTTATAGCTAAGAATCCCCACGGCCTACCTTTTGTGATGGTATTACCATCATACAGTACACTACTACTGTATAAGCCGGAAACCTGTCTTAGACGGAAAAAAATGCCGGTCCCAATGGATTAAACAGGTTTCACTGTAATTAGTTACATTACGTTAGTGTGTGTTCATACAATGTTCATGCTTATTTGTGGGATGAAATATAAATATTTAAAATGACTTTATATTTTTCAGCTGATATTCGTCAATGAGTACACAATTGCAGAAGGTCAAGCATTTCATGTACGGCATTTCTGCTGTTTTGAATGTGATTCTGAACTTGGTGGCAAGCAGTATATCCCCAAAAACGATCACCCTGTTTGCTTGGACTGTTACTATGATAAATATGGCAAGGTATCTTGAGTTAAATTGTTAATTATCAGTTTAAACTTGGGTTTCTAATATTTTTGTATTTTTAGTTTTTAATACCTATGCATTTTATACTAGTGGAATGAGATGATGTTATATATAAGTGGTAATCAGTTTAATTAACTTCAGTTGCATAAATTGAAAATATTTCATTGCAGATATCAAATTTCTTTTTTTGTTTATAAGTGTATAATTCGTGATTGTTCCTTTTTTGTTTTAGACTTGCCACACCTGCAAACAAGTAATTGCTGCTACAGAGCAAGGAGTATGCTGGAAGCATTTAGACTGGCACGCTCGTGATATCTGCTTCTGTTGTTTCCAATGCACAAAATCATTGTTAAATTCAAGATTCGTTATTAAAAATGACCAACCATTTTGTAACAAAGATTGTGTTTTACAGTGTTTGTTTGCACAAAATCAGTTGCTTAGCAGTGTATAAACACTGCAAGAGTGTTATTTTGCAACTGGGAGCATTCCAGTATATATTTTGAAAAATAACATGCAGAGTATATATAGTTAGACCATTCCTGGAAAATGCATGCGAGGTGTCTGCGTAATATGCTTAGGAGCTTTTATATGTTATATTTACCACATATAGTAATACAAATAGAGGAGTGTAGCATGTATTATAATACAAATTAGAAAAAATCTTGGCTACAAAGGAAAGAAAACTATTGCAAAGTTAACCTCACCAGTATAAAATTCACACAACTCGAAATTAATTTAATAAATAAAGGCCTAAAATACAACCTACATTATAAATCAAATAACATAACAAACAGAAAAATTATACTACAAACTGAAACAGCCATACAAAAAACAAACACCAAAGACCAAGACTCATTTCGACATGACACAAAAAACCTAACCAAACACAAAAACGTAAACAATGAAATTAAAATCGCTGCAAATACCACAGAACCATCAAAAAACTAATTAATAGCTCCAAATACAATATCAGCAAAAACAAATCTACCCTAAAGCACCTATCCTCGGTGCTCTATCTAAAATTCACAAACCCAATTTTCCCCTCCGAGCCATCATCAATTACCAAAATGCCCCTGCACATAAACTAGCAAAACACATAGACAAAATAATCAGACAATCTATTAACTTGAACACAGACATATACATAATAAACAGAAGAAACCTCATAAATAAAATAAAAGACATAAACATACCACAAAATTCAACACTACTATCACTTGACATAACAAATATGTACACCAACATACCTGTATCCGAAACCCTCAACATCCTTAACAACCAATCAATGCAGTACAACATACCATAAACCCACGTCACCGATTCCTAAAATCCTCCAAACCATCACCAAACATAACTATTTCACACAAAACTCAAATTTCTATTCCCAACCAGATGGCCTACCCATGGGAAGTCCTATCAGCAGCATCCTAAGCGAAATTTTCCTACAACACATAGAAAACACCAATATACACGCAAACAATACACATGCACACAAAATAATTTACTGGCACAGATACGTCGATGATATCATAACACTATATGGATGCAACACCTGACAATACGAAAAACTCTACTTACACTAATAAAATATACCCAAAACTCCAGTTCACCTCAGAGATTAAAACCAACCGATCCCTAAACTTTCTCGTCCTCACCGTAACAAAAAGCCACACACAAACACAGCTTCAAGTCAATATTTACAGGAAATCGACAACGCCAAGACACACTTATACACAACACCTCAAACCACCTTATCCAATACTAACACACCTAAGAGCATCTCTAACTTAAGAACATCGGCATGGAGCGATCAAAAATGTTCTGTCTCAGTAAGTTTTTACAAAATAAATTTAGTTTTGGATAGTCATAAACTAATGGAAATGTGATTAAAATAATTTAGTTACACATTTTGCATTTATTACATTTGATGCTCATTTTGATAATATAGTTGGGTTTTATAACTATTTTTTTTCTCTGTAGCAAGGCTATTTCTTATTTATGATTATCATCATTATTTATACATCGATTTATATTTTAATACTATCTATAAATCAAAGCTCAATATAAAGGAGAGAATTTTATATTTTTGGAATGTAATTTTGTAGTAAATAAAATCGTTAATAGTTATGTTTATGTGTTTCATAATTAAGTATAGATCCAGACATTGGTTTATTATATATTATGTTTACATACCATCCGAAGGATTGACACTTGTTTACAGTCATCATAATTTAAATATATATATGAAGTTATTATTATTAATTGTAAACAGTTTTTTCCACCACTAAGTGCAATAATTTTACCTTATGTAAAATTTTACATAAGGTGAAAATTATTAACTTCATAAAGTCAGTGCAATGGAAAAATAATGGACAACATGAAATATCACGATATATATATATATATATATATATATATATATATATATATATATATACATATATATATATATATATATATATATATATATATATATATATATATATATATATATATATATATATATATATACATATATATATATAGAGAGAGAGAGAGATTTTTTGGACTAGGAGACTGACAGACTTACCTTGGTAAGAGTCCACACTGTAGTCTTGAAATAGAAACACATAAAAGCACTTAAACAATGATATATTTCAACCACACAGTGGTCTTTGTCAATCGAAGAGAAATTTCAATATGGGAACTGCTATTATAAGATTAACATGGTGACTGCAGACCATTAAAATTTGACTAATAGACTTGGCTTAAAATCCCAATTGAGCAAATCCAACTAAGTCTACAAAAATTATCTTTGTTTACTATGTGCTGTAACTCTTGAAAATTGTTTTATTTTTAAGTTTACTTCTGGTAATGTACAAGAAACAGTCTCAGTGTAGTTTACAGAATATGTAAAGTATTTACATATTGTAAATACATTTGTTTTTGTATATTTAGTAGAAAAAATGACAACATTTTTTATGACGAAGAAAACCCATATTTATTCTTTTGAATTTTGTAGTCCATCAACATTAGTTTATGACTATCAACTTTTCTTGTATAGTCATGAACTAATGTTAAAGTCATATTTATTATTGTGGAATGCAAGTAGAGCAGCTCGCCACCCTAACCAGTATACTATGACATCACCAGGTGGGGTTAATTTGCATCCAATTGCTAAATATCATCTTATATCTTTTAAACAATAATGAAAAGTTTTATGTAATACATTTTAGCTCCTGGAGCTAGTTTCATGTTTTATAGCGCCGGTTTAAAAGTGTCGAGAAATTATATGGGATGTTTTTAATTTTCAAATAAGAAGCACATTTATTGACAAATAAATTTAAGTTACTATATTTTCAGAATTTTTACCGATTTTCTCTACATAAATGTAGTTGTTTGAAATAAATACAGTAAAAAATATGCTCCCATTTAAAACTATTTTTGTCTCAGATCCTAAAACATAGCATAAAAAATGTACAAATTTTCACGGATACGCTTTTAATCCCGCTTAATAGGCTTTTCTTGATACGATTTTCATGACTATTATTGGATATTTTACCGCTTAGCAAAAAATTACAAGTAAAAAAACATTACCGTAATTTTATGCAGTTCAGTAGTACGATACTGTATAACTCATCAATGGATATGAAAAATACGATTATATTTTGGAACGGAATCAAATATGAAAAAGACTAGAATTTTGATAAATACTGTCTAAAATGATTTAGCAGAATGTTCACAACAAGAGCCCCTAGTTTATACGGCATAGAATGACATCAGCACGTTTCCAATTGCTTAGAACAAAATGCCTTGATTTGATTACTGTACATGTACAAGTACAATACACATTCTACCATGAACACATTTCTTCCTGCCTCCTTTTCACCCTTTTCCTAAAACACGGATGTCATACAAAACGATAAGACAGTAGATACTAGTTATTCACATTGGAGATTTTATACAGTAAGGATGTAACTGAATATGTCATAGGATCATTTATTATTACAGTATGTAGTTGTTATTAAGTGTAGAGTAGTGTGTTTTCTAGTCTTGGAGATGAGCGGGATAAAAAGATATGCTTTATCAGTAGATGATCAATTGAAGTGTTACGATGAAAATTCACGTGAGAAATCTAAAGCAAATCGCGGTTGATCTCAACATCCCAAGTCCTTCTTTCAGAACAGTTTTTCAAAAGAGAAAGGGGTTGGAAGAAAACACAGTGTAAGGTGAAATTAAAATAAAGACTAGGAAGTATAAAGAATCGGAAAACGTTTTGTTGGAATGGTTCCATCAAGCTTGTAGCTTACATCTTCCTAAGGATTGGACATTGCTAACCCAAATGGTTTCATCAAGCTTGTAGCTTACATCTGCCTAAGGATGGGACATTGCTAACCCAAATGGTTTCATCAAGCTTGTAGCTTACATCTGCCTAAGGATGGGACATTGCTAACCCAAATGGTTTCATCAAGCTTGTAGCTTACATCTGCCTAAGGATGGGACATTGCTAACCCAAATGGTTTCATCAAGCTTGTAGCTTACATCTGCCTAAGGATGGGACATTGCTAACCCAAATGGTTTCATCAAGCTTGTAGCTTACATCTGCCTAAGGATGGGACATTGCTAACCCAAATGGTTTCATCAAGCTTGTAGCTTACATCTGCCTAAGGATGGGACATTGCTAACCCAAATGGTTTCATCAACGCTCTGCTACCAAACACTGTTTCCACTGTTAGAGGAATAAATAGTGAGCTTATTATTATTTTAAAAATTAGAATTTAGAATATCCCCCCTTTAAAGAATTCTGACAAGTAATCCTCCCCAGGCCGTGGACAGTGTGCGTATATACAATATATATATAAAATATAATTAAAATAGATATGAAATATTTACCTGTTGTGGGTCGTCTTTATATCTATATGTTACCTCGGGCTGCTCACTGGTTTTCTTGGGAAGGCATGTTTATCGGAATTCACCGCTCCCGCAGTCACCAGGTAAACGCCAAAGACCCTTTTTGTTTGACTCTCGCTATAAGACTACCTACTTTTCGTAACTTGATTCTTTAAATTTAAAAAGGGACTGGAAAATATATGTTCATCACAATCAGCTGTTAATTATAGATCAGCTGAAGAGTGCCCGTCTCCCGCGGAGACCATTGAAACTATAACCTATCTTTTGTTTACGGTTATCGAGGTTTGGCGGTAATACAAAAAAAAAAAAAATAATGTTACAATAGGTTAAACTTATTTTCTTTGGTGTTTGCAGCACAAGTCTGTGATATCTGCTTCTAGTAGACTGTATCGTAACAATAATATAATTACATTCTATATCTCATTTTATGTGTCCTAAGCTCAAAAATGTATCTGTAAACTATTTATCCTTAAGTTTGTTTAATCTCAAATATTGAGCTCAAAAATGCATCGTTGATGTCTTGTATTAAACTAAAAACACTTATAGATATGTTACATTTGCCTTTAGTTGTACTGTACTTACTTTTTTGATTATTGACGATAGCAGTGCCGTCTGAGTTGACAATGGGGCATATCTCTCAAAACAGCTGTCCTCAATAAACAAAAGTAAGTGCTACTAAGGCAAGCATAACATATACATAAGTGTTTTTAGTTAAAAACTCATAGTCTAGTGAAGATGGAATCAAATATAATTTCATTAATACACACGTGAATACATTCATCACAAAAGGATTGGCTTATTTTAAGAACCGTAATTTTCATTTTCTAAATAAAATTACTTTATTTCTTTGGCTGTCAATATAGGTTGTAGAACTAAATGTGATAGGGGCTGGATCTGAAGACCATTGCTTCAAGCTTCCTGGAGAGAACATTATTATAATAGCTCAGATTATTTATTCAACAGATTACAATTTTTAGAAAGCTACCATGTATAATATCTAAACATTACTATACCTTAAATCTAGGGTGATGTTAAAATCTGCATTATTTTTCATGCTTTTAAATAATTCTAGGACTAAAAACAGTGCCACATAATACAGAAAATTACAATGCTTCTATAGACATGAAAATTATTGTAGAGCTATTTAAACTTTAGTACATATTGCACAATACTCAAGCTGCTATGTTAACACATAGTGATAGTAATTATGTAATTCACGAGCCTTTAATTCATACAATTGTCTGACCAGGTAAGGCTAATGTTTATATAACAATAAATATGAACAGTGTTCATAAACTGTTCAAGTTTAAATCTGATGCTACCGTGGCTTTATTAACACCTCTCCAACTATGGACTAGAATTTCATAACCACTACATCTTTTTGCTTATTTTTTGAAACGTTGAATATCTTAATTTTATTAAAATCCTATTCCTATGATAGAAGCGTGTTATGTACAGTACATTTGAATTTCATACCCATAACTTAATATTAAATTAATTTATCATAACTTAGTACTATTGTGTGTATTGATGCGGGTCTTTTAAATACATTGTACATCATCCAGAAAATATTGGCAAAAACCCCAATACCACAAAAGTAAGTAAAAAAAAGGACCACATCTCAACACACTAGAACAATATGAAATTTACAGACACACAAAATACAAACATATTAAACGAACAAACACAATACAAATCACACATACTCTTTGATACTATCGAAAACCTACCTTTAAAACCGTCACCGCTTGACCCAACATCTCCAAGCAGAAGACACTGATGAAGATCAGCACATAGCGATCGAAAACGTTCTGTCTCAGTAAGTTTTAACAAATTTACTAAATAAAAAGTTCGGATAGTCATAAACTATTGTTTAAGTGATAAATAAGATTCACCGAACGCAATGGACTACAAAATTCAAGAAAAGTTACTAATATTACAAGTTACCTAAGATTAAACCCTTAAGTACATTTTGATGATCATGTCAGCATTACCAGAGGTCTTATTACAAAATTACAACCTAGAATACAATAATATTAGCTATTTTTGCAGTATTGGGGTTTTTGCCAATATTTTTATTGTAATATATACCACTGTGTTCTTGACATTGTGTTCATTTTCTTATTGCAGTGATAACAAAATTACACATTTAAAGTACAACATAAACATTAAAGTTACAGTGAACATGGAAAATAAAATATTTAAATGTATTTGATTATTTCCACAAAA
The DNA here is from genome assembly GCA_036971475.1 of Prosapia bicincta. Classification (NCBI taxonomy): domain Eukaryota; kingdom Metazoa; phylum Arthropoda; class Insecta; order Hemiptera; family Cercopidae; genus Prosapia; species Prosapia bicincta. The sequence goes on from JBAIZL010000006.1 coordinate 137,137,838, forward strand.
AAAAAACAGTTTTTGTTGAGTGTATTTTTGTTTACCTGCTTCATGAGTCCTGTTTCAGTCCACTTTAATCTACCATTAAATGAACTATTTATGTCATGTATCCATCATGAATGAATCACCACATGTCTGATGTAGCATGGTTCATTTGTAACAATATAATTCAGTTTACACGTGTTTAGGTCAAACCTATATGTAATTTATGGGCAGAAAACGCCGAAGACCTAGTAAAAATCAGTGAAGTTTTTCTTTTTAATTGGATAAGTTATATTTTCTTAACCCCTTACGTATCACAACTATAAAGTATTTAGATGGTTTTCTCATACCAAATACACAACCTGCTAAAAAACGAACTCAATAACCCAACTGCGAATACACAACACGACAAAATCATAAAATGCTTAACAATACAATACAGAAAAACCAAGAACCACAAACTAACCAACACACTTCGAAAATACAATTACAGAATAGCCTACTTCATACACAACACTCAACAAACAATTTAAACCCAACGACACACAACTCCGCTGGTGTTTAGAAACTATCTTGCACTTTGTGCCCCAGTTTTTACATAGGCCAGACAGAGAGGTCATTTTACACACGCAACCAAGAACACATAAAAGCACTAACAAACAAAAACACCCAATCAAACTTCATCAAACATCTCATATCCACAAACCTTGAATATACAAACATAACATCTAATCTAAAAATTATTCACAAACAAAACAAAAACAACCAATGATACACAACCGAGCAATATGAGTTTTACAAACATTTCAAACTACACCCTACACACATATTCAGTAGCCAATTACATTATAACTCACACACACTTTTCGACATCATAACTCCTAATACTCACCAAAAATACCTACATCCCCATCCTAATCTACAAAACCCTTGAGATCAGTTACGATCTGATTTGACAATGGGATAAATCTCCCGAAAAGGCCGTCCTCAACAAATTTAAAGAAAGTGCTACTATAAGCAAGTGTAACATATTTACAAGTGTATTTAGATAAAAATCTGTTACTATTTATTAGGAATGTACTCTGGTTGAATTTAATAATAAATACACAAAAACCTCTTAACCACAAACTTTCTTTATTTTACCCTTATGTACATTTCAGTTACCAAGTAACCATCCTCAGAGGGATAACATACAAAGACTGTATGAATATTTGTATGTTATCCCTCTGAGGATGGTTACTTGGTAACTGAAATGTACATAAGGGTAAATTAAAGAAAGTTTGTGGTTAAGAGGTTTTTGTGTATTTATTATTAAAAATCTGTCTTTTATTATGTTAGTTGATTGTTTTCATACCCTACTGTGTTTATGTTATGCTATCATCATTAACCATTGTTAACATTCTGTCTCTATCTGGATCTGCAAAAGCATTGACTATGTATTTAGTTATGATTACCAAATTTTAGTTTCTATAAGTTTCAAAGTTGAAGCTAAGGAAGAGCTAATCAGTTTAAATTTAAAATTATAAGTTATAGTGCAATAAGAGGCGGTTGAGTTCAATCAATCTGGCACTGTCTCTAACTAAACCAATTTTAAAAAAATTCTCAGAAGATTTAAGAATCTGCAAAGATAAACACAAATGTGACAACCACCAGAATTACCCATTCCATATATTAGTTTTTAAACCAAATTACATGAAAAAAATTGAAAGACATATTACAGAGATGTATGTGTTTATTGAACTGGTGTTATCTCCTGACATGATATTATAACGACCCCATACAACACTGTTTCATTTCCAGCGCCAATATAAAATTCTCAAAAAACATATCATAAGTGTATCCTCAGTAGGGTAATATACAAATTTAGTTTTTCTAGTTGGCCAGCATGCTTCAGAATTGTATGCTTCATTGTTTTTGTTTTACATCAACCCTTACAGTGACTGCCATCATTCACTTCACAATATTTATTTTAGTTCAAATATTGTTTTGTAGCGGCAAAATAAAGAATCCAATTTTTTTAGACACAATTCTCAAATTTAGAATGTATATAAAATATATATATATATAACCAATCTTAGTTGTGTGACAGATTACAATAAAGGACAAAATCAAGGATGCTTGTTGTAGACATAGACCACCAATAAATTGGCCTACTGACCTTTCTTATTTTGAGACAAACAATAAGTATATTTGAAAATTTGTTTCTGCTTGTTGGAGATAGTTACAAATATGAAACGTTTGAATAGAATTTAAATTCACCAGAGAAAGTTAACTTTACCATATTATTTCCAGTTCTGATAAGCATGTGATAATCTTGCTAAATTAATTGCAATTCTATTTTCAAAATTTTGAATAATTTGAAAGTACAACTGACTGACTTTGATATACATAACAAGGCATTTTAAAAACTTTTACTAATAAATAGTTTCAAACAGTTCATAACATCAAATTCTCAATGCCTAAATATATGTGAAGCTTATTACACTTTTGCTATTACTTGCGACCAGACTCTTTGTTAACTAACAGTTGCTAAATTTTCAACTTACACTTGGGGGAAACGTTTTCGTCTTACGACTTCTTCAGCTAGGATTTTTCGTATTTTTGCCCCTAGGATTCGAGGCTGAAGAAGTCGTAAGACGAAAACGTTTCCTCCAAGTGTAAGTTGAAAATTTAACAACTTTTAGTTAACAAAAAGTCTGGTCGCAAGTAATAGCAAAAGTGTAATAAGAAATAACAACCAGCTCGTCATGAACAGCAACAAGATTTCGATATGTGAAGCTGCGACATAGAGCTTTCTTTTAATCTGACTTCACACCAAATGAATCAGAATATGATTCATCCTCACTTAGCTACGTTTGAGCTTTTCGCCCATGTTGAAATATGGATCCATAACCTCTCATAATTCATAATATTGTTATTATTAGTAATAAACAAAGGGTAGAGAAACACAAACTCAGCATTCTACAATTACCTAAAAGAAACAGGACACAAATACACAGACATTTACCATAACCTAGAAATCTTACACATCAACAAAAAAGGACCCACCTCAACATACTAGAACAATATGAAATTTACAAACACACAGAATACAAATATATTAAATGAATAGACCCAATATAAAACACACAAACTCTTTGATACTATTGAAAACCTGCCTTTAAAATCACTTAACCTAACAACTCCAAGAAGAAAATTTAGATACTGATGAAGATCACCACAGAGCGATCGAAATAGTCGTAAACTAAAAGTGATTAATTAAGTTTCACCATACGTAATGGACTACAAAATTCAAGAGTTTAATAACATTGTGTTTTATAGAAGCAAATGCCTTTAAAAAAGTGCAGGTTGTGGATTCATGAAGTATACGGGAAAAGACCAGATTTGTTATTTCTCACTGACATTCAGGATGATGAGAAGAATTTCTATTCCTATATAACGGCATTCTGTTCCTTTCTTTAGGAATTACATGTTATACTAAATTACTATAATAAAATAAACGAAACTATTGGTAAAGAGAAATAGGTTCCTTATGCATGCCAACTAACATTGGATTATAGGAAAGTACTGGGCATTAATTTTGTGTGTGTGTATAATGTATGTTGTTATAGTGCAAATATTTGACCCCATCTAAAAATATTAATTTTACTAATATTAACACTGGTTTCTGAATTAAATTGTTACAATTAATAAATTTACAAATTTTTGGAATTCTTATAAAAAAAATAAGTCATCCATAAAAACCGATGCTAGCCAAAGAGGTATGAACGTAAGTGAGCCTGTATAGTGAACAGATCAAAGCCATTTTTTTCAAGTGACAAATTCATCACTTGCAACTGGTGGAGATTCTAACAGCTCGAACCACAGAAGCTGAATCTGGGTGTGCTTGATAGGCAAATCACTAGGCTACATTCTGGTGACTCGAGACTCGCTAATCACTCTGAATCGTCTAGTATAGTCATCCTATGCATACACATCATGACAAAACATTTTCCAAATGAACACAAGTTCAAACTATCCAGCAAACAGTGGCACTAAGGTTGTTCAAAATAACCTTTGTTTGCTTATAAGTATGACTGATATTTTATGATTTTTATTAAATAGAATTTAAACTACAGTTTTACCTTATATTTGACAATCCCTTTAAACTGAGACACTTAGCATATCATGTTTCAGAAGTTTTGAAACATCAACTGAACAGAATTAAGTCCGGTCTATCTACTTCAGTGTTGAAAAACTAACGAAATTCCATCCTCTTATATAGTAACCGAGAGTCAGGTATGTGATAAAATATAGAGCATAGAGTGTAATAAAACATACAACTCTAGAAAATGACAGAACTGGAACACATATTGCCATGCAAAAACACTACACAACTCAGAGCACTGTCTGTTCCTCTGGCATTGTTAAGACATTTAGACAGTTACAAACATCATATTTACATATATCTTGTTGCCTACGAACTGCAAAATATTTACAATAATTTTATAAAGTCTTCAAGCTTCTTTCTTAACAGAACATTTAATTCTTCACTTACACTTTTTATAAGATTTCTAATCCTAAAGTTCATTTTGGAAGGTTAATTTGTAGATAAGTATATGTAACAAAGCCTCCAAAATATATCAGCTACTATAACAAACTAAGTAGTCATACCAACACTTATTTTCTTTCAAATTTAGAAGAGTGTTACTTATAAGAAGTGAAAATCCAATAATTATTGTGCTTTTTTCAATAAAAAAAACTTACAGATTTCAGCCTTTATAAGCAATTCATGATATTATATATTAGTAATAAGTCAAGTGAATCAGAACACAGTAATTCTATTTCTAGTGAAGACCAGTATTAATATTTTATATCACTACAGTGGCTTATGATGACAATTATCCATCAGATTACAAAGTTTAAGGTTCAAATTCAAAAGAGAATCTATGTCAACATCCAACACAAGAATTGAAAAAGATCATTTTTTTAAATATAAGACCAAAGTTAAACATACACCCTTGGTTATAAAGAGAATATAAAAAGCTTCTACTGTTGTAAGTAGGGTGTAACTGAAAATATAAACAGTATCTACTGTTGTAAGGAGGGTGTAACTGAAAATATAAACAGTATCTACTGTTGTAAGGAGGGAGTAACCGAAAACATAAACAGGATCTACTGTTGTAAGGAGGGTGTAACTGAAAATATAAACAGGATCTACTGTTGTAAGTAGGGTGTAACTGAAAATATAAACAGGATCTACTGTTGTAAGTAGGGTGTAACTGAAAATATAAACAGGATCTACTGTTGTAAGGAGGGAGTAACTGAAAATATAAACAAGATCTACTGTTGTAAGTAGGGTGTAACTGAAAATATAAACAGGATCTACTGTTGTAAGTAGGGTGTAACTGAAAATATAAACAGGATCTACTGTTGTAAGTAGGGTGTAACTGAAAATATAGACAGGATCTACTGTTGTAAGGAGGGAGTAACTGAAAATATAAACAGGATCTACTGTTGTAAGTATGGTGTAACTGATAATATACAGGATCTACTGTTATACGAAGGGATTAACCGAAAACATATAAACAGCATCTACTGTTGTAAGGAGAGAGTAACTGAAAATATAAGCAGGATCTACTGTTGTAAGGAGGGAGTAACTGAAAATATAAACAGGATCTACTGTTGTAAGGAGGGAGTAACTGAAAATATAAACTGGATCTACTGTTGTATGGAGGGAGTAACTGAAAATATAAACAGAATCTACTGTTGTAAGGAGGGAGTAACTGAAAATATAAACAGGATCTACTGTTATACGAAGGGATTAACTGAAATCATAAACAGGATCTACTGTTATACAGAGGGAGTAACCAAAAACATATAAACAGCATCTACTGTTGTAAGGAGAGAGTAACTGAAAATATAAGCAGGATCTACTGTTGTAAGGAGGTAGTAACTGAAAATATAAACAGGATCTACTGTTGTAAGGAGGGAGTAAATGAAAATATAAACAGTATCTACTGTTGTAAAGAGGTAGTAACTGAAAATATAAACAGGATCTACTGTTGTAAGGAGAGAGTAACTGAAAATATAAACAGTATCTACTGTTGTAAGGAGGTAGTAACTGAAAATATAAACAGGATCTACTGTTGTAAGGAGAGAGTAACTGAAAATATAAACAGGATCTACTGTTGTAAGGAGGGAGTAAATGAAAATATAAACAGGATCTACTGTTGTAAGGAGGGAGTAACTGAAAATATAAACAGTATCTACTGTTGTAAGGAGGTAGTAACTGAAAATATAAACAGGATCTACTGTTGTAAGGAGGGAGTAAATGAAAATATAAACAGTATCTACTGTTGTAAGGAGGTAGTAACTGAAAATATAAACAGGATCTACTGTTGTAAGGAGAGAGTAACTGAAAATATAAGCAGGATCTACTGTTGTAAGGAGGGAGTAACTGAAAATATAAACAGGATCTACTGTTGTAAGGAGGGAGTAAATGAAAATATAAACAGTATCTACTGTTGTAAGGAGGAAGTAACTGAAAATATAAACCGGATCTACTGTTATAAAGAGGGAGTAACTGCAAATATTAACAGGATCTACTCTTGTAACTAATGAGTAACTGCAAATATAAACAGCATCTACTGTTGTAAGGAGAGAGTAACTGAAAATATAAGCAGGATCTACTGTTGTAAGGAGGTAGTAACTGAAAATATAAACAGGATCTACTGTTGTAAGGAGAGAGTAACTGAAAATATAAACAGTATCTACTGTTGTAAGGAGGTAGTAACTGAAAATATAAACAGGATCTACTGTTGTAAGGACAGAGTAACTGAAAATATAAACAGGATCTACTGTTGTAAGGAGGGAGTAAATGAAAATATAAACAGGATCTACTGTTGTAAGGAGGGAGTAACTGAAAATATAAACAGTATCTACTGTTGTAAGGAGGTAGTAACTGAAAATATAAACAGGATCTACTGTTGTAAGGAGGGAGTAAATGAAAATATAAACAGTATCTACTGTTGTAAGGAGGTAGTAACTGAAAATATAAACAGGATCTACTGTTGTAAGGAGAGAGTAACTGAAAATATAAGCAGGATCTACTGTTGTAAGGAGGGAGTAACTGAAAATATAAACAGGATCTACTGTTGTAAGGAGGGAGTAAATGAAAATATAAACAGCATCTACTGTTGTAAGGAGGAAGTAACTGAAAATATAAACCGGATCTACTGTTATAAAGAGGGAGTAACTGCAAATATTAACAGGATCTACTGTTGTAACTAATGAGTAACTGCAAATATAAACAGGATCTACTGTTGTAAGTAGGGTGTAACTGATAATATAAACAGGATCTACTTTTATAAGGAGGGAGTAACTGAAAATATAAACATGATCTACTGTTATACGGAGGGAGTAACTGAAAATATAAACAGGATCTACTGTTATACGGAGGGAGTAACCGAAAACATATAAACAGCATCTACTGTTGTAAGGAGGGAGTAATTGAAAATATAAACAGGATCTACTGTTGTAAGGAGGGAGTAACCGAAAACATATAAACAGCATCTACTGTTATAAGGAGGGATTAACTAAAAACATAAACTGGATCTACTGTTGTAAGGAGGGAGTAACTGATAATATAAACAGGATCTACTGTTATAAGGATGGAGTAATTGAAAATATAAACAGGATCTACTGTTATACAGAGGGAGTAACTGAAAATATAAACAGGATCTACTGTTATACGGAGGAAATAACCGAAAACATATAAACAGCATCTACTGTTATAAGGAGGGATTTACTAAAACATAAACAGGATCTACTGTTATACGGAGAGAGTAACTGAAAATATAAACAGGATCTACTGTTATATGGATTGATTAACTGAAAACATAACAGGATCTACTGTTATACGGAGGGAGTAACCGAAAACATAAACAGGATCTACTGTTATAAGGAGGGAGTAACTGAAAACATAAACAGGATCTACTGCTATATGAAGTGAGTAACTGAAAATATAAACAGGATCTACTGTTATATGGAGGGAGTAACTGAAAATATAAACAGGATCTACTGTTATATGGAGGGAGTAACTGAAAATATAAACTGGATCTACTGTTGTAAGGAGAGAGTAACTGATAATAAAAACAACTGAATCCCTATTGTAACCAATCTGAATCCCAATCGTACTATTACCATCCTCCAATAATCTGTTACGAGTCATTCAAACTGCCTATTCTAACCTATTGTCAGTTTACCCCTTGCGTAAACTAGACAAAGGGACAGGTCCACACCTGCCAATAGTTATAATAACATACTGAAAGTTACAATTCTAACTTTCACACTATTTTCTACTTGAAAATGAAAAATATGTATAAAACCTTCTAAATAAATAAAATAAATAGAAATTACTCTCCGTAACATGGGAAAGATAGAAGCAGGAATAGGGCCTGTTTCAAATATCCTGCTCTAGCAATGAAAACTCTCATAACTATAAAGTACCAGCAACTTTACACTTTTTTTACCTTAACAGTATTAATGGCTACTTCAAGCAGCTGCATAACACTCGCTAGTCTTTCTCATTTTATGTGAACCAAGTACTCAAGTCTAGTCATCTTGTTGCCTGAATGATGTACGCTTGTTTCAATATTTAGAATTAATATAACAGATTGCTAACTTCTACGAAATTGGTAAATTTTTAGTCGTTCTTTGTATTCCTAGTTGCAAAGACATGAAGTAAACTGTATTTATTTTTTTTTACAGAGTAACACTAAATATATAAAATGTGTGGAAATTAAATCTGTAAATGAGTTACTTTGAATGTGGGTTTTATTAATTTATTAATGGACAAACACTGTTCCTTTATACAACTATTCTTTGAGCTTAGCTTGTGAGGTTATGTTAAAACAAATAAAAGACATACACAAAACTCACAAATTAATCATTTATTGACTCATACCCGTTTCAATGACAGTCATCATCATCAGTGAGTGTTGCTATTACAAACTCTAACTTACAAAAGTTGTCTAATTACAACACTCACTGATAATGATGATGACTTTGTCATTGAAAAGAGTACGAGTCAATAAATGATTAATTTGTGAGTTTTGTGTACGTCTTTTATTTAATGTTCCTTTGTTTAGTTTAGCACGGAACAAGCAAGTTGGCAATACTAACATGCTCCTATTTTCTTTCAGTTCAATGGCATCCTTCTGATGATATAAATTTACATAGAGGTTTAGAAATTGTTGTTATTATTATTATTTAATTGTGTTTGCAAACAGGAGGTTCTTTTGTTTATATTTTAACTCACAATACTGTAACCCTACATTTATTATTGTATCAAATTTATTTATTTAAATGTGAATAAAATAATGAACCAATAGAGAACATGCAAAATTTTTGTTATAAAACTACACAAGAGACGGTGTTCACCCTTTGCTTTACATTTTTAAATATTAGAACAAAAACAATGTCTGTTAAAGCTGTTAGACAGTAAGATGATCAGGTCATAAGGACAAAATACATTTACACAAGATTGTAAGTGAAGAAAAAATCCAAAATAAATGAGTAGAGTGTAACTTGGTAACAAACCAAAATTCGGAGAGTGAAACAGTAGGATTTGAAAGAAAATACCAACTACAATAAACACTACAGAATAAAATTATTCTATAAAAAAAAATTTTGATTTCAAAGGAATGACAAATTTACCACCAAACAATCTCTAAACTGTAAACTTTGTAACAATGGGGAATCTGGTTGCTGAAATGCTTTGTATTATGTCTCATAAAAATTTGTTGAAAATAAATTAATTGTTGTTATTTCATTTATTCAACTAGGATTACAAAAGAGAAAAGAAGATTACAAAACATTTTCCCAATCTAAAGGACTGTTGTTATGCAGGAATTAAATTTTAATTTAATAATACTTAACTTAAGAGCTTACTTGCTGACGTTTTGAAACATCGAAGCCTCTACTGGTGGCGACGTGCAAGGTATAGAGGTTGTTGGCATGAGATTAATGAGTGTAGTGAGGGTAGGTCAAGTTGGTTGTTTACTGTGTAATGGAACAGGGTATTGGCTTCAAAGTGAATGTGTTCATTTAATATGTTTTCTTTATATGTTGTGTGATGTTTGTATATTTCATATTTTTCTATAGTTGTTAGTTAATTACTTTGGTTTAATACGTGGAGAATATTTAAATCAGTATGTAATTTAAACGTGTATGTATGTTGCATGTTTTGTAGTTGTGTTGCGTAGCTGGATTTTGAGTTTAGGATGTTTATTTTGTTGGTGTGTTCATTGAAGCTTGTATTGAATATTAAATGAGTAAGATAAACATTTTATAACAATTTGATTCACAAATAATTAAATTACCAGAGTGAGAGAATGTTGAATAACGAAAATAATAATTTCTTACAATTAATGTGGGTATACAGACAGCCAAACCCACACTAATCTTCATGTCCTTAGTCAAATACTGAATTTTTAGTTATGACTACGCAAATCATGAATTTTTCACAAGGTTATTTTTAAACACAAGGAAAAACAAAAACAAATAAATAAAAATTTTTAATACAGCCTCAATCACATTTTTCAAAATAAAAAACATTTTCTTTGTAACTAGGCAAAGTTTTCCTTTGATCATCATGATTCTGCATGATTTGTTTCCTTTCTAATTGGTTGAATAAATGCAAGAGGGAGTAAATGTGGAAGGTAACACTTATAACGAAATCATACAAATAAGGCTTTCCTCATCCTGCAGCTTATTATTTAGGACAATATAATCACCGTGCTAACTTAAACAATGAAAGCCTACTTTTGAAGAAAATGTGAGCATTAAGTTGGTAATGCCTAGTTTTTATAAACCACTGTCCTTAGCAGCATTTAATAAATATGAGAATAATACACTGTATGCACAATGTTATCTTATACATAATTATATATAATACTTTTATTAATGATGTATTATTACTAACAGTTTTATTCGCCATTGAATATTTCTACCACACAATAGTGCAATCTCCTGTTCTTTTAAACAAGAACTACTTTAAATATGTATAAGTTATACATACATACATATTTATATATAAGTTATACATTCATACATACATATTTATATATAAATACTTATAAATAAATAAATATTTATATATGTACAAGGTAACCAGCTTTGGCTTCAATTGTTCAACTCCAAAGGAAAGATAAGAATTTTAAACATCAAAAGTTCAAATTGTTCTGATTTAAATACTATACTCATGTCATAAAAGTTTTTTTTTTCAAATTGATATCGTGAAGAATGAAACATAGAAAAAGGCAAATAAGAAGGAAAAAAAGTGTTCATAATATTGGTTATTACAATTAATTTTAGTTCTTTTTTTGTAGCCAGTTTCAAATAAATTGCAGATAATCCTGCCTTAATAGATTGTTAACATTAACCACTTTTTCACACTGTGTTACTTTTTCATCTTCAAAATTTCACCGGCATCATTTTTAACAGTGCCATGTTGCGTCAATCTTTGTAGTTTGTCAGTGGAAATAGTGTATGTAGAGACCACTGATGTGAATAATGAATTCTGTAGGCGCTTTATCCTGCAATACAAAATCTGTCAGGCTTTATCATCATCAACATTTAATAAAATTTGTTAAAATTTTACAAGCAATGAAATTAAAAAAATACAGAATCTGTCAGTTGCAAATAATGTTTACTTTGAGAGGGTTTGTCTATGACTAAGCTGTTCATGTACAGGCAACAATGAACTGTAACCTCCTATTGTATTGTGAGGAGTGCTCTACAAGCAAAAAAGGTGATCCTTGAGCCAATGATACTCTATGTTTAGCTAAATGCATTTAGAGAGGGTTATGTGCAGTAGATGGTGTCCTTCTCTGTTTTTTTTAAATAAAATATATTAATAAGTTTAATTTATGGAGAAAATTTTTTTGAAAAGTATTAATAAATTTATCAGTAAAAAATATAAATGTTTGTGCAACTGTGACAGGAATAAAATATTTTATACTTGATATACAAATAAATAATATTCAATACTACTCTGATAAAATTAAACAACATTAATGTGGTTCAAAGTCATTCATAAATTTTATTATTGTATTAAATTACATAAAGTTTTTGTTAGCAGGAAACATAAATAAAATAAATGAGCGTATGCACATATAGATAGGCACTACAAACAATAGAAATACTGTGACATCTAATCTAATTATCTCTTATAAGCCCTATCTACATTTCCTGACAAGTTTGATTTCTTTACAAGGTCGGTCTGAGACACATGGATCATACAGATTTCCAATTAGGGATATTAAATGAGTCTCTTAAAACAATTTTTAAAGCTTAACAATTCAAGGAGGTTTCTAAACTACAAAAAAATAATTTATACCATTATAAGTTATGAAAAAATAATACCATAATGGACACTATGGTCAAGTAATTGTATATTAATATTTCTACTTTACCAGAGAGACAAGTAACTAAATGTATGTAACTGAAACTGACTAAGTATGGGTGGAGGAGTCTTGCTTTTACCCCTAGAGGTGCTATTACACAAGCTATTAGGTATGCACCATATATTCAATTTATTTCTTGATTTGTTTTAAAATATTAAAAGAAAAGTCAAAATAGGTATGAAAAGATTGATATTGATGATTTCTCTGCCACTCAGCAGGTTTTAATAAAACTTGTGCAAACGGTTTGTAAGTATATTCCAAAAGGGTTTTTAAGAATTCATAGAATCTCTACAAATAGTTAAAATGAATTTTTATTTCAGTTTAAAGGGTATCAGCCAGTGTGACTACGAAGGATAGAAGGGGCAGAATTAAAGTAAGGGCTTAAAAATTCCCTGGTATAGGTTATATAACATGTACCTGAGAAGATAGATAATCATGTATTCAGGCCAAAATAAGATTTTCTGTCCTTTAAAGTAGGTTTTTTAAGGAATAAAAAAGAATTCTTTTAATGATTTGATTAGGTAATAAAAAGAAAGCCTTCATAACTTTCACATATTTCTTGCAAGAGTAAAGCTGTGCATTCAGTCTATCTTTTAATGAGCTAAGTCAACAATCCCTACTAAGTTGGCTACTAAGTTTTTTATTTCAAAAAGAAATAAGGAGGGTAATACAAACACAGGTTCACAGTTTTACTGGGCAAATATTAACAATTAATTTGTAAAAGAAATATCCAATTATAAATAGTCTTATCAATAAGGTGAAAAAAGAATGTTTTGAAAAATGATGGGTTAGAAGTTCTAAAAATAAAATGCATAACATAGGTTTTATAAATAAAAAGCAATTAGAAACTAACAGGAGAAATTTTATTGTAAAGTGAAAAATAGAGGGCAAAGAGGGTGTTATTTAAAATGTTTAAGATAAAAAATTTACAAATGCTAAAAGACAAACCGTGATTCTGGATAAAACTTATGTTCATTCCATGAAACAACTACAAAAGTTGGCAGACAGAGGTGTCTTTTCGTTACTACCCCTTGTAAGAAGGAGTTTGGAATGACTAAGAAGAGGGCGTAGCAGGGTAAGTTGGATAGAGTTGTCTTCCGGCCCATGTACAGTAGAGTTCCGAAAGTCCGGGCCCCATTCGGACTAAATGATCTCTAAGCTACTGTGTATCCTATAATTAAAAAATACTTGACTAAGTAAATACATAGGGTCTTACTTACTAACGCGTTTCGAAACAATCGTTCCTTTTACAAAGGCTTTGCTTACTTGAGTATTGTTTAATTACACTGATTTTAAAAATACTTGACTAAGTGAATACGTAATTGCTTACTTGCTTAGTAACAAGTAAGTCATTACATATTCACTTAGTCCAGTATTTTTAAAATTAGTTTAATCAGTGAATTAAAGATGATTACATCAAGCAACTTTACTGCGTATTATTGATATTGCATTAACTATAATCTATTTTAATGCTTAGAGTATCGTTTAGGTTTGAATTAAATTAGGAATTATTATAAATTTGATGTCAGAGGGCTTAAAATACAAGAGAATTTAGTGGAAGAACATAACATCACCAAAAGTAAAAAAACATGCCAGTACAAACTTAGCGGGTGAAAAAGTCTTTTATGGTATTTAAACAAAATTATATTGTATGACAAATTAGCTAAAGATTATGTTTAATAATAAATTTTATTATTTTGCTGATTAGTTACAATACGGATTATTTGTTAACGTGCAGAACACAGAAATCTAAAAAATGTAAATCATGGTTAAACATACTGTAGGTTGCGTTTTAAATTTAGTTATGACACATTTTTCAGAATTGGTTTATCTTCTTTGCATTTATAATTAAAGATAACACTTAGTTTAGATATATATTGTGCAAAACCACGATCCAGAATTACGACGCTCCGGATTACTGACACTCTACTGTAATTGTTGGTGGTTTTGTATATTTTAGTCAGCTATAATAACATTTAAAGTGGGGAAGAGGAATATGAAATTTTTTAAAAAAAATTCAAGAAGATATAATTTTAAAATATAAGCAGCTTAAAAAATATGATAGTATTTTTAACATGAAAATTTATTATATGAAAAATAACTTCTAGACATTCCTTCTTTACCTATTAGAATTATGTAGGCTAAATGTTTATCTTCTGAGTTGCAATGATTTTACCTTTCAACAATTGTTTGTTTTTTATAATAATTAATACATATTATTTCTGAATATAAGCCTGCTGTAAAATATATCATTCTTAGAGATTGCACTATTTTTGTATTTTGCCTTTTTATATGTTGGAGGAGTCTTAGACGTTATAACCATACTTTCTATTCACAAAATCAAGCATTTATTCCTTTTTTGTGACAAAATATTTCCTCCAATTATATGCTTTTCTCAGACCTGGTAAAACATTCCTTTTTTCAAGTATTTAGCACATTGGTTTTTAACATTTTTTTTTATACACAGTCCTAAATTTGGAACTGATCCATTATTAACATCTATGTCATCTTACATCTAATGTCAAGTTAATTAAGAATGTTAGAACTAATAAGTTATTAAATAGTTTTGAAAGTTTAAAAATTAGTAAACATAAACCTGAGAATTTATTAAATTCTGATAGAGGTCCTATTCCTAATTCAATTTTATATTCATTTTACAATAAAAATATTGAAAAGAACCCCAATACCACAAAAATAATCAAAAATAACAAATAAGACAAGTTACTTAAGATTAAACCCTTATGTACATTTCGATGACCATGTCATCATCATCAGAGGGTCTTGTTACAAAACACAATCTAGCACACAAGAAGTTACAAACTAGAATGATGAGTTATCATGACACTAACTCATATTTCAACCCCAAAACCTCTCTTCCCGTGTTTTTACTTATAAATTGTACTCGATCTTTATTGAGACAAACAAAAGACGTAGGAAGATGTAATAAGATACAAATGGTAATTAAATTAATTATAGTTTTATAATTACAAATCCTATTACTGTTTTCAGTGACTTGTTATTTACGTTTTATATTTTCTTGCATATACTTTCAGAAATGTTTCCTCTGTATTACATCATATAGTTTTTAAATATGGTATAATATTAGTTACGTCATTATGCTTGAGTTACATCATAATTTCACCTTTCTGTACAAATTGATATTGATACAATTTCTCAAGATTAGAGTAATTGTATACCTGAAGGAGGTTAGTAGTGTGAACAATTGATTACAAAGCATAATGACAGCGTCTGTGAACAAACACATTGTCTTCAAGACAATAGAGAACACACAATAGTTGGGTTGAAGACAATGGATTTACTTTACTATAAACCTGGAACTACATGGAATAATAGTTGGTTGACCGAGTTATTCAATTGTTTTCTGTAAAATAGCTGTTTAAAAATAAATACCTTTAAAGCTTAAAACTAAATACTTTATGAAACTTGAAATAGTTTTGCCTTTGCATTCGGTCTTTCCTGTGGTTTACAGATCTAACAGTCGATATTGAAGATTTGGTTCCTATATACGTAATGAATTGCTTCAAAAACCATTAAAATTAAATTGTGACGACAAAATGTGTGATATAGCAAGAAGAGCCTCCAGCAAACAAATGACTGTTTGCATTTTACAGTTTGATGCACAATGTTTGAAATCTATAAATGGAAACAATTTAATTGACTTTATCTACCGCATAGGTAAGTCTAGAAAATAGAAATGACTGGTACTACTACACATTTATTTATTATATTTTCTTCATAAATGTTATACAACTAAAACATACTATATTAATCAAGTGTTTTTCATTAAACCGAATTTAAACTTCAATAGGAAGGAATTGTTTGATATTTTGGACTAATTATCTGGTGTTTATTGATCGTTATTACAATGTGTTTAACTTTCCATTCCGACCGTTTTGTTTCTGATAGTGTAACCCTTTTCCTCATGTATTAGTTTTCTTCGTTTTTTTATTGTTTATTACTTAAATACTTTTAAAGTACGTTTTTTGTCTTACGTTCCTCCGTGTTAATTGCAAGAAAACAGATTGTTTGGAGATTAAATTCTGTTGATTTTAAATAAAAATGCATTATATTTATGCGAATACATACAGGTTATGCTGCGGTAAAGGATATATAAAATGGCTGATTGTTAACTGGCGTACATTAGAAGAGGTAGGATACAATAATATAAGATTACCTTTGTGCGAAGTAATTTTCTCAATCGGCAAAAGAGGGTTAATAGTTTGAATCTACATTCGACAGCTAGTTATATTCAAATACTTGTCACCGGTATTCGTGACAAGTATTTTCAAGGGATTTATTCCTGTTATAAAATTTCTGTTTATGTTAGTTGTTAAAACAATATTGTTATCATACATTTTATGTTGGTCTACTAGATAAAATAAATAATAGTTTTGTAAACAGTACTTTTGCAATCATGATATATTAAATACGTAGGCCTACTGGACAAAGTAATAGCGTAACTGGATCTTTTTCTACGGCTGCGAGATTTGGGTTAAAAATATGATCAATCGCAGTTTTAATCTCGATAGACCTAAATTTATAGATTAGCCGCACTATGAATTAGTTTCTAACTATTACTACACTGTTTTGTAGGCAATAGTCCTAAAGGTGGGTGGAATTTAATTTGATATACTAGTTTTGAAGTTTTTTTTCTGATTGGCAAAAAGTGTGTTAAAATTAATCTCCATTGCAATGACTATGCCATAGGATGACGAAAGGACAGCAATTGGTAACAGCAGAGACATCTCTAAGCCTAAATTGCCGTAGACATGTTTTATATATATATATATATATATATATATATATATATATATATATATATATATATATATATCAACCTAAGGCAAGTCTTTCAGGTTAAAGCTGAGTGCATGTTCATAGTGTTTGCAAAACATCTCAGAGCTTTGTTTACACCAGACAGAAACGTTTTGGATTGAAAAATCGAAAGTATTAGTTTCAAATGAAACTAAATGATGAGTTATCATTCTAGTTTGTAACTTCTTGTGTGCTAGATTGTGTTTTGTAACAAGACCCTCTGATGATGATGACATGGTCATCGAAATGTACATAAGGGTTTAATCTTAAGTAACTTGTCTTATTTGTTATTTTTGTGGTATTGGGGTTCTTTTCAATATTTTTATTGTAATATATTGTACCACTGTGCTCTTGATATTGTGTTTTATATTCATTTGTTAAATAGGATTATGATTTTTATATTAAAATTTGTGTTGGTTATAATTTCAAAAAACAATTTTAATTATGTATTTATTGTATTTTTAATTTATATTTTAGTAAGTTGACGTTAGATATCTTGCTTTCACTCGATGGGCGTGGCTACGCCTTGTTTAACAGGTGGGGCCGCGGCGGTCGGAGTGGGAGTGACTAGTTCTGTAGATTATAAATAAGGTATTTTTCTAGCGTTAATCAGTCTTTGTATTTGTATGTTATCCCTCTGAGGATGGTTACTTTGTAACTGAAATGTACATTAGGGTAAATTAAAGAAAGTTTGTGGTTAAGAGGTTTTTGTGTATTTATTATTTATTCCTTTTTTGTGACAAAATATTTCCTCCAATTATATGCTTTTCTCAGACCTGGTAAAACATTCCTTTTTTCAAGTATTTAGCTTGGTTTTAACATTTTTTTTTATACACAGTCATAAATTTGGAACTGATCCTCCAACAAATTCCTAACCTTATAATTTGACAATAGTGATTCCGTGACAATCATTTAAATACAGTTCTGGAAACCTATTTTTAATGAATCCTACCCATATCTCTGTATGCAAGTGCAAATTGCTTTTAATATACTCCTATTTCCCTTATGGTATTTATGCAGAATTCCTCCTGTGTTTTTAGCCAACTTTTGTAGTTGTGTCATGGAACGTATGTTTTATCCAGAATCACGGTTTGTCTTTTAGCATTTGTAAATTCTTTATGTTAAACATTTTAAATAACACCCTCTTTGCCCTCTATTTTTCACTTTACAATAAAATTTCTCCTATTAGTTTCTAATTGCTTTTTATTTATAAAACCTATGTTATGCATTTTATTTTTAGAACTTCTAACCCATTATTTTTCAAATCATTCTTTTTTCACCTTATTGATAAGACTATTTATAATTGGATATTTCTTTTACAAATTAATTGTTAATGAATTTTTAATATTTGCCCAGTAAAACTGTGAACCTGTGTTTGTATTACCCTCCTTATTTCTTTTTGAAATAAAAAACTTAGTAGCCAGACTTATTTTTTTCATCATAAGGGATTGTTGACTTAGCTCTATTAAAAGATAGACTGAATGCACAGCTTTACTCTTGCAAGAAATATGTGAAAGTTATGAAGGCTTTCTTTTTATTACCTGATCAAATCATTAACAGAATTCTTTTTTATTCCTTAAAAAACCTACTTTAAACGACAGAAAATCTTATTTCGGCATTTCAGTTAATGAGAGTCAATGTCACAATTGTCTCACTAACAAGAAACTTATCACTTTCCAACAACCAACAAAAATCGTGTTGGTGGCATCCATTCTTTAAATGACTCTACTGTCATGAAGCTAGAGCAATACTGAATTGAATCAAAAGTCCCAAATTATAGTAAGTTGAAAGGAAAGAGAAAAATTGAAGTATACAATCTGCTCAGACACTTGGTTGCTATGAGGATGATAGTGTTGGGTGGCTCAAAGTGAGCGTTAATGGATAAAAGTACTTTAGAAAAGCAGCAAAATAGCCTTTTATAATATAACAAACTTTCCAGTTGTTTCATTTCAGATGTATTATGTACGAGGTGTGATCCAAAAATAGGGTGAATGAATTTTTATTGCGGCAACTGTTGATGCTACATTTATATGATGTAACTTGCCTAGTAGCATGATCTGTTGAGGCAGGCAGCAAGAAGTTTCAACAAGCTGGAGATTGTCAGTCGAGTGCCAGAGCCGCTAGAGTGAGGTCATGTTTATTGTGTCTATCGCGCATCATGGATTTCGAACAATGCCTCAGCATTCAGTTTTGTTTTAAGTTGGAAAAGAATGCCAAAGATGCTCACAAAATGTTAAAATCTGGGTATGGCGATGATGTGGTAACTCTGTGAAGACTGTGTACAAGTGGTATGACCAATTTAAAAGCAGAAATGAGGTGGTAAAAGACAGGCAGCGTTTGGGACATCCAATAACCTCAAAAACAGACGTAAATGAGCAAAAGGTAGGAACAATGGTCCATTCAAACCGGCAAATAACTATTTGAGAGCTATCAGAAGATCTAAACATCTTGTACGGTTCAGAAAATTAGGCGAATTGCATTCTTCTTTATCACAACAATGTGTCATGTCACACCTCGCTTCTTATTTGCAGGTTTTTGGCCGAAAAAAGTGTTCCTGTCTGTCCATATCTCCCTTACGAACCTGATTTAGCATAATGCAACTTACGGCTCCTCCCAAAAAAAAAAAAATTTAAAGGAAAACGTTTTGACACTATTCCTGACATTGAGAGGGTCACGACTGCAGATAAACGCCCTTCGGAAAGAAGCCTTCCAGAAATGTTTCACGTCATGGATTCAACATTGGGATTAGTGCATTGTCAGCCAAGGAAAGTACTATGAAGGAAACTTATTCGAATTCGATGTAATTTTATTATTTTTTAAAATAAAAAATTATTCACTGTATTTTTAGATCACACCTCGTAATTGTTTTAAAAATTCCAACCCTAACTGATGTTAACTATCATACATAAGTTAGTTCATTCATTATAGGTTAAAAACAACAATATAATTCAAACAGCCTAAGCAAACACAAATGAAATAATGATATTTCAATCAATCTCTAATGTAAGCTGCACTGGAGAAATACTTGCTGTAAATTTTGCTGTAAAAATTCAAAAGGAACACAGTAACAATAATAAAACTTTGTGCACGACCTAAAAAATTAGAAGTTTTGAAAATAATACATACTTGGCTCCACTTTACCCAATTAACTTCATGAAATAAAATTCTCAAATATGAGGTTACACTACTAGTTAACAAGATAGTTATTGGGTTTTTGATGGGAAACATGTATTCCAGATTTAGATGTAAAATAATCTCAAACTCTCTGAGGAAGTGATATGTGATATTGTATTGCACTTCAACCATCATTCAGGAGGTAGTTTCTAGAGAAAAATTGTGAATATGGATTTCAAATCCCTTAGATCTCCAATATTTTAAGCAAGCATCTAGCTTGTCAGTCTCGGACAAAGAGGCATTAATGGAAATTTCAACAGATTTTTCTCTGCTTTCCGAGTTTAAATACGCAGGAATCAGGAAAAAATATGAAACTGTCTGAAGTGATAAAGCCCTGAAGTGTCTGTAGCCTTTCACAAGCTCAGTGTTTGTTGAGAGAGCATTTTCATCTTATGCATTCATTAAGAATAAACAAACGAATAAACTTGCAGATTTAGACTTAAGACTCTACTTTTCATCATTAGATCCAGATTTTAAAATGCTCAAGGATCCCAATAGGAAGAAATAAGTTTAATGTTCACAAAGGTCCATGAAATGTATTCTTCCACTTACAATACAAAACTCTCTTTACTTTCAGATTATATTTGAGCAAAATGTATTCAAGTTATAAATTAAGTATTGTTTTCTGACATTGTTGAATAAACTTAGTGGGATTTATTTTTGATGTGTTTAAATTGTACCTACTAACATAAGTAAAAATTAAAACAAATTTTTACCTTATAAAATAATGAATGGTTATTATTAAATCTGATAAAACTAAGTAATAAGCACCAATAGTAATTCCCCCATCCTCTTCCAGGAATAGGGGATACTTTTCCATAGTTATTCCCCCATCATCTTCCAGGAATAGGGGATACTTTTCATTGCACCAATAGTAATTCCCACATCCTCTTCCAGGAATAGGGGATACTTTTCCATAGTAATTCCCCCATCATCTTCCAGGAATAGGGGATTCTTTTCATTAGAAAAACCCTTTTTAGAGGTACATGAAATGAAAAAGGTTGGGAACCACTGTCCTAGACACATATCATAGACAATAGCAATAAATTTTCATGACTCTTTTATAAATACTGCCGAAACCTTCAAGTTGCTTTTTTTTATTACAAAATTTTTTTGTTTTGATACCACTGTATATAACTAAAACAAACTAACTCAGACCATCTAACTCACAAGCAAGGCGTCTATGACAGATGTATGTAGTTTGAACGGCAGGCTCATAACGCATGTTCATCCTAGCAACTAACCCCTGTTAATCACTTGGCCTGCACACAATCTCTGTGAAATACCATACAATAAGCAATAACTCTAACAAAATTAATGTTTTCAATTTTGCTCAACTATATAGATCATCAAGAAATCTCAGTTAAAGAGTTCAGTTTAATTAGGTTACAGTGTAACTCTAACAAGCCTTATTATAAAGGAAGTTTCAATTTGAAATTAAAAAGTTGAATAAAATCAAAATCTGTTGCTTGTAGGTTAATTAGAAAAATTGTTATTTGGTTCTGTTTTAGTTCAGAGAATTGCTTTTGAAGAAAGTGAAAATGATAGGAGAATAATGTTAAATAAAAACCTCAGTCAAGGAAACCTGATTTATCACGATGCATGGTTTCTTTGACTCATGCATCAACAGAGGTTTTAATCAACAAAATTGTGCGAGTGTTCACGTCATTAGAGGATTATATTATACATAAGGATTAAAAAAGAAAAATAGTTTATTAAATTTGAAAAGTAGTGTAAAAAATCTTCTCTATTGGGGTCAACCTCCACATGTATGAATAGGGACAGCAGGCATGAAGTTCTCCTGTGTAATGGAAATGGGAAAGTCCTCTCTATTGGGGCCACCCTTCACATATAGGAATAAGGATAGCAGGCATTAGGTTCTCCCCTGTAATGGAAGTGGGGAAAGTCTTCTCTATTGGGGTCACCCTTCACATATAGGAATAAGAATAGCAGGCATGAAGTTCTCCTCTGTAACGGAAGTGGGGAAAGTCTTCTTTATTGGGGCCAGCCTTCACTTATAGGAATAAGGATAGCAGGCATTAGGTTCTCCTCTGTAACGGAAATGGGGAAAGTCTTCTCTATTGGGGTCACCCTTCACATATAGGAATAGAGATAGCAGGCATTAGGTTCTCCTCTATAACGGAAGTGAGGAAAGTCCTCTCTATTGGGGCCACCCTTCACTTACAGGAATAGGGATAGCAGGCATGAAGTTTTCCTTTGTAACGGAAGTGGGGAAAGTCTTCTCTATTGGGGTCACCCTTACCTTATACGAATAGGGATAGCAGGCATGAAGTTCTCCTCTGTAACGGAAGTGAGGAAAGTCCTCTCTATTGGGGTCACCCTTCACATATAGGAATAAGGATAGCATGCATTAGGTTCTCCCCTGTAACGGAAGTGGGGAAAGTCCTCTCTATTGGGGCCACCCTTCACATATAGGAATAAGGATAGCAGGCATTAGGTTCTCCCCTGTAACGGAAGTGAGGAAAGTCCTCTCTATTGGGGTCACCCTTCACATATAGGAATAAGGATAGCAGGCATTAGGTTCTCCCCTGTAACGGAAGTGGGGAAAGTCCTCTCTATTGGGGCCACCCTTCACATATGGGAATAAGGATAGCAGGCATTAGGTTCTCCCCTGTAACGGAAGTGGGGAAAGTCTTCTCTATTGGGGCCACCCTTCACTTATAGGAATAGGGATAGCAGGCATGAAGTTGTCCTTTGTAACGGAAGTGGGGAAAGTCTTCTCTATTGGGGCCACCCTTCACATATAGGAATAGGGATAGCAGGCATGAAGTTCTTCTATGTAACGGAAGTGAGGAAAGTCCTCTCTATTGGGGCCACCTTTCACATATAGGAATAAGGATAGCAGGCATGAAGTTCTCCTCTGTAACGGAAGTGAGGAAAGTCCTCTCTATTGGGGCCACCTTTCACATATAGGAATAAGGATAGCAGGCATTACGTTCTCCCCTGTAACGGAAGTGGGGAAAGTCTTCTATATTGGGGTCACCCTTCACTTATAGGAATAGGGATAGCAGGCATGAAGTTGTCCTTTGTAACGAAAGTGGGGAAAGTCTTCTCTATTGGGGCCACCCTTCACATATAGGAATAAGGATAGCAGGCATTAGGTTCTCCCCTGTAACGGAAGTGAGGAAAGTCCTCTCTATTGGGGCCACCTTTCACATATAGGAATAAGGATAGCAGGCATTACGTTCTCCCCTGTAACGGAAGTGGGGAAAGTCTTCTATATTGGGGTCACCCTTCACTTATAGGAATAGGGATAGCAGGCATGAAGTTGTCCTTTGTAACGAAAGTGGGGAAAGTCTTCTCTATTGGGGCCACCCTTCACATATAGGAATAAGGATAGCAGGCATTAGGTTCTCCCCTGTAACGGAAGTGAGGAAAGTCCTCTCTATTGGGGCCACCCTTCACATATAGGAATAAGGATAGCAGGCATTAGGTTCTCCCCTGTAACGGAAGTGGGGAGAGTCTTCTCTATTGAGGCCTCCCTTCACTTATAGGAATAGGGATAGCAGGCATGAAGTTGTCCTTTGTAACGGAAGTGGGGAAAGTCTTCTCTATTGGGGTCACCCTTCACTTATAGGAATAGGGATAGCAGGCATGAAGTTCTCCTCTGTAACGGAAGTGAGGAAAGTCCTCTCTATTGGGGACACCCTTCACTTATAGGAATAGGGATAGCAGGCATGAAGGTCTCCTCTGTAACGGAAGTGAGGAAAGTCCTCTCTATTGGGGCCACCCTTCACATATAGGAATAAGGATAGCAGACATTAGGTTCTCCCCTGTAACGGAAGTGGGGAATGTCCTCTCTATTGGGGCCACCCTTCACTTAGAGGAATAGGGTTAGCAGGCATTAGGTTCTCCCCAGTAACGGAAGTGAGGAAAGTCCTCTCTATTGGGGCCTCCCCTTCACATATAGGAATAAGGATAGCAGGCATTAGGTTCTCCCCTGTAACAGAAGTGGGGAAAGTCTTCTCTATTGGGGCCACCCTTCACTTATAGGAATAGGGATAGCAGGCATGAAGTTGTCCTTTGTAACGGAAGTGGGGAAAGTCTTCTCTATTGGGGCCACCCTTCACTTATAGGAATAGGGATAGCAGGCATGAAGTTCTCCCCTGTAACGGAAGTGGGGAAAGTCTTCTCTATTGGGGTCACCCTTCACTTATAGGAATAAGGATAGCAGGCATGAAGTTCTCCTTTGTAACGGAAGTGGGGAAAGTCTTCTATATTGGGGCCACCCTTCACTTATAGGAATAGGGATAGCAGGCATGAAGTTGTCTTTTGTAACTGAAGTGGGGAAAGTCTTCTCTATTGGGGTCACCCTTCACTAATAGGAATAGGGATAGCAGGCATGAAGTTCTCCCCTGTAACGGAAGTGGGGAAAGTCTTCTCTATTGGGGCCACCCTTCACATATAGGAATAAGGATAGCAGGCATTAGGTTCTCCCCTGTAATGGAAGTGGGGAATGTCCTCTCTATTGGGGCCACCCTTCACTTATAGGAATAGGGATAGCAGGCATTAGGTTCTCCCCTGTAACGGAAGTGGGGAAAGTCTTCTCTATTTTGGTCACCCTTCACTTATAGGAATAAGGATAGCAGGCATGAAGTTGTCCTTTGTAACGGAAGTGAGGAAAGTCTTCTCTATTGGGGCCACCCTTCACTTATAGGAATAGGGATAGCAGGCATGAAGTTGTCCTTTGTAACGGAAGTGGGGAAAGTCTTCTCTATTGGAGTCACCCCTCACTTATAGGAACAGGGATAGCAGGCATGAAGTTCTCCCCTGTAACAGAAGTGGGGAAAGTTTTCTCTATTGGGGCCACCCTTCACATATAGGATAAAGGATAGCAGTCATTAGGTTCTCCCCTGTAATGGAAGTGGGGAAAGTCCTCTCTATTGGGGCCACCCTTCACTTATAGGAATAGGGATAGCAGGCATGAAGTTCTCCCCTGTAACGGAAGTGAGGAAAGTCCTCTCTATTGGGGCCACCCTTCACATATAGGAATAAGGATAGCAGGCATGAAGTTGTCCTTTGTAACGGAAGTGAGGAAAGTCTTCTCTATTGGGGCCACTCTTCACTTATAGGAATAGGGATAGCAGGCATGAAGTTCTCCTCTGTAACGGAAGTGGGGAGAGTCCTCTCTATTGGGGCCACCCTTCACTTATAGGAATAGGGATAGCAGGCATGAAGTTGTCCTTTGTAACGGAAGTGGGGAAAGTCTCTCTATTGGGGTCACCCTTCACTTATAGGAATAGGGATAGCAGGCATGAAGTTGTCCTTTGTAACAGAAGTAGGGAAAGTCTTCTCTATTGGGGTCACCCTTCACTTATAGGAATAGGGATAGCAGGCATGAAGTTCTCCTCTGTAACGGAAGTGGGGAAAGTCTTCTCTATTGGGGCCAGCCTTCACTTATAGGAATAAGGATAGCAGGCATTAGGTTCTCCTCTGTAACGGAAGTGGGGAAAGTCTTCTCTATTGGGGTCACCCTTCACATATAGGAATAGAGATAGCAGGCATTAGGTTCTCCTCTGTAACGGAAGTGAGGAAAGCCCTCTCTATTGGGGCCACCCTTCACTTACAGGAATAGGGATAGCAGGCATGAAGTTTTCCTTTGTAACGGAAGTGGGGAAAGTCTTCTCTATTGGGGTCACCCTTACCTTATAGGAATAGGGATAGCAGGCATGAAGTTCTCCTCTGTAACGGAAGTGAAGAAAGTCCTCTCTATTGGGGTCACCCTTCACATATAGGAATAAGGATAGCATGCATTAGGTTCTCCCCTGTAACGGAAGTGGGGAAAGTCCTCTCTATTGGGGCCACCCTTCACATATAGGAATAAGGATAGCAGGCATTAGGTTCTCCCCTGTAACGGAAGTGTGGATAGTCCTCTCTATTGGGGTCACTCTTCACATATAGGAATAAGGATAGCAGGCATTAGGTTCTCCCCTGTAACGGAAGTGGGGAAAGTCCTCTCTATTGGGGCCACCCTTCACATATAGGAATAGGGATTGCGGGCATGAAGTTCTCCTCTGTAACGGAAGTGGGGGAAGTCCTCTCTATTGGGGTCACCCTTCACATTTAGGAATAGGGATAGCAGGCATGAAGTTGTCCTTTGTAACGGAAGTGGGGAAAGTCTTCTCTATTGGGGCCACACTTCACATATAGGAATAGGGATTGCGGGCATGAAGTTCTCCTCTGTAACGGAAGTGGGGGAAGTCCTCTCTATTGGGGTCGCCCTTCACATTTAGGAATAGGGATAGCAGGCATGAAGTTGTCCTTTGTAACGGAAGTGATTAAAGTCCTCTCTATTGGGGCCACCCTTCACATATAGGAATAGGGATAGCAGGCATGAAGTTGTCCTTTGTAACGGAAGTGGGGAAAGTCTTCTCTATTGGGGCCACCCTTCACTTATAGGAATAGGGATAGCAGGCATGAAGTTGTCCTTTGTAACGGAAGTAGGGAAAGTCTTCTCTATTGGGGTCACCCTTCACTTACAGGAATAGGGATAGCAGGCATGAAGTTCTCCTCTGTAACGGAAGTGGGGAAAGTCTTCTCTATTGGGGCCAGCCTTCACATATAGGAATAGAGATAGCAGGCATTAGGTTCTCCTCTGTAACGGAAGTGAGGAAAGTCCTCTCTATTGGGGCCACCCTTCACTTACAGGAATAGGGATAGCAGGCATGAAGTTTTCCTTTGTAACGGAAGTGGGGAAAGTCCTCTCTATTGGGGTCACCCTTACCTTATAGGAATAGGGATAGCAGGCATGAAGTTCTCCTCTGTAACGGAAGTGAGGAAAGTCCTCTCTATTGGGGTCACCCTTCACATATAGGAATAAGGATAGCATGCATTAGGTTCTCCCCTGTAACGGAAGTGGGGAAAGTCCTCTCTATTGGGGCCACCCTTCACATATAGGAATAAGGATAGCAGGCATTAGGTTCTCTTCTGTAACGGAAGTGTGGATAGTCCTCTCTATTGGGGTCACTCTTCACATATAGGAATAAGGATAGCAGGCATTAGGTTCTCCCCTGTAACGGAAGTGGGGAAAGTCCTCTCTATTGGGGCCACCCTTCACATATGGGAATAAGGATAGCAGGCATTAGGTTCTCCCCTGTAACGGAAGTGGGGAAAGTCCTCTCTATTGGGGCCACCCTTCACATATAGGAATAGGGATTGCGGGCATGAAGTTCTCCTCTGTAACGGAAGTGGGGGAAGTCCTCTCTATTGGGGTCACCCTTCACATTTAGGAATAGGGATAGCAGGCATGAAGTTGTCCTTTGTAACGGAAGTGGGGAAAGTCTTCTCTATTGGGGCCACCCTTCACATATAGGAATAGGGATTGCGGGCATGAAGTTCTCCTCTGTAACGGAAGTGGGGGAAGTCCTCTCTATTGGGGTCGCCCTTCACATTTAGGAATAGGGATAGCAGGCATGAAGTTGTCCTTTGTAACGGAAGTGAGGAAAGTCCTCTCTATTGGGGCCACCCTTCACATATAGGAATAGGGATAGCAGGCATGAAGTTGTCCTTTGTAACGGAAGTGGGGAAAGTCTTCTCTATTGGGGCCACCCTTCACTTATAGGAATAGGGATAGCAGGCATGAAGTTGTCCTTTGTAACGGAAGTAGGGAAAGTCTTCTCTATTGGGGTCACCCTTCACTTACAGGAATAGGGATAGCAGGCATGAAGTTCTCCTCTGTAACGGAAGTGGGGAAAGTCTTCTCTATTGGGGCCAGCCTTCACATATAGGAATAGAGATAGCAGGCATTAGGTTCTCCTCTGTAACGGAAGTGAGGAAAGTCCTCTCTATTGGGGCCACCCTTCACTTACAGGAATAGGGATAGCAGGCATGAAGTTTTCCTTTGTAACGGAAGTGGGGAAAGTCCTCTCTATTGGGGTCACCCTTACCTTATAGGAATAGGGATAGCAGGCATGAAGTTCTCCTCTGTAACGGAAGTGAGGAAAGTCCTCTCTATTGGGGTCACCCTTCACATATAGGAATAAGGATAGCATGCATTAGGTTCTCCCCTGTAACGGAAGTGGGGAAAGTCCTCTCTATTGGGGCCACCCTTCACATATAGGAATAAGGATAGCAGGCATTAGGTTCTCTTCTGTAACGGAAGTGTGGATAGTCCTCTCTATTGGGGTCACTCTTCACATATAGGAATAAGGATAGCAGGCATTAGGTTCTCCCCTGTAACGGAAGTGGGGAAAGTCCTCTCTATTGGGGCCACCCTTCACATATGGGAATAAGGATAGCAGGCATTAGGTTCTCCCCTGTAACGGAAGTGGGGAAAGTCTTCTCTATTGGGGCCACCCTTCACATATAGGAATAGGGATTGCGGGCATGAAGTTCTCCTCTGTAACGGAAGTGGGGGAAGTCCTCTCTATTGGGGTCGCCCTTCACATATAGGAATAGGGATAGCAGGCATGAAGTTGTCCTTTGTAACGGAAGTGGAGAAAGTCTTCTCTATTGGGGCCACCCTTCACATATAGGAATAGGGATTGCGGGCATGAAGTACTCCTCTGTAACGGAAGTGGGGAAAGTCCTCTCTATTGGAGTCACCCTTCACATATAGGAATAGGGATAGGGGGCATGAAGTTCTCCTCTTTAACAAAAGTGGGGAAAGTCCTCTCTATTGGGGTTAACCTCTATATATAGGAATAGGGATTGCGGGCATGAAGTTCTCCTGTGTAATGGAAATGGGAAGGCAATCATGGCCAGGGTTACTAAGAAGCAAACTTTTTTTTAGAGTACTTACCTACATCAATAAAATCTTGATGTCAGTTAGCTGAAGACAGGCCAGGATACTTTTGCTGGAAAAAAAACAATATAGTCTCTTAAGTTCAATAAAACAAGAATATAAAAATGTTTACAGAGCATGGAACCTGCAAAATGTGTTTCTTGCAGATTTATGATTTTATTTTTATGGTGAATAAAATCACTATATTCTTTTTAACAATTAATTTTGTTCTATAAAAAGATGTTACAAAATATGAACAATTTATAATTAATTTATATATTCTAAAAGACTCATAAAATACAAATTGATATTGTGCCTTATTTACCTGCTAATGAAAATTTATAAAAACAAAAATCATTTTAAATTCCATACACTGCTTTTTTCTACATTCACTGTAAGTAATCGATTGGACAAACTATAAAATAAAAATTTGTTAAAACAAAGTGAATGCTATGTGCACATTGCAATCTTAAAGTCTGCGGCAAATCAACATTATTTGAATACTTCGCTTAGTAGAGAAAATGTTAAAAGCAGTCACAGAAAAAATAAAACAAGACCAACTTTATTTTAGCAATACATAAAGCTAAAGATGGACTTAAAATGGAATAGGAAACCACTTTTCAAAATGCCGAGTCATTTACAAAATTTTTAGGAATAGTTTATATCTGACGTTCTAAAGAAGCACGAATGCATAGCGTTAAGATAATAGAAAGAAAATAACACAGAAATAAGACTTATTTTGAAATAATTAAACAAAATGCATCACAAGATTAAATTTGCAGAAGAAAAAGAAATTTTACTTCCAGAATCCAAAACTTTTGAAGAAAGAAAAAAAATAACACAAAACATTTTCCTTAACTAAAATTGAACATTTTATGAAAACATAATTAATTCTACATCAAACTATTCCATTGCATTTAAAATGGTATGACATTATGATGACTGAGATATGATATTTAAAAAACTACAATCTATTTTTGAAGACAAAACAGAAGCATGAATAAACTAAAAAAAACAAAGAAAATTAAAAGAATAAATGGGACAAGTTCACATTACACAGAATAAAAGTTTTTTGCAAATACAAAATGTAAAGAGCAATGAATAAGACAACTAAATAGAAATTGAACATTCGAAAGATAACACAAGTACAACCAAAACAGAATATATAAAGTGAGAAGTGAATGGACAACCATATAGGATGAATGGAAGGCAGTTAAGAGCAATATTTAACACTTCAGTAGTTACGTTCAAACAGAGTAGTTCAATGAGTAGTCATGCATTGTACAAATGCACACTATTTCGGTTATTTATCTTTATGGGATAAATTACTTTATTGAGACCGTTACAGATATTTAACTCATTTTTGTAGTAGAAATTTTTGTCTTAATTTACAATTAACATCATAAGTTAAATGCATAAGTTGCTAGATGTATATATGTTAGAAATACACAAGACAAAAACCTTTCTAGCATTTATTTTTTTGGTAATGTTTTTTTTTTAATTCAATTGCTTTAATCTATTTTATGCTAAACTATTAAAAAAGATACATGAGATATAATAATTTTATATTTACATGAGAAAACAAGTTTTAGGTTTTGCTTGATTTCCATTATTACAACTTTCATAGCGAATAAAACAACTTCAATGAAAACTATCACTCATTTTAATACATATAAAAACAATTCTAATTTATTGGCCACTTCGGCGAGTTTCTTGCTGTATCATATTGCTGATACATTTTATCTAAAATGTGTGCATCAAATTTGGGATCATTGTATGTGATAATATCTGGGTTTTTTGTTATTTCCCGTTGTTGGGTAGGTTCTGGAGGATCTTAATACTACCTTGTTTGCCATACTTTATCCAAGTACACCTCTGGGTTAAAAAAAGGACCCTGGACACCAAAAAAATTACCTGGTGTACAACTGTACACCTTGTGTCTACTGGAGTGTTAAAGAATATTATCAAGGTAAAAACATTACTGTCATATCATTTATAAAAAAAATTATTACAAGAAAATCATGTTTAAATTTAATTTAAATCACTACATAAATAATATTAGTACACATATGTAATAGTGGTAGATGATTAAACATTGTAGAAAACCAGGAAAATAATAAAATAATGGTGATTATAATAGTTCGACACAATGATGGCTTCATATTTTATAAATAAACTTAGTTAGGGAGAAGAGAGGAAACTTAATGTTCCGACATACATCAAGTATAAATAAAATAAAGGTAGGAATTGTGTTATAAGAAAGTATTTGCCACAGATATAGCACTATTATTTAAAATATCCTAGCACTACAAAACTTCTAATATAAAATTTCTAGTATTTTTTTTTTGTTGAAAAAATAAGCATTGTCAAAGTAAATTATTTTTTTGAAATATTTTGTCATGATTTTTTTATGTTAGTGTTCGTGATTTCTTGTCATACTTGTTTAATGTAGAAGTTAAACCACTTCTTGCACACTGTGATCGTATTACAGAACTTTACTGAATTGTATGAATGATCACTATTTGGGGCAAAAGTATGATGCCCTCTAACCACAATTATTTTGTATTTACCTTACATGAATTTCAGTTCCAAGCAACCCACTTTAGAGGCTTTAAACACATGCTTGGTTCAAAAGTTTTCTTATTGACTTATTAAATGTTCTTAATATCAATATGTTCTTTATCAATATGTTCTTTATCAATATGTTCTAAACAATATCAGGTTAAGAGCTACATTTATTGTACATTACAAAATTGTTCTGACAGCTTAAAAGCACATACATACAAACAGAGCAAAGATAACACACCAAGCGCCTCCTATATGGCAGCTCCAGTAACTCCTTACCTATGAGCTACAGTGCCGGCAAAAAGTTTAGGGACACCCCTACATTTATATGTTTTTGCTATTGTCCTAAAACTTTCTGCCAATCATATATTAGTAACTTATCAATGAATTAAGCATGAAAAGTTACGATTTTCCTGAAATTTTCATTCATTTATAAGTAAGGGTTGGCAAATTATAAATTTGTTTCCCATTTTAAAATTTTTGAGGAAACCCCTGTTTTTTTCTAATTAAAAATGTATAATAAAAAAAATACACATCTGATTAAAATGATACTTTGTAAAAATGTTTAGCATAACATTTAGAATGTAAATATGCATTATTTACAAAAAATCACCTCACATTTGGTACCAGGTTAACTTTGCTTTAGATTTTCAGATTTTTCAGCATAAAATTCTCACATTTCAATAGCGAATATCTAGTGAACGGAGCCACTTGGAGCGGAACTGACTGTACCCCCGACCCGCCATGACGCGAGGAACACAACGGTACAGTCAGTTCCGCTCCAAGTGGCTCCATTCACTAGATATTCGCTATTGAAATGTGAGAATTTTATGCTGAAAAATCTGAAAATCTAAAGCAAAGTTAACCTGGTACCAAATGAGAGGTGATTTTTTGTAAATAATAAATAATGCATATTTACATTCTAAATGTTATGCTAAACATTTGTACAAAGTATCATTTTAATCAGATGTGTATTTTTTTTATTATACATTTTTAATTTGAATAAAACAGGGGTTTCCTCAAAAATTTTAAAATGGGGAAAAAATTTATAATTTGCCAACCCTTACTTATAAATGAATGAAAATTTCAGGAAAATCGTAACTTTTCATGCTTAATTCATTGGTAAGTTACTAATATATGATTGGCAGAAAGTTTTAGGACAATAGCAAAAACATATAAATGTAGGGGTGTCCCTAAACTTTTTGCCGGCACTGTAATTCTGTTTAACGGGGTATGTTTTTAGCAATTATTGCCGAAAGCTGACAAATAGCAATACAAAAACCTTACCGCTCCTGTTAGAAAGTTTTTTCAAGTAGAAATTATATCTTAAAATTAAATTTTATATTCACTAGTTATTTTTGTACCGGAAATTTGTGATGGTAGATTTAAATAACGGTTTGGAACATATTTTTCTGTCTTTCCCCAATAACGTTTGAACCGATTGTAAAGGTAACAAATTTAGTGAATTTGTAAATAAATCTATTTTTCACAGGAATCATTTATAGTCGCACAACCTGTCATGCATCCCACACTGCAGTGTTATTATCTACGCCATTGCATATGAATTTGAAAACTATAAAAAATAGTTTTCATAAAATATTTTCAAAAATAGTTTTCTATTAAATATATTAAAAAATAGTAGTATAAAAACTATAAAAAAATAGGCAGAAGACAATGATGAAGATCACCACATAGTGATCAAAAGCGTTCTGTCTCAGTAAGTTTTTACAAATTTAGAGTTCGGATAGTCATAAACTAATGTTAAAATGATTAAGATTCACCGAGCAAAATGGACTACAAAATTCAGGAGAATAAAAATAAAAATTTCTTTATGTAGCATAAATGTATATGATAAAATAGTGGAAAATAACTTTACAGTAGATAAGTATGCGTGAAACACACACATAACGTCTACTACAAACAATTTCCAGAATCAACACTTATTAAGATTGAAACTAGATAATACAAGTAAGCATTGCGCACATTTAGAAGTGGCGAATGTCATGCATGCATGTAATGCACTGAGAGTATGAATAAGGGAGGTAAGATAAGTTGCATTCTAATTTTTAATACATTCTTTGCTATCCCTTGATTATTATCCAGGATGTTTTAACAGTGGCCTAAATGTAGGCTGACTTGTTTTTAAAAAATTGATAATTTTGTCATGTATTATTTTTATTATAGTAAAACCCATTTTAACAACATTAAAATTTAAACAACAATTAAAACATATTTGAAAGACTTATTAGGAAACATACAATTTATATTATTTACTTAACAGCAAATATGTCAGCATATGCCATCCTTTACTATTTCAAGTTGAAGAAGATTAAGGGACAAAAGTTTGCATATGTATTGCTTTTTACAAATAATAAACAATGCATTCATCACAACTGGCTAAGTTTTTTAAATAATAAAAAAATATATACATGCGAGTAAAATAAAAGTAGAAATGGCGAATTCTAGGAAGATATGATTGGCAGTACATATAGCATGATAAAGGACAGTTCTCTGGAGGTGTAAAAGTAAGGGATGAATAAAATGTGTATAGGACTCGAAACTGACAGGAATAAGTGCTCTAAAGCAAAAGGTTAAAGATACTTTAGATGAGCATATAATATTAACATGCAGTAAATGAGAATTTACCTGAGAACTCAGTACAGGTAACTGCTGGAAAGTAACTGGTGTAGTAGTCAGATAAGTGATCTGAGAAACATTTTGTGCCGGCGTTAGTCGAACATTTTGGTTCACTACGGAACAAATAGCCTAAATTATTTTGTATCTTTATTTTGATACAACTATGTTTTACAGTTATTAATAGTACTGAACATTCCATTATTTTCAACAATTAATATTCGATGTGTAAGACTATTAAAACTTATATGATGCCTCAAGAAAATTACTTTTTTTATATTCAAGAATATCCATGTATTGTATGTTTATGTGGGATATAGAAAATATAAACAGGTTTATTCCAAAAAATGTAAGTAATCTTTACAATGTAATTCAAATAGTATGAAAATTCATATACAAATTGTGACTATTTAAAACACTGTCTTCTTACAATTGATGTATTTATAGATTTTCCACTGCGCTTATCTTCTCTATATTTCTGTAGTAATTTCACCATATTTGCCTTAACTGTTTTCTCAGATTTAAAAGCTAATTTTAATCAAAGAAAATAAGAAAACCACAATGTACACAACGTCCATTTGGTCATTCATATTTGGTCACATGTCAACAATCTGATGCAGATAATAAAATTTTGACAAAAAAATGCAATTACTTTTTCACCCTAAACAGAACATATTGCTTTATAACATTATTTTGCAGTTTTTAACAATTTTATTTTTTTTCTTAGAACTTATAATGCTGTTATTAAACCCACTCATGCCATAAGACATGAATTATTTATTCAAGCAGTTTTATTGCATTGCTGTGTTTGTTATAGGAACACATAAACAATTCTAATATTTTTTTAAAGGTACAGTAGGCATTTATGAATAATAGACAAATTATTCTGACATTACTCCATGTGTATGGTGATAGATTAGCAAAAACTTTATTCATGTTAAATTTTGTATGAAAAAACTGTGTCACTAATTCTTTATCATAAACCATCATTTCAGTGTTTATCCTGATACTCAAATAACAGGCAATTAGTCACCTTTATCTTTAATAAATTGCTGCCTCTCAAAAACTTAAAATCTCAACCTACACTACTCTTAAACCTTCCTATCAGGCAACACTGTTGCATTCTTTTTCAATTACAAAAAACCTGTAGCTTAATACACAAAATTATATGACATAGATCTTATTTTTATTGTAAAAATAATATTCCTACTCAAACCAGTTCAAGTTCAAATTTTATTTTTGCCTCAAAACACTTCCTATTCATACGCCTTCAAAAGTTCAAATTTCCATCTCCAATCTCTAACATTTAAGTCATGGTTTTTGAAGTAAATACAATTTGTAAATTGAAAATAACAGGGAATATTTTTTTTTGAGTGAGTTTATGTTTACATGAAAGTCTAGACCAATAGATTCTTTTATACATAACTTGTGCAACAAAACTTTTTCTTGACAAAATAGAAGCATTTGTAGTAATTTATGATTAGTATCTGTATTCATTCTTTATTTAAATACACTGCCTACAATAGGTCAAATTTTATAAGCTGGGACTTGGCTCTTAGATAGAAATTGTGTATTCATCGTCTATAAAACATAGGGCTCTGCGTCATCCCTCATCAGGGTCTACCCATCCCAACCCTTAGACAATCCTATTAGTACGCTTCCGTGAAAGTTTTATTTACTATCGAAATCTTGTTGCTGTTCATGACGAGCTGGTTGTTAATTACACTTTTGCTATTACTTGCGACCTGACTTTTCGTTAACTAAATGTTGTTAAATTGTTAACTTAACACTTGGAGGAAACGTTTTCGTCTTAAGACTTCTTCAGCCTCATATTTTTGCCACTAGGAATGCCGCAGTAGTGCTTCCTCAGTACAATTTTTTGAAAGTTAGAAGTGATGCCATCAAAGAGTTTGTGGTCTATGCTCTGTTTGTTCACTTAAACACATAAAAATGACATCCTAAATGAACAAACACAGCACAGATCAGATATACTCTTCGGTCACATCACTCCTAACTTTCAAAAAATGGTACTGAGGAAGCACAACTGCAGCATTCCTAGCGGCAAAAATACGAGGCTGAAGAAGTCGTAAGACGAAAACGTTTCCTCCGAGTGTAAGTTAACAATGTAACAATATTTAGTTAACAAAAAGTCTGGTCGCAAGTAACAGCAAAAGTGTAATAAGTTTTATTTACATTTATTGTTATTTATACTATACATTAAAAGTATCGTTATAAAGTATAATTAAGTAACAAAATAATTCATCCTTTTCCATGGTTATAGTTATTAAAACTTAATTTTTGTTAAATGTTTGAAGTCAACCAATCCATACAGGATTGAAATATTTAGGAAAAAGTGATTTAATATTCACAAACTGTAACCAATTAACTGTAATATGATCGTTCTTAGGTCACTGATGATGAACGATTCTGTGACGCCATCTATGGTTGTGTATTATGGGATCTTTTCGTCACAGAGGTTCTGAATATTTTGATGTTTTAATGTTGTGTTGTGTGAAGCAACATAATTTTTCACGTCTGCCCAAATCATCTCAATGGGATTGAGATCTGGATGATACAAAGGTAGGCATAAAAAAGTATGTCCTTTCCCCTTAACAATTCATCTAACACATACTGTACTGATGCAGTCCTGTTTTCATATGATTTTGCACAGCGGCAGCTTTAGAAT
Source organism: Prosapia bicincta (assembly GCA_036971475.1). Lineage (NCBI taxonomy): Eukaryota > Metazoa > Arthropoda > Insecta > Hemiptera > Cercopidae > Prosapia > Prosapia bicincta. Next base: position 137,174,898 of record JBAIZL010000006.1, read on the forward strand.
GAAGTCTTTATTAAGTATATTTTTTCCTATTAGGCATTTAATCCTATCATCTTTCCTACTGTTTGACTTGGGAGCTTTTCCGATTTTCTTATATTAGTAGTATTGTTTATTACTTGTGTTACTGTTCATAGAGTAGTTGTTTATTATGAACAATAACACAACACAGACTCACACCTGAAGAACTGTCTTGTCTGTGATTCACAGCATTGAATAATGTGCTGACCTAGTGTGAAATGCATCTGCTGAAAAATATCAGTAAGTAGTGATTTTTTGCAAAGTTCATGCCAAAAGTGTAAAAAATCAATAGCAATAATTTCCTATCTCAAAATAAAATGCATATGATTTTCCAAAAAGAAATTATTTAACTTTCTTGGAAGAGTTTTCGATTATACTCACAATTACTAATGCTTTTTCTCTTGTGTCATGCGAGATATTATAGTGATGAGACTATGTTAATTTACAATATAAATATTGGAAAAACCCCAATACCACAAAAATAATAAAAAATAACTAATAATAAGAGTTATCTAAGATTCATACCACTATGGTCTTGATATTGTATAAGTTAATTTAACTTACAAATTTATCCTTTAGACCACTGTAACTTGCAAGAAAAATCAAATCACCTGGCTGCATATCTGATGGTTTTACGCCTGTTTGCAATTCCACAGGTATGTAGCTTAGTAGTTTTAGTGTTGAGAATGAAACTAAATTAATAGAACTGAATGGCATATAAATGTAAAATGTTACAGTAGAGTCTTGAATATCCAAGTCCCGATATTTAGAGTTTCCGTTAAATTCAAGCCTATTTCTATTTGAGCCTATTTTATCTATTTGAAAAAATAATGATGAGTTGCGCTTCCAAGAAATGTTTTTATCAATACCGTATGCAAAGGAAATGAGTTTCTGCTTCCCAGAAATGTTTATACCAATATGAAATGAAAGGAAATGAGTTGGACTTCCCAGAGATGTTCATATTAATACCGTATGCAAAGGAAATGAGTGAGCTTACAAGAAATGTTTATATCAATACTGTATGCAAAGGAAATTATTTAGGCTTCCAAGAAATGTTTATATGAATATGGTATGCAAAGTGCAACGTCCAAGAAAGCCCATGTTAACTAAATAAAAAAATATATTAATTTAGCAAAATAAATTCCAATAAATAACAAAAATAGTATTCAAATAAAGTTAAACTAAAAAGTTCAGTTTTAGGTCAAATAAATAAATTAAAAAGTTGAAATGTTATCAAATAACTTAGATTAGGCAAGTTTAAGCTTAAAAGCTAGTCTAGTTCATGGGGTCTCGAGTTTTGTATTGAACATAGTTTCCCAGCAGGGTTGATGAAAGCATAGTGAAAGTATAGATCTACGACAGATGCTTGTAAAAATGTGGCAAGATGGCTGACTGTAGCGTGAGTGAAGAACAAGACGCTAAAGTAAACGAAATTAATTTGAACAAATATAAATTAGAAATTAGGCTGAAGGATAGAAAATTTAACAAATCAACTTAACAAAAACATGGGTAGAATAAAATCCTATAAGTGAGAATCACAGAAAATGGAGCGTAACAACCAGTCGTTGTCACAGGAATGTAAATATTATTGGTCGGACAGGAAGAAAAAGAAGAAGCTTAATTTTGCAAACGAGGCAGTCGTTTGGGACAGTCTCTTCAAGAATGCAGACTAAGGCGGAAGTGTTTGAAATAGTGGGAGGTCAAACATACTAAAATGGAAAAGGATTATTATTAGTTGAGTTAGGTGTAGGCTGGGAGGTGCCTTAACCAAGACTTCAAGTTCCAAGATCAAGATGAAGCTACCAAAAATTAATTTAAATTGATTTACCAGTACCAAGAAATAAGAAGCAGTATGTTCAAAGAAATTAGACTTCAGCATCTGACCAGGTTTTTACAAAGTTTTAATTCTTTCTTTTAATGATTTTGTTTCTTAATATTCAATTTAAAAAGTAAATTAATTCAAAACATAAATATAAACATTAATATCGACTACACTCCTTAGGTAGTCAATGATACGTTTTTAAATAGGTTTTACTTTCCAGATGGCTTTATCGATAACCTAATGTAATAATATATAGTAATGAAAATGTTTAATTTGTAATATTAATAGGATTTTGTTCAAATTTAATCTTGTGTTGAGAATACTAAATGTGTTAAGAATGTACAAAGAATCACTTATAAGGTTTAGGAGTAGTTTTGGTTTGTTCAAGAAATATTTGTTAAAAACCTTCAATGAAATAATGTAATAACACAAGTTACTTTGAATAATAAATAGAGAAAGAAATAATTTAATTAAATGTTCAAGTACTAATCCATACATTTTAATAGAGTGTAACTAAATAAAATGAAAAGGAAGATGGTTAAAGACAGTAAACTTTTACTTTGCTCACCTAAGTGTATTTATTAACATAGTGTAATTTTTAACATAAATAAATGCAACCTCTCAACCACGAATAACTTTCTTCTTTTATTTAAAACCTTATGTACATTTCGATTGCATAGCAATCATCCTCAGAGGTAATTTACAATGAAAATACAGTGAAACAACATTTTTCATCAAATATATACACCGGTAAATACTTTGCCACGTTCAAGTTGAAAGACCAGACCTAGTTGCAGCGGGGGGAATTTACTGCAACGTGATTGGTTGGAAATGTAAAGGGGCGTGGCAAAGTATTTACCGGTGTATATATTTGATGAAAAATGTCGTTTCAATGTATTTTCATTGTAAATTGCCTCTGAGGATGATTGCTATACAATCGAAATGTACATAAGGTTTTAAATAAAAGAAGAAAGTTATTTGCGGTTCAGAGGTTTCATTTATTTATGTTAAACATTACGCCACAGTTGTTTTATACAGTTATAGTGTAATTTTGCCAAATTAAATTGTAATTAAATTTAACTCTTTAAAGACAATTTAAATATTTCAATAATTATTAGAGGGTAAATGTTGATACTGTATCAAAATAATTACATAAACATCATTTAGCTAAATTCAATTAGAACTAAATTTAAATAATTAATTGATAAAATTAAAAATAAAATACAAAATTGGTATTTTCCAATTAGCTGTTAAATATTTAATTTAATTAAAGATTCACTAGTGCAGAATCTAAATATAGTCTTTAAGCCAGATTGTCTCTCAAAGGATCTGTGATCATGGTCTAAAAGCTTATCTGTGGCTAATTGGTTTTTTATATAAATTCAGGAGTTTGTACACCTGAGAGACCTATTTCTTGGAATACAAGTGTTGTAACAAACACGACTTCGGGGGATAGATCGTTACTTTCTTACACATCAGGTAAGTGGTTACATCAAGGAAAGGAAAGAAGAGGATGAGCTGGCTGGTAAAAGAGCGATGGAAATGAGGTAAAGTGATATTAAAAAAATTAAATAAATAAAATTAAATAAGTGGAAGGTAAATGGGTAAAGGGAAAGTCTGTAGAGAAAGGAAATTAGTCAAGCTTCCAAGAAATGTTTATATCAGTGATGGGCAAACTTTTTAATGGGAGGGCCAAATAAAATTGAAAAAAACTATCTAAGCATGCTGAAAAAAATTTAACAAAACAAATTTTTATAAGCAGTAAAACTTTATTTTATATTTTCACTTCTCACACAACTTATATATCATAACGATAAAAAAACTTAGAAAAGAAGTTACAAAAATCACATATTCTCTACAAGTGTATGAAGGCGTATGTGCCACATGAAACTGTGACTGAGCTTTTAAAAGTTGAAGTTGCTTGATATAATCATCTTGAATTCATCGATTAAACTAATTTTAAAAATACTTAACTAAGTGAATACGTAATTTCTTAACTTGCTGATGCGTTTCAAAACATTCGTTCCTATTACGAAGCTAACCCTCTACAGTAAGTAGGGGGTTAGCTATGTAAAAGGAACGAATGTTTTGAAACGCGTCAGCAAGTAAGCAATTACGTATTCACATAGTCAAGTATTTTTAAAATTAGTTTTAAAAGTTGTTCATATAAAACTGGGATAAGCTGAGTCGCAGTAGTGAAGCTAAATGTTGGTCAGCCAATTGGTTTTGGACAGTGTTTTAGTGAAGCTTCATTGTGGAAAACACTTGTTCACAAATGTAGGAAGATGCAAACATTGCAATTATCTTCTGAGTGTGAGATATCAGGTTTGAGAAACTTGATTTCGAACTTGTAGAACTCAGTTTTAGAAACATTAAGAAGTAGTTGCTTAAATTCAGTGTTATATTGCAACTCAATTATTTCGAGTTGTAATTCTGGTTTGACTGATTTACAATCCACATTAAATCCATGACAAACATGTTCCAATCCTGTTTGATAATATTGAAGTCTTGGAAGCTTTGTTCAAATTCTTCATGAAGACATGTCGCGCTTATTCTTAGGTCATAAATTTATCTTCCCCAGCAATAGATTCAATTTCATTTTGAAACCCCAAATATCATAGATTAATAGGTTTCTTCCCTGAAGTTTAAGGTTTAAGTTATTGATGTGACTGAGAGGATGGGAACAAAATGCAGAAAGTCTGAGAGTTATACAAATAAGAGATAATTTCGTCTTTTAGATCTCAAACTCGTTCAAAAACCTATCCTGCACTGAACCATCTTACTTTAGAAAGCAAAGAAACATCAGAATATTGAGACGGCAATGAGTCAAGAAATTGTCTATGACTGAATGCTCGTGAACAAATGCTATTAACAAGTTTAATAATAACATCAAGCACATGTTTCATGTCTAGAGCAGATGTACACAGAGCTTTTTGATATATAGCACAGTGAAGAAACACGTCATTCTCAGGAAATGATTCCATAAATATGCCTACAACACCAGATTTCGTCCTTGTCATATTTGGCGGTCCATCAGTAGTAATGTCAAAGGTACATTCAAAGATGTGATAGTTTGTTGAGATTCTTGGAAAATGTCTGATAATTTTGTCGTTCCCTTTAAAGAGCACATGCAAGCTAATTCCTTAGTAAGACAGAAGGTGTCATCAATACTTCTTATAAATATCAGTAACAGAGCTATTTCAGTTGTCTACTTTCAGCCAAAGCAAAAGAACAAAATTTAAATCTTCTACCTTTAACTCCAGTTTAGAGACTATCAATTACTTCAATTCTAGAAGTCACTCTTTTGAGACAAACTGTCACATATTGAGGACAAAAATGTCACATATTTGGAGCAAATTTTTACAAATTCGCCATCAAAAAATGATTACTTACTTTTTGCAAAATTGAATATTTCAATGTTTCTTGTATATGCTAGAGAACTTTTAAAAAGGACATTGTTATTTAAAATTATTTTGCTGACCTGATAGTTTTTTACTTAAATCTCTTGCTTTTGCTTCCATCCTTCTCAAGCGATTCAATATGAGATATGTTGATTTTTAAACAGTAACAGTGACAGTGAAACCTATCTAGGTCGAGGTACAATCGACATATAACAGTGACAGTGAAACCTATCTAGGTCGAGGTAAAATTGGCATATAACAGTGACAGTGAAACCTATCTAGGCCGAGATACAATCGACATATACCAGTGATAGTGAAACCTATCTAGGCCGAGGTAAAATTGGCATATAACAGTGACAGTGAAACCTATCTAGGCCGAGATACAATCGACATATACCAGTGATAGTGAAACCTATCTAGGCCGAGGTAGAATCGACATATAACAGTGACAGTGAAACCTATCTAGATCGAGGTACAATCGACATATAACAGTGACAGTGAAACCTATCTAGGTCGAAGTACAATCGACATATAACTTTGACAGTGAAACCTATCTAGGTCGAGGTACAATCGACATATAACAGTGACAGTGAAACCTATCTAGGTCGAGGTAAAATTGGCATATAACAGTGACAGTGAAACCTATCTAGGCCGAGATACAATCGACATATACCAGTGATAGTGAAACCTATCTAGGCCGAGGTAGAATCGACATATAACAGTGACAGTGAAACCTATCTAGATCGAGGTACAATCGACATATAACAGTGACAGTGAAACCTATCTAGGTCGAAGTACAATCGACATATAACTTTGACAGTGAAACCTATCTAGGTCGAGGTACAATCGACATATAACAGTGACAGTGAAACCTATCTAGGCCGAGGTACAATCGACATATACCAGGGACAGTGAAACCTATCTAAGCCGAGGTACAATCGACATATACCAGGGACAGCGAAACCTATCTAGGCCAAGGTAGAATCGACATATAACAGTGACAGTGAAACCTATCTAGGCCGAGGTACAATCGACATATAACAGTGACAGTGAAACCCATCTAGGTCGAGGTACAATCGACATATAACAGTGACAGTGAAACCTATCTTAGGTCGAGGTACAATTGACATATAACAGTGACAGTGAAACCTATCTAGGTCGAGGTACAATTGACATATAACAGTGACAGTGAAACCTATCTAGGCCGAGGTACAATCGAAATATCTTTCATTGATGAACAGAATGGATATGTAAATTATCCAATTTTAGAGAGTTTTCTAATTTTAAAAGAAATACTTCTAAATTACATTTCCTTTTAGCTTTAATATGATGTATAACATGTAATATTTATTTCATTACAACATAAAATATGTATAAAGAAGTGCAGTGATGCACAGTGTTGCTAATTAGCAACAAAAAATAGTAGTCTATTTTTTGACTATTTTGTACATTTTTCAAACGAGTATAACATCAGCTATATATAAGTAATCAATGCATATGTATATATTTCCTGAAAGTTTGTTTCATTCCCTTTACAACAATGTATAACTTGTTGTAAATATTGTATTTATTATAAGTCAGGAGTGTTTAATATTTTACCTAAAAACCTCCAGGCAGATAGAGACAGGCGCCTACTAAGAGGCTAGGCTAGAGTAAAAAATATTCATTGCAATCTTTATTCAAGTCAGCTAAGTTGTCTGACATTTTTTTGGTTCCTGAACTTCAATTCACTGAATTTCCAGGATTTGGACATCGTATATTTTCTTTATTACTGCTAACAACATTTGATTTAATATTATATAACAGTTTTTAACAAAATTTTATTACATAGCCCTAAATATATTTTAACCCTTTGAAGCACCCTATTTTAACCTTAGCAGCATGTGCATGCCCTGATATATGGTCTGGAAGCAACATAGTTTTTAATTAAAAAAAAAAAAAATTTTCTAATATTTTAAATTATTGTACTGTTTTTAATATTTGTTACAAAAATATTTAAGAGAGAGAAATTTCATCAACATTAGTAGCAGTCCACATTATCAGTTTTGAATTATCAGAGTCGTTAGTATTTTCACAAAAAGTCTTAATATTTGTTGGTTTTTTCCTGGCGAAAATCGTTGGTTAACGTAAAATGCTAATCTGAGACAAATGATACAACGTTCACATTCAGGAGTGCTCCCGCTGCTTGTAGCACAATCTCATGTACTTCTACGTGAATGCTAATCAAAGTGTTAATACTGTAGTATAGTACATTCCATTTAGCTCAGAACTAAACTCTAGGTCACACTAAAAAATGTCCCAGTTAATCGACATAAATACTAATATTTAGCCGAATTAAGTAGAGTACAGTAACACTAAATATATAAACGTTTCTTGATGTAATCATCTTGAATTCATTGATTAAACTAATTTTACACTACTTAACTAAGTGAATACGTAATTGCTTACTTGCTGACGCGTTTCAAAACGATTGTTCCTTTTTCGAAGCTAACCTTCTACTAGCGGCTTTTAGCTCTTTACAAATGGTATGACAGGGTTGGATTTATGACATTAGGTGAGGTGTCGGCGTCTTGTGTGATGTATTTGAAAAGACTATTTGCTTCAAAGTGTGTGTGGTCATTAAGTATATTTTCCCTGTATGTTGCGTAGTGTTTGTAGATTTCATATTTTTCTAAGGTTGTTAGTTTTTTACTCTGTTTTAATGTGTGTAGAATATTTAAATTAGTGTGTATGTCGGTATGTGTGTGTTGGGTGTTATTTATGTGTTTTGCGTAGCTGGATTTAGGGTTTGTTTGTTTTGTTTGGGTAATGTGTTCATCGAAGCGTGTGTAGAATGACCTGCCGGTTTGACCGATGTAATAGTTGGGACAATCATTGCAAGTTAATTTGTAAATACCTGAGAGTTTGTATATGTCAGTTTCTTTTTGAAAAGGTTGTATATGTTTTCTTAGCGCATTTGTTGTTTTGTAGGATACTACACACAGAAAGATGACCTCCCAATGGGTTCCCCTATCTCAGGCATCCTAGCAGAAATATTCCTACACCTTATCGAACAACAATATATTCTACAGAACAATTACCACACACATAAAATAATTTAATACCATAGATATGTAGATGACATTTTAATATTATACAACAGCAACAAAAGGCAAATCAAACAACTACATAATTACATTAATACCATACACGAAAACCTCACATTTACTCTCGAGTTAGAAGAAAACTATAGAATAAACTTTCTAGATCTTACTATCACCAAACACAACACTAGACATAATTTCAAAATATACAGAAAACCAACAACTACAGATATGGTAATACATAATACATCTAATCACCCCACACAACACAAACACGCTGCTTTTAATCATATGTTACACCGTCTAATAAACATACCAATGCTACAGAAAGACTACGACGAAGAACTTAATACCATAAAATACATCGCCCAACACAACGGCTACCAACACACACTCATAGACAACATTCTCAGGAACATAAAACATAAACACCATCAAACACCCACTCAAACAAACCACACACAAAAACAAATACATATCCCTCACCTACCACAATAAAAACACACATAAAATAGCCTCCACATTAAAAAAACTCCATTACCAAATATCCTACAAAACAACAAACACGCTAAGAAAACATATATACAACCTTTTCAAAAAAAAAAAAAACTGACATACAAACTCTCAAGTATTTACAAATTAACTTGCAACGATTGTCCCAACTATTACATCGGTCAAACCGGCAGGTCATTCTACACACGCTTCGATGAACACATTACCCAAACAGAACAAACAAACCCTAAATCCAGCTACGCAAAACACCTAAATAACACCCAACACATACATACCGACATACACACTAATTTAAATATTCTACACACATTAAAACAGAGTAAAAAACTAACAACCTTAGAAAAATATGAAATCTACAAACACTACGCAACAGACAGGGAAAATATACTTAATGACCACACACACTTTGAAGCCAATAGTCTTTTCAAATACATCACACAAGACGCCGACACCTCACCTAATGTCATAAATCCAACCCTGTCATACCATTTGTAAAGAGCTAAAAGCCGCTAGTAGAAGGTTACCTTCGAAAAAGGAACGATCGTTTTGAAACGCGTCAGCAAGTAAGCAATTACATATTCACTTAGTTAAGTAGTGTAAAATTAATTAGTAACTAAATATATGATAGCATTAACTTACAAAACAAAGTTTAAGACATTCGCTACTGCAATGTTAACAAAATAACTAATGGTATATACCAGCTGACATAGCATTACATGATGTTGGGACATGTAAGGTCTCTATTCCAGAAACAGCGTCCCATATATGCGCGACTCGGGATAGATGAAATGGACTGATGGCTAATATTTGGGACAGTGTTTGCATGTTATTTACATTCCTCTGACAAATGGTCTATAGGTATGTGTGATGTTAATGTGGGACATTTGGTCTCTCAGTTAGTCAAGGTCAATGACGTCAAAATACAGTTGGCACCCCGTTCATACCTTCGTGCCACTGCAGCAATTATTGTTTGAATGACCATGTTCTACTAGGTTTACTCTAAATGATATTTATCACAAAGGATGTAAACATGTCATAAATGATGGGTGTTTGCAAATATTCTGTACTGTGAATGGAACTTAAATGTAAACATATTTTCTCTCTGATACAATAATATTTATATTGTCTGTATTTTTTTTGATATGGTATGTAACCTATATAAGCAATCTGTCTAGCATGACAAGCCAAGACGAGATAGTTGGGTGTTTGATGATTAAAGTCTTTGTATGACATTTCTATTCTTACTTGTAAACAATGTTATTTCCAGTATATTACACATCTGAGTCAGGTTTTATGTAAGTAGCAAAATTCAGTACACTTTGCACTTGGCCCTGAGAGATTGCACAAAGACTTTTTGTGTACTACCACTTCTTAAAACATGTTGAAAGTATTCATTAATAACTTTACGACTATCCAAACTTAAATTCGGATAGTAGAAGAAAGTATTCATTCTAACCCCCTACCTCTTCTTTCACCAAATGTGATCTCTCAAGGCCAAGTACATGGTTACGTGGTATGCACTATACTTTATTAAATTTCACATACTTTCTTTTTATCAAAATCATGTTTGAATTTTGCAGGGTTTCGGATTTGAGGGGTTCCACTGTAGTGGCTCGTAATGAAGGTCAGAACCATATTAACTGTGAAAAGATCTTTTTCTTACTAACAGTCTCTTGTGAAAACCTGACGGCGCACATGTTAAGCCCATCTTGCACTATGTTTTAAGATTGATGTTTCTCGCTTGTGCTGCCACCATACGGAACAAAAAATATGTGAAAATTGCAACTGGGGAGATGTTCATGGCAAAAAGGAAATGTTGCTTGCTTGTGCTGCCACCATACAAAACAAAAAATGTGAAAATTACAACCAGGGAGATGTTCATGGCCAAAAGGAAATGTTGCTTGCTTGTGCTGCTACCATATAAAACAAAAAATGTGAAAATTGCAACCAGGGAGATGTTCATGTCCCAAAAGGAAATGTTGCTTGCTTGTGCTGCCACCATATAAAACTAAATATATGTGAAAATTGCAACCGCGGAGATATTCATGGCCAAAAGGAAATGTTGCTTGCTTGTGCTGCCACCATATAAAACAAAATATATGTTGAAAATTGCAACCGGGGTGATGTTCATGAGGAAATGTTGCTTGCTTTGCTACATTAAACTGAAGTCAGAGAACCTTTGTTCTGAAATAAAGAAGAAACATGCGATGCAAGGATAGTATTGCCTGGACTCTTTAGTGAGTCAAACTAGGTGACATGAAGTAGAATTTTTATAACAATAGAACATATCTTTTTTAATATAAGATCGTTTCATTTTAAAATACAAAATAGGTGTGATCAATAAAGACTGTGAATGAATTTTTATAGCGGCAACTGCTGATGCTACATCCATATGATGTAATTTACCTAGTAGCGTGATCTGTTGAAACAAGTTTCAACACTCTGGAGCCTGTTAGTCAATTGCCAGGGTCACTAGAGTGAGGTTGTGTTTATCATGTCTGTCGCTCATCATGAATTTCGAACAACGCATTTACATTAAGTATTGTTTCAAGTTGTAAAAGAATGCCAAAGAAGCTCACAAAATGTTACAATCTGTGTATGGCAATAATGTGATAACTCTGAAGATCGTGTATAAGCGGTATGACCGATTTAAAATCAGAAATGAGTTGGTTGAAGACGAGCAGCGTTTGGGACATCCAATAACCTCAAAAACAGGAGATAATGTAAAAAAAGTAGAAACAATGATCCATTCAAACTGGCGAACCACTATTCGAGAGTTATTGGAAGATATTAACATTTCGTACAGTTCCGTACAAAGCTGTTTAACTGATAATTTGCAAATGAGACGAGTGATTGCGAAATTTGTTAAAAACTCGAGTGAGTTTTTGCTCGAAAAAAGTGTTCCTTCTGTCCTCTTACCCTATTTAGCACCATGCGAACTCTGGCTCTTCCCAAAAATTATAACTGTGCTTAAAGGAAAACTTTTGTATACCATTCCTGACATTGAGAGAGGCACGGCCGAACAGCTAAATGCCCTTCCGAAAGAAGCCTTCCAGAAATGTTTTCCATCACGGATTCAACGTTGGGATAAGTACATTGCCAGCCAAGGACAGTACTTTAAAGGAGATTAAATTGAATTCGATATAAGTTTATTACTTTTTTTAAAAATAAAAGTTTCTCATCCTATTTTTGATCACATCTCGTATGGAATAGAAAATGCTAAAATACTTAAGATCAAATATAGTAATTATTATTCATTAGAGTAGATCTACTTATAGTAAATTTTCAGAGTACAAAATAATATACTTATAGTATATTCATAATTAAATCTAATACTTACAAGTTCAATATTTATAGTTTAGCAGTAATGTAAGCAAAACCTACACCTTAAGTTAAGCTATTTGGGATATTAGTTTGTAAAAGAAAATTATTTTACCTGTTATGTTGGAATTTGAATTATCAGCAGTCTTTCCTATTAAATTAGTACTATATATTGCTTTTGATTCGGCATCCACAATACTATTAGCAATTGCTACTCGAACGAGAGGCACGTTATTTTTATTTTGCTGTAAACCATTCTTTGTGTGGTTGGATAGTAATGAACCAATAAACTGTGCTGTATTCATCTGATGAGGTAAAGGTGGAGTTCCTGAGTCTGAGGCTCTCTTTAATGCACCACCAAGAATATTCGGAATATGAAATTGTCCATTATTTTTTACAGTTACACGTTTCGACTGAGGTAGACTTGTTCTATTTGATGGCACAGGATAAGGCTTCGGAACAACAGAATTCAAACTTAAAGGAACATTTAAGATACTGGTACCTTGCTTAGGTAACCCCATTAGAGCAATTTTTTTTGAGGGTTTGTCAGAGTTTTTTGTTCTTGTTATGCCTTTTGATCGTTGGTATAATGATTTTGAATTCAAACTGTTTAGAACATTACTAACGCAAGATGTATTTTTTCTTGGGGGCATTCTTCCATACATTCCATGAGTATAAATTCCATTTCCTATGTTAGCACGTTGGAAAGCCCCTTCTATATTCTGCCTTGCAACTTGCATATGTCTGCTTGTATAAACTAATCCTCCAATTCTGCGAGTCGAAAAAGAACATACCTGAAAGCAAAAATTGAACCAAATACGTTGTTAGATTTTAAAATATATAACAAAAAACATTCATACAAACTATTCAAACATCACATGGAAATTTAAAAAAACATTCATTTATAATATTATCTTACTCCAAATTTAAAAACAATTGCATTTGGATCTTTAAAGAAATCACATTTCTTATTACAATAACTTAATGAAAAATAATAGAAAATATGACATACTAGGACACATTGATTAAAGAATAAAGTCTTTATTACCGCTACAGAACCCCTTAAATACATTTAGGCACTTTATGCAAGAGCAGATGTCAGCCACTACTGTTATTCTGTGTCAAAACCTGAAAACAACATGGTGTATGCAACATCGTGGATAAGGTTTGCATTAACCGGATTTGCTGCAGGAAGGTAATACATCAGAAGAATCTGGGAAGACTTTAGTCACAAGAAGTTGTATTCTACAGGGTGAAAACTATATCCACTTTTGCGACAGTTTCTTACAAAAGGTCAATAAATTTAGGTTGAATAACAGATGATAAAGTAGTGTTCATTTTTGGGAAGTATGTTTACCTACCTCAAGAGTTTTTATATTAAAAAAAAAACATTAGAATTTCAAATCAAACTACTACAAATATTTAAGATGCATCATATAAAATTATTTAAAAAATCAAGCTGCAATGTAAATATGGAATGTTAAATCTGTGGTAAAATTCTACAAAACTGAAAACTTACAACAAAATACCAAACTACCAGAAGGTACCTCACAGAAACTTGGGAATAATTATTAAAATTTAAGTAATCATTAAAAAAAATACATTTTCATTACTTTTTTGACAAAGTAATCTCTAACTTATATTCATTAATATTTTTTATAAAGATTTTAAAAAATAACTTAATTTTTTCAAACATACTTGTATTATAAGTTGAAGAAAACCACTAAGTTTTATGACGCATGTATTTATGTTTAGTCACATTTGAGTGGGAACACCAGATGGGGATTGCAACAACAGAGAAACTTTCCAAAACAATATAATAACTGACAGACAGGTAGAAAATTAGAAGGCGCTAGCCTTAAACCAAGACCCAAGCAGTATACAGCAAGTTGAGCTGTACAGTGGGCAGACTACTAGATAAGGCTCCATTCATAATCATTAATCAAGCTAGGGAAATAGGGTTGTATATGTCCCAATAGAAGAACTACTGTGTCATGTTTAGTTTAGTTGTTAAGCACATATGTATTTAGATTAGGAGCATTGTTAAAGCACATTTATGTATTTAGATTAGGAGCATTGTTAAAGCACATTTATGTATTTAGATTAGGAGCATTGTTAAGCACATATGTTTTTAGATTAGAAGCATTGTTAAGCACATATGTATTTAGATTAGAAGCATTGTGAAAGACCAACCAAAATATGATATAACTTACAACTATATACAAAATAATGTATAGCATTATTGTTTAGGGTTTATGTTATTAGGTTCAAATGTAAGGGTTACATAGTGTTAATGTAAGGTTATGGGAGGATCAAACAAAATTTGTGCTTCAGAAAATTTAGTCATAATTTAAATTTTATTAATACAAAAAATCTGTTTTCGAGACCTATGTAAAATAACTGCTATTCACTTTGTACTGAAGGGACTAAATGCAAAAAGTCCTATACAGCGGACTAATAAAAACTTCTAAAAATTTATTTGCTATTAATAAACGAGGACTTAAAACGTCCTTTAAGAGCAGCGGAAGTATTTATTCCTGTTACAGTTTTTTATAAAGACAGTAATTGCAGAAGGGTGGCATGCTGTTGCAAAAAAATTTAGAAGAAGATTTGATGGTAATGTATTTTGAGTCATGTAAGATTTTTTCTTATTAATGAGGGAAATGAAAACCTATTGTTCATTGGTTGAAAATGAAACAGAAGGGACGCTGAGGGAAATGATCTTGAAAGTTAGCGTAAACTTGCGAAAGAATCCAGTTATGTTTTGTATAATATATTATATTGTTATAATATAATATAATATATTAATAGTAAGGAAAGTTGTAAAAACTAGTACCAGTGTCACACGTAAATATTAAATTGTCGAGAGAAAATGAAATAAATCACATTTTGTTCGACTGCACGTACCCCATACCAATGAGGGACTTCCTGAGAGCCGAAGTGGCAACATATTCTCTTAAACAAGAAGGGGGCTGGCAAGGATAATATATCATGGACATCGGGCTATCGACTACTCTTGAAGCTGGATGCCTGTGCAAAGAAGTAAAGAAAATGAAACGAGTTAAGTAAGCTATTTTGGTTTTTTCTCATAACTGACGAGCTGTGTGAATGAAGCAATTAGAAAGAATCTATACACCTGGTCTCAAGAAGTACTTCAGCACCCAAAACCTCGCGCAGAGAAATTTACATAGTAGCAATTGGTATTTCTCAATTCATAGCCAACTAAACAACTTCCTTTTAGTCCATACATTCATTAAATACATTTTAATTATAGAATAAGTAAAATTTGTTGAAGAGCATAAAATAATTTTAAAAAAAAATAATCCAGTTAACAGCCGAAACCTTATATAGCACCTAAGACAAAGGCTAAGGCAATTAGTAAATTTATATTTAAAGATGCTTTAGAAATTTTTATCAGAGTTCTTGTGTTTTAAATAGACTGAAAGTGATGTTAAGAAAGTTATCTTTAACAATGCTACAGCACTAAATTAAATCAAGTATTTAAGGTTTACATCGCCAATTCACATAAAGCGAGTTGATGGAATTTTAAAAATAATTAATGAAATGTTATCATATTAACTGTAAATCTTATTATTTCGCTATACCTCATTCATCATAATTAATTGAACGAATTTAATTATATTGTTATTTGTCAAAATTAATTTACAGTAGTCATTCGCTATTTTGTGGGTTAGATATTCACATTTTCGCTTATTCGCATTGGCAAAATTATAGGATATCCCGCTAATATGTATCATATTTTTAAAATACGTCAAGAAAGAAAGTATAGTTACTGTGCAGGTTGTAGGATGTGTTGTCTTATTTATTTTGTACAGTACTGTATTTATTTATCTAAAAAAAATCTGATTATTTTCCAAACAAATGTTATACTGCACACAACTAGGCCAACTACTCAAAAGTTAGGCATTCCTTATTTAAAACAAGTGTTGTTATCATGTGTCGCATTCTCTTGTCGAATCTGCTAGTTTTGGAAACGCCGCGTCTACCTGTGCAATTGTTTAGTTAATTTGTTTTGCTTTATCTTTTCCCTTAAATTGTTTATCTAAGCCATAATGTCATCAAACTTTAATAGAATCAAGAAAAGGCAAAAATATGTTAAGCCGTTGATTAGAAAATTAACCTTTTAGATAAATTAAAATATGGTGAAAGCATAGCATCTGTCCTAAATAAAGCATTTTAGCGTTATTAAGTTAACAGCGCGTTACATAAAAAAAAATGAAGAAAATATAAGGAGGAGTGACAGAAAAGATTGCAAGTTCTTTTCTAAATCAAATCAACAGTATCTAAAAGATTGTCTAAAATTAGGTGTTTAAAAATTTAATGTATTGTGTTTAACAATGAAGAATATGTGTCTATGAGCAAGCATATTTAATGTTTTCGGATTAAAACTGTAATTAATATTAACATTTTTGATGTGAAATGTAACCCTCCCCTTTCCATATAGAGTAGGTTTCAGTATTCGCGGTAAGCTTAGGGAACGTAACCCGCGCAAATGAGGGATCACTGTAATCTTGACATCAACGTCCAGTACCCATCACGTACTACTAAACAATATTAATTATTTTAAATAAAAGAAAAGATATATAAGATTAAATAATTTTAATGTAATGAACACGTTTATGTTAGATTTCCCCAAATGAGGTAGAAATCGCAGATAAAATTACTTTCATTTTATATTTGGTGCACAAACTTAATGGGAATATTTAATTTTAGTAAGAATAAAATTACTTTTATATATATATATATATATATATATATATATAAACACATACACACACAAAGAGATACGAAGTTTAATTAGGTTTTGGAATTTACAATAACTTTCAGAATGAATAAACAACAACAACCCTTGGTACAATTATTTAAATACCCTTGATGTACATTTTGCATAAACTTTTAAAAGTATTTTTGTAACCTTCTGATGATGCTAACAGTGTTAGCGAAATGTACATCAAGGGTACTTAAATATTTGTAGCAAGGGATATTGTTATTTATTTATTATAATTACGCTACTGTGCTCTGTACAGATTTGTAACTTTCAAAATGAGGACTTTTTAAACTGAAAAGTGACTTTTAATTAGATTTTTCTATGTTAACTTTTAATGTCAATCAGATACTTTTTTATTATTACAATTATGCATACAAAATATGTTGTTAAACTATATAATCTAAGGTTGAACTTTAAACCTTATAATCCAGGCTTAAAAGAAGTTTTAGAATAATTTCCTGTGTAACAGAATGAGAGTAAAGATTAATTTCACTTCAAAGTGGTGTCAAGAGAAATAATATAAATATAGTCAGGAAAAACTAATCCATTTTTCACAGATTTTATAAAATGGTTTGACACTCAATTGGAAAATCTTACAGGGTGTCTTACACAAGGAAAAAAGTCAAGGTAAATATTGCAAGGAGTCTTATTGCCATTGTTCAAAAAAAATTTTGTTGTAAATAATCGTTTTAATGTGTGGAACATGAATATCAACTATTTTTCATCGGAAAATATGAAAAGTTATTTTTTTTACATTTTAGTTGTTAGTAAGTAATGGCATGTATAGCATGAACCGTGGTAGCTACAGCCTACTGCGCTACGTCTAGATACTTGTAAAGCATCCACTTAGGATAGATTTGGTTATAAACTTCTACAACATTACTATATACCTATATTAATATATACTATGAAGTATCCAGTCAGGATAGATTTGTTTATAATTTTCTACAACATTACTATATACCTATATTAAAACCTATGAAGTATCTAGTCAGGATAGATTTGGTTATAATTTTCTACAACATTACTATATACCTATATTAAAATATACTATGAAGTATCCAGTCAGGATGGATTTGGTTATAAACTTCTACAACATTACTATATACCTATATTAATATATACTATGAAGTATCCAGTCAGGATAGATTTGTTTATAATTTTCTACAACATTACTATATACCTATATTAATATATACTATGAAGTATCCAGTCAGGATAGATTTGTTTATAATTTTCTACAACATTACTATATACCTATATTAAAACCTATGAAGTATCTAGTCAGGATAGATTTGGTTATAATTTTCTACAACATTACTATATACCTATATTAATATATACTATGAAGTATCCAGTCAGGATAGATTTGTTTATAATTTTCTACAACATTACTATATACCTATATTAAAACCTATGAAGTATCTAGTCAGGATAGATTTGGTTATAAACTTCTACAACATTACTATATACCTATATTAATATATACTATGAAGTATCCAGTCAGGATAGATTTGTTTATAATTTTCTACAACATTACTATATACCTATATTAAAACCTATGAAGTATCTAGTCAGGATAGATTTGGTTATAATTTTCTACAACATTACTATATACCTATATTAAAATATACTATGAAGTATCCAGTCAGGATGGATTTGGTTATAATTTTCTACAACATTACTATATACCTATATTAAAATATACCCATAGAGTAAAATGAAAAATAATAATTTTCAGTATATTCCGCAGAAAAAAGTTGATATTCGTCTTCTACACATTAAAACAATTATTAAAAATTAATAAATAAAAAAAACAATGGCAATAAGGCTTATTATTTACCAAAAGTAAAAATATCAAGTATAAACACAGAAATAAGGTTCAAGGATAGCAAGCCGTCTAAGCAACACCAAATAAGCTGAAAAGATATAAATTTTCTTATACGGTGAAAAAGAGAAGACTGTAACAAATATCAACTTAAGAAGACAGATTATTGAAAAGAAGATATGGAATAATGACAGAAGATGAAAGGCAGGATCAAAGATTTATGAAGGGAATGAACTCTACAAAGAAGAAGAAACCAGAAAAATATAAATAGAGTAGAAAGCTGTTTCCAAACAATACAATGGCTCTTTAAAAAATAGTTACAATAAAATAATTACAATTTTATTAGTGTCTAACAAATTCATAGAAGTTTCCAAGCCATACAGATATACAATACATATTCACTTACACTAGTACAAAGCCTATAATATATACAGTACATATTAAAAAAAACACAATTCAATAAATATTCATCTAGAAATTAAGAACCTATACTTATATATGGTGCATATTGACAAAATACAAAATAAATGCCAATCAATGAAACAGCTTTATACATTTCTTCTCATTAGGACAATTATGTATTTAATTAAGATACCACAATTATAAGAAGTAAATAATTTATAATTTCATTTAATAAACTTCATTTAATTAAAAATTACTACTGCTTTTAGTAAATTTGTCTAAGTAATAGTACAATATTGATGTAGAATAAAACGTGTTTACTTACACCTAGGGGTTTTGGATGATTACTAAGTACAGGTAAATCCAGTTGTGACTGTACTTTTCGTGTATTGGCCGTTGTTAAAGGCGATATTCTGTCTAAAATGGGATGTTTAAAAACAAAAGTTTTTGGAGAGCCAGATAGGTGGACAGACCTTTCATTTGTTATATCTATACTAAAGTCAGGTAGTCCAGGAGATGGAATTGATACTGGACTGAGCAAAGAAACTGAAATAGGCATACGAACAGTCATTCCTTGTAGTCGACCTTCACAGGGAGGTTTAAGGTTTCCACGCATGCTTCTAAAAGTTCCCCCTATCATTGTAGTTATTCCATTTGCTGATGTCAGTAACAATGTTGGCTGAGTTTTCTCTTTTGGTTTACCTTTCTCTTGACACGTTACCTAAAATTTAAAAAAAAATTGTATGAACAATATTACTGTAGCATTTTGTAACAGTAGCATTCACTTGACCAGCACTATAAGCAAATGACTGATCAAATATCAGCATGTTAATATTAGATACATATTTTACACATATGATGACTTCAATAAGCCCTTTTGTTGTTAGTGTGTGCCATCTCTATTCTACAGAAGAAAATGAATCATGAAAATGCAAAGATAAGAATGGGGATAAATTGTCTTTTTTATGCTTGCCCAGAAACTTACCAAATACATTTCTTTTCTTCAACATCAACTCTTAATATATGAATATATATTAAGGATTAATTTGAAAATCACTCACAAATCACCATTTACTTTTCTAATTTTAAAAATCTTTAGCTACTTTACCCTTTTTTAAATTCAGTTAAATCTCATGGATAGTTTTATATTTTATTTTGAGCTCGGAACCAATAAGTACCCAGAAAGACTGTCATTACAATTTCTTAATATATTTTTGAAAGGGAGCCTATAAAAAATTCAGGTGTAAAAGAAATTACAAAACAGTTTTGTTAAATTAAATAATTGATTGTTAGATTTTTATGTTTTGGGGGAAACGTTTTAGGTAATGGTTGACATTAGAAGCAAAAACTTCATTTTGTTGCGCAACTCTGAATTCAGTTAATAAGTCAAGATACTGTAGAAATAGATATTTAGTTAATTAGAGCTTAGAGAGTGAGGGTTATTCACAATGCTAAAACACAAAATAGTTACTAAAAATCTCACAAAAAATTAGTTTTTAATAAACAAACACACTAGTTCACAACAGACTAGTTTCGGTGATGATGTTGCCTTCCTCAGTGCTTGGCTACTACTAACATATTGTGAAGTCATTTAGTAGATGTTCATGTGAATTGTCAGATGACAATGTATGTAACAATTGTTTTTCCCACCAGCTCTTAACCAAGTTTCTACTGACTATTTACAAGCCATTTGTGCTATTTTGTCATTTAGTAGATGTTCATCTGAATTGTCAGATGGCAATGTATGTAACAATTGTTTTTCCCACCAGCTCTTAACCAAGTTTCTACTGACTATTTACAAGCCATTTGTGCTATTTTGTCATTTAGTAGATGTTCATCTGAATTGTCAGATGACAATGTATGTAACAATTGTTTTTCCCACCAGCTCTTAACCAAGTTTCTACTGACTATTTACAAGCCATTTGTGCTATTTTGTCATTTAGTAGATGTTCATGTGAATTGTCAGATGACAATGTATGTAACAATTGTTTTTCCCACCAGCTCTTAACCAAGTTTCTACTGACTATTTACAAGCCATTTGTGCTATTTTGTCATTTAGTAGATGTTCATCTGAATTGTCAGATGGCATTGTATGTAACAATTGTTTTTCCCACCAGCTCTTAACCAAGTTTCTACTGACTATTTACAAGCTATTTGTGCTATTTTGTCATTTAGTAGATGTTCATCTGAATTGTCAGATGACAATGTATGTAACAATTGTTTTTCCCACCAGCTCTTAACCAAGTTTCTACTGACTATTTACAAGCTATTTGTGCTATTTTGTCATTTAGTAGATGTTCATCTGAATTGTCAGATGACAATGTATGTAACAATTGTTTTTCCCACCAGCTCTTAACAAAGTTTCTACTGACTATTTACAAGCCATTTGTGCTATTTTGTCATTTAGTAGATGTTCATCTGAATTGTCAGATGGCAATGTATGTAACAATTGTTTTTCCCACCAGCTCTTAACCAAGTTTCTACTGACTATTTACAAGCCATTTGTGCTATTTTGTCATTTAGTAGATGTTCATCTGAATTGTCAGATGACATTGTATGTAACAATTGTTTTTCCCACCAGCTCTTAACCAAGTTTCTACTGACTATTTACAAGCCATTTGTGCTATTTTGTCATTTAGTAGATGTTCATCTGAATTGTCAGATGGCAATGTATGTAACAATTGTTTTTCCCACCAGCTCTTAACAAAGTTTCTACTGACTATTTACAAGCTATTTGTGCTATTTTGTCATTTAGTAGATGTTCATGTGAATTGTCAGATGACAATGTATGTAACAATTGTTTTTCCCACCAGCTCTTAACCAAGTTTCTACTGACTATTTACAAGCTATTTGTGCTATTTTGTCATTTAGTAGATGTTCATCTGAATTGTCAGATGACAATGTATGTAACAATTGTTTTTCCCACCAGCTCTTAACAAAGTTTCTACTGACTATTTACAAGCTATTTGTGCTATTTTGTCATTTAGTAGATGTTCATCTGAATTGTCAGATGGCATTGTATGTAACAATTGTTTTTCCCACCAGCTCTTAACCAAGTTTCTACTGACTATTTACAAGCTATTTGTGCTATTTTGTCATTTAGTAGATGTTCATCTGAATTGTCAGATGACAATGTATGTAACAATTGTTTTTCCCACCAGCTCTTAACCAAGTTTCTACTGACTATTTACAAGCTATTTGTGCTATTTTGTCATTTAGTAGATGTTCATCTGAATTGTCAGATGACAATGTATGTAACAATTGTTTTTCCCACCAGCTCTTAACAAAGTTTCTACTGACTATTTACAAGCCATTTGTGCTATTTTGTCATTTAGTAGATGTTCATCTGAATTGTCAGATGACAATGTATGTAACAATTGTTTTTCCCACCAGCTCTTAACAAAGTTTCTACTGACTATTTACAAGCTATTTGTGCTATTTTGTCATTTAGTAGATGTTCATCTGAATTGTCAGATGGCATTGTATGTAACAATTGTTTTTCCCACCAGCTCTTAACCAAGTTTCTACTGACTATTTACAAGCTATTTGTGCTATTTTGTCATTTAGTAGATGTTCATCTGAATTGTCAGATGACAATGTATGTAACAATTGTTTTTCCCACCAGCTCTTAACAAAGTTTCTACTGACTATTTACAAGCTATTTGTGCTATTTTGTCATTTAGTAGATGTTCATCTGAATTGTCAGATGGCATTGTATGTAACAATTGTTTTTCCCACCAGCTCTTAACCAAGTTTCTACTGACTATTTACAAGCTATTTGTGCTATTTTGTCATTTAGTAGATGTTCATCTGAATTGTCAGATGACAATGTATGTAACAATTGTTTTTCCCACCAGCTCTTAACCAAGTTTCTACTGACTATTTACAAGCTATTTGTGCTATTTTGTCATTTAGTAGATGTTCATCTGAATTGTCAGATGACAATGTATGTAACAATTGTTTTTCCCACCAGCTCTTAACAAAGTTTCTACTGACTATTTACAAGCCATTTGTGCTATTTTGTCATTTAGTAGATGTTCATCTGAATTGTCAGATGGCAATGTATGTAACAATTGTTTTTCCCACCAGCTCTTAACCAAGTTTCTACTGACTATTTACAAGCCATTTGTGCTATTTTGTCATTTAGTAGATGTTCATCTGAATTGTCAGATGACATTGTATGTAACAATTGTTTTTCCCACCAGCTCTTAACCAAGTTTCTACTGACTATTTACAAGCCATTTGTGCTATTTTGTCATTTAGTAGATGTTCATCTGAATTGTCAGATGGCAATGTATGTAACAATTGTTTTTCCCACCAGCTCTTAACAAAGTTTCTACTGACTATTTACAAGCTATTTGTGCTATTTTGTCATTTAGTAGATGTTCATGTGAATTGTCAGATGACAATGTATGTAACAATTGTTTTTCCCACCAGCTCTTAACAAAGTTTCTACTGACTATTTACAAGCCATTTGTGCTATTTTGTCATTTAGTAGATGTTCATCTGAATTGTCAGATGACAATGTATGTAACAATTGTTTTTCCCACCAGCTCTTAACAAAGTTTCTACTGACTATTTACAAGCCATTTGTGCTATTTTGTCATTTAGTAGATGTTCATCTGAATTGTCAGATGACAATGTATGTAACAATTGTTTTTCCCACCAGCTCTTAACCAAGTTTCTACTGACTATTTACAAGCCATTTGTGCTATTTTGTCATTTAGTAGATGTTCATGTGAATTGTCAGATGACAATGTATGTAACAATTGTTTTTCCCACCAGCTCTTAACAAAGTTTCTACTGACTATTTACAAGCCATTTGTGCTATTTTGTCATTTAGTAGATGTTCATCTGAATTGTCAGATGACAATGTATGTAACAATTGTTTTTCCCACCAGCTCTTAACCAAGTTTCTACTGACTATTTACAAGCCATTTGTGCTATTTTGTCATTTAGTAGATGTTCATCTGAATTGTCAGATGACAATGTATGTAACAATTGTTTTTCCCACCAGCTCTTAACCAAGTTTCTACTGACTATTTACAAGCCATTTGTGCTATTTTGTCATTTAGTAGATGTTCATCTGAATTGTCAGATGACAATGTATGTAACAATTGTTTTTCCCACCAGCTCTTAACAAAGTTTCTACTGACTATTTACAAGCCATTTGTGCTATTTTGTCATTTAGTAGATGTTCATCTGAATTGTCAGATGACAATGTATGTAACAATTGTTTTTCCCACCAGCTCTTAACAAAGTTTCTACTGACTATTTACAAGCCATTTGTGCTATTTTGTCATTTAGTAGATGTTCATCTGAATTGTCAGATGACAATGTATGTAACAATTGTTTTTCCCACCAGCTCTTAACCAAGTTTCTACTGACTATTTACAAGCCATTTGTGCTATTTTGTCATTTAGTAGATGTTCATCTGAATTGTCAGATGACAATGTATGTAACAATTGTTTTTCCCACCAGCTCTTAACAAAGTTTCTACTGACTATTTACAAGCCATTTGTGCTATTTTGTCATTTAGTAGATGTTCATCTGAATTGTCAGATGACAATGTATGTAACAATTGTTTTTCCCACCAGCTCTTAACCAAGTTTCTACTGACTATTTACAAGCCATTTGTGCTATTTTGTCATTTAGTAGATGTTCATGTGAATTGTCAGATGACAATGTATGTAACAATTGTTTTTCCCACCAGCTCTTAACCAAGTTTCTACTGACTATTTACAAGCCATTTGTGCTATTTTGTCATTTAGTAGATGTTCATGTGAATTGTCAGATGGCAATGTATGTAACAACTGTTTTTCCCACCAGTTCTTAACCAAGTTTCTACTGACTATTTACAAGCCATTTGTGCTATTTTGTCATTTAGTAGATGTTCATCTGAATTGTCAGATGACAATGTATGTAACAATTGTTTTTCCCACCAGCTCTTAACAAAGTTTCTACTGACTATTTACAAGCCATTTGTGCTATTTTGTCATTTAGTAGATGTTCATCTGAATTGTCAGATGACAATGTATGTAACAATTGTTTTTCCCACCAGCTCTTAACAAAGTTTCTACTGACTATTTACAAGCCATTTGTGCTATTTTGTCATTTAGTAGATGTTCATCTGAATTGTCAGATGACAATGTATGTAACAATTGTTTTTCCCACCAGCTCTTAACAAAATTTCTACTGACTATTTACAAGCCATTTGTGCTATTTTGTCATTTAGTAGATGTTCATGTGAATTGTCAGATGACAATGTATGTAACAATTGTTTTTCCCACCAGCTCTTAACAAAGTTTCTACTGACTATTTACAAGCCATTTGTGCTATTTTGTCATTTAGTAGATGTTCATGTGAATTGTCAGATGACAATGTATGTAACAATTGTTTTTCCCACCAGCTCTTAACAAAGTTTCTACTGACTATTTACAAGCCATTTGTGCTATTTTGTCATTTAGTAGATGTTCATGTGAATTGTCAGATGACATTGTATGTAACAATTGTTTTTCCCACCAGCTCTTAACAAAGTTTCTACTGACTATTTACAAGCCATTTGTGCTATTTTGTCATTTAGTAGATGTTCATGTGAATTGTCAGATGACAATGTATGTAACAATTGTTTTTCCCACCAGCTCTTAACAAAGTTTCTACTGACTATTTACAAGCCATTTGTGCTATTTTGTCATTTAGTAGATGTTCATGTGAATTGTCAGATGGCAATGTATGTAACAATTGTTTTTCCCACCAGCTCTTAACCAAGTTTCTACTGACTATTTACAAGCCATTTGTGCTATTTTGTCATTTAGTAGATGTTCATCTGAATTGTCAGATGACAATGTATGTAACAATTGTTTTTCCCACCAGCTCTTAACAAAGTTTCTACTGACTATTTACAAGCCATTTGTGCTATTTTGTCATTTAGTAGATGTTCATCTGAATTGTCAGATGACAATGTATGTAACAATTGTTTTTCCCACCAGCTCTTAACAAAGTTTCTACTGACTATTTACAAGCCATTTGTGCTATTTTGTCATTTAGTAGATGTTCATCTGAATTGTCAGATGGCATTGTATGTAACAATTGTTTTTCCCACCAGCTCTTAACAAAGTTTCTACTGACTATTTACAAGCCATTTGTGCTATTTTGTCATTTAGTAGATGTTCATGTGAATTGTCAGATGACAATGTATGTAACAATTGTTTTTCCCACCAGCTCTTAACAAAGTTTCTACTGACTATTTACAAGCCATTTGTGCTATTTTGTCATTTAGTAGATGTTCATGTGAATTGTCAGATGACAATGTATGTAACAATTGTTTTTCCCACCAGCTCTTAACAAAGTTTCTACTGACTATTTACAAGCCATTTGTGCTATTTTGTCATTTAGTAGATGTTCATGTGAATTGTCAGATGACATTGTATGTAACAATTGTTTTTCCCACCAGCTCTTAACCAAGTTTCTACTGACTATTTACAAGCCATTTGTGCTATTTTGTCATTTAGTAGATGTTCATCTGAATTGTCAGATGACAATGTATGTAACAATTGTTTTTCCCACCAGCTCTTAACAAAGTTTCTACTGACTATTTACAAGCCATTTGTGCTATTTTGTCATTTAGTAGATGTTCATGTGAATTGTCAGATGACAATGTATGTAACAATTGTTTTTCCCACCAGCTCTTAACAAAGTTTCTACTGACTATTTACAAGCCATTTGTGCTATTTTGTCATTTAGTAGATGTTCATGTGAATTGTCAGATGACAATGTATGTAACAATTGTTTTTCCCACCAGCTCTTAACAAAGTTTCTACTGACTATTTACAAGCCATTTGTGCTATTTTGTCATTTAGTAGATGTTCATGTGAATTGTCAGATGACAATGTATGTAACAATTGTTTTTCCCACCAGCTCTTAACAAAGTTTCTACTGACTATTTACAAGCCATTTGTGCTATTTTGTCATTTAGTAGATGTTCATGTGAATTGTCAGATGACAATGTATGTAACAATTGTTTTTCCCACCAGCTCTTAACAAAGTTTCTACTGACTATTTACAAGCCATTTGTGCTATTTTGTCATTTAGTAGATGTTCATGTGAATTGTCAGATGACATTGTATGTAACAATTGTTTTTCCCACCAGCTCTTAACCAAGTTTCTACTGACTATTTACAAGCCATTTGTGCTATTTTGTCATTTAGTAGATGTTCATCTGAATTGTCAGATGACAATGTATGTAACAATTGTTTTTCCCACCAGCTCTTAACAAAGTTTCTACTGACTATTTACAAGCCATTTGTGCTATTTTGTCATTTAGTAGATGTTCATCTGAATTGTCAGATGACAATGTATGTAACAATTGTTTTTCCCACCAGCTCTTAACAAAGTTTCTACTGACTATTTACAAGCCATTTGTGCTATTTTGTCATTTAGTAGATGTTCATCTGAATTGTCAGATGGCATTGTATGTAACAATTGTTTTTCCCACCAGCTCTTAACAAAGTTTCTACTGACTATTTACAAGCCATTTGTGCTATTTTGTCATTTAGTAGATGTTCATGTGAATTGTCAGATGACAATGTATGTAACAATTGTTTTTCCCACCAGCTCTTAACAAAGTTTCTACTGACTATTTACAAGCCATTTGTGCTATTTTGTCATTTAGTAGATGTTCATGTGAATTGTCAGATGACAATGTATGTAACAATTGTTTTTCCCACCAGCTCTTAACAAAGTTTCTACTGACTATTTACAAGCCATTTGTGCTATTTTGTCATTTAGTAGATGTTCATGTGAATTGTCAGATGACAATGTATGTAACAATTGTTTTTCCCACCAGCTCTTAACAAAGTTTCTACTGACTATTTACAAGCCATTTGTGCTATTTTGTCATTTAGTAGATGTTCATGTGAATTGTCAGATGACAATGTATGTAACAATTGTTTTTCCCACCAGCTCTTAACAAAGTTTCTACTGACTATTTACAAGCCATTTGTGCTATTTTGTCATTTAGTAGATGTTCATGTGAATTGTCAGATGGCAATGTATGTAACAATTGTTTTTCCCACCAGCTCTTAACAAAGTTTCTACTGACTATTTACAAGCCATTTGTGCTATTTTGTCATTTAGTAGATGTTCATGTGAATTGTCAGATGACAATGTATGTAACAATTGTTTTTCCCACCAGCTCTTAACAAAGTTTCTACTGACTATTTACAAGCCATTTGTGCTATTTTGTCATTTAGTAGATGTTCATGTGAATTGTCAGATGGCAATGTATGTAACAATTGTTTTTCCCACCAGCTCTTAACCAAGTTTCTACTGACTATTTACAAGCCATTTGTGCTATTTTGTCATTTAGTAGATGTTCATCTGAATTGTCAGATGACAATGTATGTAACAATTGTTTTTCCCACCAGCTCTTAACAAAGTTTCTACTGACTATTTACAAGCCATTTGTGCTATTTTGTCATTTAGTAGATGTTCATGTGAATTGTCAGATGGCAATGTATGTAACAATTGTTTTTCCCACCAGCTCTTAACAAAGTTTCTACTGACTATTTACAAGCCATTTGTGCTATTTTGTCATTTAGTAGATGTTCATGTGAATTGTCAGATGACAATGTATGTAACAATTGTTTTTCCCACCAGCTCTTAACAAAGTTTCTACTGACTATTTACAAGCCATTTGTGCTATTTTGTCATTTAGTAGATGTTCATGTGAATTGTCAGATGGCAATGTATGTAACAATTGTTTTTCCCACCAGCTCTTAACCAAGTTTCTACTGACTATTTACAAGCCATTTGTGCTATTTTGTCATTTAGTAGATGTTCATCTGAATTGTCAGATGACAATGTATGTAACAATTGTTTTTCCCACCAGCTCTTAACAAAGTTTCTACTGACTATTTACAAGCCATTTGTGCTATTTTGTCATTTAGTAGATGTTCATGTGAATTGTCAGATGACAATGTATGTAACAATTGTTTTTCCCACCAGCTCTTAACCAAGTTTCTACTGACTATTTACAAGCCATTTGTGCTATTTTGTCATTTAGTAGATGTTCATGTGAATTGTCAGATGGCAATGTATGTAACAATTGTTTTTCCCACCAGTTCTTAACCAAGTTTCTACTGACTATTTACAAGCCATTTGTGCTATTTTGTCATTTAGTAGATGTTCATGTGAATTGTCAGATGACATTGTATGTAACAATTGTTTTTCCCACCAGCTCTTAACAAAGTTTCTACTGACTATTTACAAGCCATTTGTGCTATTTTGTCATTTAGTAGATGTTCATCTGAATTGTCAGATGGCAATGTATGTAACAATTGTTTTTCCCACCAGCTCTTAACAAAGTTTCTACTGACTATTTACAAGCCATTTGTGCTATTTTGTCATTTAGTAGATGTTCATCTGAATTGTCAGATGACAATGTATGTAACAATTGTTTTTCCCACCAGCTCTTAACCAAGTTTCTACTGACTATTTACAAGCCATTTGTGCTATTTTGTCATTTAGTAGATGTTCATCTGAATTGTCAGATGACAATGTATGTAACAATTGTTTTTCCCACCAGCTCTTAACCAAGTTTCTACTGACTATTTACAAGCCATTTGTGCTATTTTGTCATTTAGTAGATGTTCATGTGAATTGTCAGATGACAATGTATGTAACAATTGTTTTTCCCACCAGCTCTTAACCAAGTTCCTACTGACTATTTACAAGCCATTTGTGCTATTTTGTCATTTAGTAGATGTTCATGTGAATTGTCAGATGGCAATGTATGTAACAATTGTTTTTCCCACCAGTTCTTAACCAAGTTTCTACTGACTATTTACAAGCCATTTGTGCTATTTTGTCATTTAGTAGATGTTCATGTGAATTGTCAGATGACATTGTATGTAACAATTGTTTTTCCCACCAGCTCTTAACCAAGTTTCTACTGACTATTTACAAGCCATTTGTGCTATTTTGTCATTTAGTAGATGTTCATGTGAATTGTCAGATGACAATGTATGTAACAATTGTTTTTCCCACCAGCTCTTAACAAAGTTTCTACGGACTATTTACAAGCCATTTGTGCTATTTTGTCATTTAGTAGATGTTCATGTGAATTGTCAGATGACATTGTATGTAACAATTGTTTTTCCCACCAGCTCTTAACCAAGTTTCTACTGACTATTTACAAGCCATTTGTGCTATTTTGTCATTTAGTAGATGTTCATCTGAATTGTCAGATGACAATGTATGTAACAATTGTTTTTCCCACCAGCTCTTAACAAAGTTTCTACTGACTATTTACAAGCCATTTGTGCTATTTTGTCATTTAGTAGATGTTCATGTGAATTGTCAGATGGCAATGTATGTAACAATTGTTTTTCCCACCAGCTCTTAACCAAGTTTCTACTGACTATTTACAAGCCATTTGTGCTATTTTGTCATTTAGTAGATGTTCATCTGAATTGTCAGATGACAATGTATGTAACAATTGTTTTTCCCACCAGCTCTTAACCAAGTTTCTACTGACTATTTACAAGCCATTTGTGCTATTTTGTCATTTAGTAGATGTTCATGTGAATTGTCAGATGGCAATGTATGTAACAATTGTTTTTCCCACCAGCTCTTAACCAAGTTTCTACTGACTATTTACAAGCCATTTGTGCTATTTTGTCATTTAGTAGATGTTCATCTGAATTGTCAGATGACAATGTATGTAACAACTGTTTTTCCCACCAGCTCTTAACCAAGTTTCTACTGACTATTTACAAGCCATTTGTGCTATTTTGTCATTTAGTAGATGTTCATCTGAATTGTCAGATGACAATGTATGTAACAATTGTTTTTCCCACCAGCTCTTAACCAAGTTTCTACTGACTATTTACAAGCCATTTGTGCTATTTTGTCATTTAGTAGATGTTCATCTGAATTGTCAGATGACAATGTATGTAACAATTGTTTTTCCCACCAGCTCTTAACAAAGTTTCTACTGACTATTTACAAGCCATTTGTGCTATTTTGTCATTTAGTAGATGTTCATCTGAATTGTCAGATGACAATGTATGTAACAATTGTTTTTCCCACCAGCTCTTAACCAAGTTTCTACTGACTATTTACAAGCCATTTGTGCTATTTTGTCATTTAGTAGATGTTCATCTGAATTGTCAGATGGCAATGTATGTAACAATTGTTTTTCCCACCAGCTCTTAACCAAGTTTCTACTGACTATTTACAAGCCATTTGTGCTATTTTGTCATTTAGTAGATGTTCATCTGAATTGTCAGATGACAATGTATGTAACAATTGTTTTTCCCACCAGCTCTTAACAAAGTTTCTACTGACTATTTACAAGCCATTTGTGCTATTTTGTCATTTAGTAGATGTTCATGTGAATTGTCAGATGACATTGTATGTAACAATTGTTTTTCCCACCAGCTCCTAACCAAGTTTCTACTGACTATTTACAAGCCATTTGTGCTATTTTGTCATTTAGTAGATGTTCATGTGAATTGTCAGATGACAATGTATGTAACAATTGTTTTTCCCACCAGCTCTTAACCAAGTTTCTACTGACTATTTACAAGCCATTTGTGCTATTTTGTCATTTAGTAGATGTTCATCTGAATTGTCAGATGACAATGTATGTAACAATTGTTTTCCCACCAGCTCCTAACCAAGTTTCTACTGACTATTTACAAGCCATTTGTGCTATTTTGTCATTTAGTAGATGTTCATGTGAATTGTCAGATGACAATGTATGTAACAATTGTTTTTCCCACCAGCTCTTAACCAAGTTTCTACTGACTATTTACAAGCCATTTGTGCTATTTTGTCATTTAGTAGATGTTCATCTGAATTGTCAGATGACAATGTATGTAACAATTGTTTTTCCCACCAGCTCTTAACCAAGTTTCTACTGACTATTTACAAGCCATTTGTGCTATTTTGTCATTTAGTAGATGTTCATCTGAATTGTCAGATGACAATGTATGTAACAATTGTTTTTCCCACCAGCTCTTAACCAAGTTTCTACTGACTATTTACAAGCCATTTGTGCTATTTTGTCATTTAGTAGATGTTCATCTGAATTGTCAGATGACAATGTATGTAACAATTGTTTTCCCACCAGCTCTTAACCAAGTTTCTACTGACTATTTACAAGCCATTTGTGCTATTTTGTCATTTAGTAGATGTTCATGTGAATTGTCAGATGACAATGTATGTAACAATTGTTTTTCCCACCAGCTCTTAACCAAGTTTCTACTGACTATTTACAAGCCATTTGTGCTATTTTGTCATTTAGTAGATGTTCATCTGAATTGTCAGATGGCAATGTATGTAACAATTGTTTTTCCCACCAGCTCTTAACCAAGTTTCTACTGACTATTTACAAGCCATTTGTGCTATTTTGTCATTTAGTAGATGTTCATCTGAATTGTCAGATGACAATGTATGTAACAATTGTTTTTCCCACCAGCTCTTAACCAAGTTTCTACTGACTATTTACAAGCCATTTGTGCTATTTTGTCATTTAGTAGATGTTCATGTGAATTGTCAGATGACAATGTATGTAACAATTGTTTTTCCCACCAGCTCTTAACCAAGTTTCTACTGACTATTTACAAGCCATTTGTGCTATTTTGTCATTTAGTAGATGTTCATCTGAATTGTCAGATGACAATGTATGTAACAATTGTTTTCCCACCAGCTCTTAACCAAGTTTCTACTGACTATTTACAAGCCATTTGTGCTATTTTGTCATTTAGTAGATGTTCATGTGAATTGTCAGATGACAATGTATGTAACAATTGTTTTTCCCACCAGCTCTTAACCAAGTTTCTACTGACTATTTACAAGCCATTTGTGCTATTTTGTCATTTAGTAGATGTTCATCTGAATTGTCAGATGACAATGTATGTAACAATTGTTTTTCCCACCAGCTCTTAACCAAGTTTCTACTGACTATTTACAAGCCATTTGTGCTATTTTGTCATTTAGTAGATGTTCATCTGAATTGTCAGATGACAATGTATGTAACAATTGTTTTTCCCACCAGCTCTTAACCAAGTTTCTACTGACTATTTACAAGCCATTTGTGCTATTTTGTCATTTAGTAGATGTTCATCTGAATTGTCAGATGACAATGTATGTAACAATTGTTTTTCCCACCAGCTCTTAACCAAGTTTCTACTGACTATTTACAAGCCATTTGTGCTATTTTGTCATTTAGTAGATGTTCATCTGAATTGTCAGATGACAATGTATGTAACAATTGTTTTTCCCACCAGCTCTTAACCAAGTTTCTACTGACTATTTACAAGCCATTTGTGCTATTTTGTCATTTAGTAGATGTTCATGCCATTGAAGGTGGCAATGTCCGCAACATTTGTTTTCCCCACCAGGTGTGAAACCGATGCTATGGTTTTTGTGTGAAAAACTATCTTCAGTTACTGAAATCCATTACCAGATCTGCCTAGTGAAAGTAGTACTCAGTGTAGTAGCAAAGAGTCGTGCTACGATATAAGAACCTGATGCCTGACATTATCCTTCTTAGAGACAATGTTTGTTCCCACAATGCTGCCTTAACCACGAATGGACAATACTTTCAAAATGTAAATTTTTGGTTACCCTCTCTTATAGCCTCAATCTGGCACCTAGCAACACTGTCCTCTTTTTTACTATAAAAACATGACAATGGTTGGAATATAATGAAAAACTCAAGACTACCATTGTCAACTTGTTCAATTTTCAGGTGATGAATTTCTGTGCAGATGATTTAACCCTTTGGACGCCACGGTCCGATCTATCGGACCAACGATGTGTAGGCGAAAACCGCCACGGTCCAATTCATCGGACCGACGATATGTAGGCGAAAACCGCCAAGGTCCGATCAATCGGACCGCCAGGAAAACATTATATTTAAGATGTATTTAGACACTTTTAAAGTTTGTTTCTATTGTTTTGGACTTTCGTTGAAGTCACTAACACTACAGGAAAATAATTTTCACAATGGAAGTACCAGTGACCTTGGCTCAGCTCTTTGTTTTTGTCGTCATGGGGGGCAGAGCTGATAAGCGCGATGTCATTACTCATGAGTGTTTTCTCATTACTGTTTGTCCTTTTTTTTACAAAGGCAAAAGAGATACAGATAAAAGTAATGGTAGTGTCAACAAGGAACCTGGGTATACTGTCGTTATGAAATTATTAGACATGGAAAATTACTTGAATAAAGGATTTCACGTATTCATAGAAAATTTTTTTATCTCATTTCCACTGGCCAAGGATTTGTATTCGAAGATGACTCATTTGACAGGCACGTTACAAATAAACAGAAAAGGAATACCTCCTATCCTGAAGCAAAAAATGCCTGTTGGACAAACAAAATATTATCGCAAAACATATTTGCTTTTGGTTGCCAGCCGAATGAAAAAATCCCATAAAAATAAAGTACTTCTCTTATCAACAAATGCGTTTTTGACAAACTATTTTTTGTAGTAGAGTTGTGAAAATTTGCACACAGTATGATATTTAGTTACTAAATTGAATAAAAACTTATGCGATGTATAAAAATATTTTTTTTACTACCTAATTTTTCATCTAAAGTAGATTTTTTGTATAAATATTTTTTCTGTTAGGCATTATTGATTTATCAATAATGTTGTTGTACAAGTAACACTTTTTGAATTACTAAATGTTGATAGCCCAAGTAATTATCTATAAAACAAAAAAAAAATCATTACATTTGCATAAAAACTAAAGAAAGCACAGAGCGAAATGTAAACCGGTGCAAAAACTTTTAAACAGGCCTTGGCGGTTCTCGCTAGTACCGCTGACAGAGCGGCTGGCGGTCAGGAGTTGGGCTACGGCCCGAGCGGCTGGCATCCAAAGGGTTAAAGAAGTTGGTACCGCTTTACGAAACGGAATTTTGTAAACTAGAAATCTTCCTCAGTTTCTCATATCTTACTTTAGGAATATGCTAGTATATTACTAGAAATTATTTACCCGAATTAAAAAAACCAAAATACATTGATTTCTAACCACAAAACTTGAGGGTAAAAAGATACAAATTTAATATATGACTATTGAATTTTGGTTTTTAAAAGCTTTATTCAACATAATTAATATTTTTATTGAAGTAGTAAACCACAACGTATATATTTAATCCAAGACCAAACAAAACAAACAATTGAACTGGTAATTTCTGTTGACTTTCCTCAGCCCAATCTATGTAGATTAAAGATAATTGTTAAAGATAATCTATTATTACTAAGACTACTGTAGGAATTAAATTAACAAATTATATAATTTTAAGTGAATTTATGGCAAATTCCACAATAGAATTACGTATTTGAGAAACCCCATAAGTCCACAACAATACATTTTCGGTAAATCAAAAAAAAATATTTTTTCCATTACCATGCAACATAAAAATTTCAAAAAAATTCAGGGCAGTTTAGAATACTTTAAAGACACATTTGAAGTGTTTGTATGCCTATTATAGACATTTTGTGATTTTTTATATTATAGAAATTTTTTTAATTTCCAGGACTTGTATTGTTTCTCAAATGCATCATCTTAAAATTAATAATAATTTTTTGAGATATTGAGGATGTTATAAGAATGAACCTAGTATCAGAATAAAATACATAATTTATTATTGAACAATGTATTTAACATATTGTCAGTTATTTATTGAATTATTTTTTCCATCGACATCATCTTTTTCAGTAGTTGGCCACTTGAAAATGCTATTATAAAATTCTTCTTCATCGTCTCCGTGTGGAATGTAATTTTTCAATTTTTTTAAATCTTCAACTTTTTAAAAATTTATTGCTCTTATCCCTTCTGAGTATGCTGGATCTGCCGGCAAAGTTACTTCTGTAACTCGGGAATTTAACAGTCGAAATGATACTGCAATATCCCATCAATAAAATTACTAGCTACTAACAATCCTGGAGTGTCACAGCTATAGGAGTACTGCATGAACTGGCTAGGTGTCAAAGTTACCTTTTCATCTTTTGGAAAAGCACGTCCAGAAGATTATACAGACAACATAGACCTTTTGTAATGGCGAGGCCATCATTTCTTAAAGTCAATAATACCCTTCGACTCAGGCACAATGACAGTAAGAGAACCCTTTGCAGATGCAGTCACTATAATCTCAATATATTCTTTGATTGTGAATATACGATCACATGTTTTTAATTTTTCTTCTTTAACACGGCAAAATCCTTATTGCAGGGCAAAAATGAATGGCCCCGAATAGGATAATACTGTTCCATTGTTTCAAATTTCTTGAGGACGGTTAGCGCACTCATTAGTCGGATCATAGTAGGGTTTTTATTCTGTGCACCTGAGTCATCGGAAAATATATGAAGTGACTTGACATGTCTCATATTTGATTCAAGATACTGTAATATGAAAGAAGAGACTTCATTGGGGCCCTTAGTTGCGACACCTAAAATCTTCGTATTTTATTTGCTTTATACGACGATAAATTTCTAAACCCTTTTTTTCGTTTTCTTGTATCAACAAAACACTTTTCTTCACTTGAAATTGTCACAAACAGAATGTAACATCAATACCAGGTGGCAGCTGCTGACAAAGTGGTGAATAACAAGTGAACACCACCTGGTGGCGTAAACGGGAAACAACATTAGTCCTGGACTTTAGACAAACAGAGGGTCCATATCTCACTGTATAGGCATTGGACTTATGTTATTTCTCGCTGACATGTAGATGAACGTAAAATAAACTATTTATGGAACTAACTCATTTTTGATAAAAAGTGGACTTATGGGGGTTTCTCAAATACATGATTCAATTATTTTAAAAATTTGAAAACTTACCACAACAGGAGGCGCTTTTGATGCTAAAGGTACAATTTGTGATTCTAATATTTTTTTCTGCCTGATGATCGCGTCTTTCGCTTGCCTGTGTTCTGCCAAGAGTTGATCGAAAGACTTACTCCGACCTGCTACAGATCTTCTCAAAGACATTGAATGGGATTTACAAGTAAGAGATCTAGTACATGGTTTAACCAGTTCACTGCTAGGACTAACTGATACACCACAATGTTTATCAGGATCATATTCTCGCTCTTTGATAGGCACACATTTTCTATCCGGTCTTGGAGGCTTAGGCGGTTTTGCACCTGGTAAACTTAGCATAGGTAAAGAATTAGGAGGAGTTCCAGGTTTAGTAAGTACAGGGGGAGATGGAGACACTGGCGTACCACTGGAGGGTACAGTGCTGACCAAAGGCTGAAGGTCCTCCTAAAAATAAAAAAATACTGTTTTATTCCATAAATAATTAAGTTAAATCATAATATAAATCTAATTATATTAATATTATTATTGGCGTGATATTATATTTGGTGTGATGACATCGACCAAGCTATGACTGCTATGAATTTTTAGTAAAAGAGGCATCAACATATGGACAGAAGAAATTTGAAATTGGGGATGGAGGGGTGGTGACTGCTGTAATAGATTCTGTATATATATTATAAATGCTGTCTCTATACAACTGTAAAAAGTACATTTTTTTAAAAAAGAATTGTGAAAAAAAGGAACTACATTGCCATAGTAGGGACTTCTTTGTGTAGGAATGATGTTCTGCGGCCAATGCTATGATAATACTTGCATAGCGTAGTGCAGTGGATGGGCGGCAACTAGTTTTTCCGTTGCCATAATAAAATGTTACTGTTTTGTATAGAAAAATCTCAAGTAGCTAAGATTTGGTGAATGATTATTCATTTGATTTTGTTTATGTGTTGATCATTGCACGTTTTTTCATTTGTATTCCATTGAGTGTACTGAAATATTAGGTATTTAGAAATATTGTGACAAAATATTTTGTTATTAAAATGTCAAAAATTTGAATTGTTTTGAGAAACATCAACGGCTAGCCCTAAGGCAATTGTTCGATAAAATGAGAGCTTTGAGAAACGTGAATCTCGCCTCATGCAAGTAAGACCATTGCAAATAGTCAAGCCCATGGAATAAATCCAGTTAGAGAAATGGAGTTATTACAACTAATACAGAGTTCTCTAAGACAACGTGAACCTCGCCTCTTGCAAGTAAGACCATTGCAAATAGTCAAGCCCATGGAATAAATCCAGTAAGAGAAATGGAGTTATTACAACTAATACAGACTTCTCTTAAGACAATGTGAACCGTTAGTTGAACGTTTACAAAGGCTTGAGAAACAGCACATTCGTTTTATGTGTAATAGGCACGTAGTAGACGTTAAGAGCTCTATTTGAATAGCAAGGTCATTTAGGGTATTTCAAATCAATACACAACTACAGAGAGATTTCCTGCCTCTACTTGTCAGCACGCCACCAAATGGCTAACCTGCCAAGGGTAGGCGTTGGCTAGTAAGTAATGCAATACATGTACAAATCAGCTAAAGGAATAAGATCTGCAATAATTGTAAAGCCAACAATGGAAAGATGAAGCACCTGGTATTGCTGGGCACGAGGTGGGATTTCTTTGCATAGCTTGATGAACCACCAGAACCTTTAGAACAATTAATTTTAAAATTGCAATCAAAACATTTTCTTGACAATGCTTGAAAATACAATACATTATTTCTATTTACCTCTTTTGGTGCTAAACAAGTTTTAGAAGATAATTGTATGCTAACATCTAAAATTCAAAGCCAAGCATCATTAGGAATTTTAATCATTACTTCCTCAGCATGGTATAAATAATAAATATTTTGTAAGTTAATCAATTATCCCTCCACTCAAATTTCCTAATTTAAATAGAGAATTCATTAAATTTTACAAAATGTTTTGCAAAATAATAATAATTTTATTAAAAGTTTTAAATATAATTTGGGAAATTTGCGGAAATCATACTAATGATGATTTGAAACTGAAAATTCATTTTGGCCATGAGCCTACAAATCAATACATAGATCGTTATAATGATCCAATTGTTAATGAAGTTCCTGTACTACTGGTACAAGACATAGGCCCTAGAGATATTATTTTTCATTGCCGAGATAACAAAACAAGTGAGTTTCAGAGGTTCGCTGCTCGTATGATCCTCTTCAATACCCTCTTATGCTTCCTACAGGACCAGATGGGTATTATGTTACATACTAATAAACATATTTCTTGCATGCAGTTTTATACAAATAGATTTAACAATCAGAATAAATACTATAAACTATTTGAATTTTTTTTAAATTATTTAATCAGTATGCTGTTGATATGAAAGCTAAAATGATTACTGAATGGTTAAATTATATAAGACATATCAAACGAAACTACGTGGTGATGAATATCTAAGAGATGCAATCAATCAAGATACCAACATTCAAGCTGCCAATATGGTCCACAAGTTGTAATAACATTGTATTTCATTGGTTCACCTCGATATGGATCTATCCATGAGAAAACTCAAGATACCACGCCATGACTCCAGATTCTTTTAAAATTTTCAAAAGAATAAAAATACAAAACAATAATAGTAATACAAAAAGAAATTAAAGATCAAATTGAAGATGGAGAATTATTTATATGGAGTAATTTGACAGTAAGACATTCTTGTTCAAGTTTAATGATTAACATATTTGCATTCTAAAATTTTAATAAAAGAGCTTTATTTCATGTGTTATTGTATAACAAAATCTATTAAATAACTATTTTATTTAATTTGAAATCTACTTGCTGGTTATAAATTCCTAAATTTCTTACCTTTGGGTTCAGTGGTATTTTTTCTTTACATGTTGGAGTAACAGCAGTCTCTAGTGATAACACAACAGGTACCCTAAGCGGCACTGAATTAGCATTTATGACGCCAGTGTCCACAATTTTCTTCACAATGGTGTCTTTTACTATTGACTTTTTTGGTTTAATTTTGGTAGAATTAACTTTCATAGGTTTAACAAGCTTATTGGGTAATTTTTCTACAGACAAAAGGGCAGGTGGAGCAGCAGGTTGAGCAGGTTTTTTATGGCGTGATTCTGTAAACAAAAAAAGCAGAAATAAGCCCACAGACTTCGTCATTAGTATCTTTTCTTACTCTTGAATTGAATTTTCCTTACACTCTGTGAATTAATTTCTCAAATCTCTAGTACACTCATATTTTGCTTGTAACTGGACATTATGTTTAATATTGTATCTGCACTTTAAATGCAAGCGGAGGTGGAGCCATTGCAAATCCGCAGGGAGAAATCAATACTCAAGTTCTGGGAGAGGGCAAAGAGAATAGACTACAGACACTGGAAGAAATACAAATCTATTTATTAAGATTATACTGTGGTCGAATTTAATAATAAATAAATAAATAAAAACATCTTACCCACAAAGTTTCTTAATTTTACCCTTATGTACATTTCAGTTACCAAGTAACTATCCTCAGAAGGATAACATACAAAGACATACAATCCTGCGACACAAATATCACCACTCATTTATACTGAACAATTTATAATAAAATACAATCTGAAACTGGGGAAGGTATATAAATTCCCAGCTAGTCCCACGGTTTTCCTTCATTACCAGAGGGAAAACTGTTGCTTCTAAATCACAAAGACTCCAAGGCTAGAAACAATTGCGGATCTATACAGCAAAGATGACTGGATCCTTGTATACACTGATGGGTCAGCGGTAAAACATATCTCTGGTGCTGGCTTTTACAGCGACTACTTTGAGGGCTGCAGCCCAGTTGAAATTAATGCCAACGACTTCGATGTCGAGATTGCGGCTATAGTACAAGCTGCCGAAAAACTTTGTTCGATCTCGGAAAGTTGGTAAGAGTTGTGTTCTTTGTTATAATTGCTATAATTATTATTACAGACCGCTATAATTGCACTAACTAGTAATACCTCCAACAACTATGTGCAAACAATGAATGGACAAAAGACCCTGGGAGGGATGATTGAAGAAGGGTAGTACAATGTGCTGCAATGTCTCCATAGCCACATCGGCCATGAAGGAAATGAACGCGCAGACCAGTTAGCAAAGAAAGGTTGCACCTTGGCACAGCCTAACATTCCTATATCTCTATTGACAGCAAGAAGCCTTATTGAATCTACAATCAATGAAAAAACAAGGGAAAGCCAAAATGAAATGAACAGAGGAAAGATATGAAGGGGCCTGGCGCACACAGTGCTAATACCACATAGCCTACCTAGAGTGGAAGCTGTTACCAGATTCAGAATGCTTACGGGCCAAGACTATCTGCAAGCCCACCTATATAAAATAGGATTAGCCACCTCGGATATTTGCCCTCTGTGCAATCGTCAAAAGATGGACGCTCCACATCTTCAGCATTGCAAGATGTGGAAGAGCTAACCCAGTATTGTCTCTACTGAGACGCTAGGAGGAGAATGGCAGAAATGCCAAGATCTGGGATTGGATTAAGTAAGTACTTTAAATGTTATATACAATTTCTCCATTACTAAGGTAATTTTCACAGCAAATAATAGCTGATATTAACTTTCATTAAAAAAAGTC
The DNA here is from genome assembly GCA_036971475.1 of Prosapia bicincta. NCBI lineage: Eukaryota > Metazoa > Arthropoda > Insecta > Hemiptera > Cercopidae > Prosapia > Prosapia bicincta. The sequence goes on from JBAIZL010000006.1 coordinate 137,216,552, forward strand.
ACTATACTTTCAACTTTCCGGTTTCTCACTAAGGAAGTGCTGAACAATACGAAAAGAAGAATTCCAAATAATGGAATTGATGAAAACTGCATTTTGTGATGTCCAGGTTTCGCATGATATAATTAAATTGTCTCCAGTACGAAGTTGTCGGCTGTTATACTTAGACACATCTTATTATGGATCCTTTAAAAGTTCTTAAGGACTTATAATAATCCACTTTAGATGGCATAAAACAATATACAGAATATTTTTTCTTCAATCTCCACAACCAAACTTCTTTCGGTATAAACAACTTTGTAATTGGAAGACAGTTTTATGTTACTTTTGTGTTTCACACAAAAGAAAGAATTTCTTAATTTCACTAACTTTTGTTTTGATCCATGATTTGCACTCATTACTTTAAATTAATTTTCTGTACAAAATGTTTTCAACTAAAACATTAAAAAAACTAGCTTGTAAGCTATTACTGGTCTTGGGTAACATTAAAAAAATCATTTTGAAAATATCTTTTGCATTATAATAGATAGTGTTTTTATAGGCATGTTTTGACATCGATAACCAAGCATAACTCATGCTCTGTGGGTAATTAAAGTTAAAGTTTAAGTCTTTCACAATTGATAATTTTTTTTTACTAAGATTTTATAAGCTAGGATAATCATATTACACTACTTGATTTGACTACGTTGTTAAGTTCTACATATATGTAAAAACTAGTTGAACATAGTTTTATGATTTATATAACTGGCAAAAATATTAGGAGTCCTTGAAGGAATGTTATAAAGAGAAAACATGTTTATTAGTTTTAGTTCTATCTTTTAAAATGTGCATTGTGTGTATAACAAATGTCTTAAATATAAGAAACATTTGCAGCAGAAAATATTATATATGATCAAGTTAAATAATTCTATTAGAAACTCACCCATATGATGTAAGAGTCCTTGAGGAGTTACACTGTTTAAGCACATTTCACATACTACAACAGAGAATGGTTCTCTCTCTGGACATAACCCAAACAACCGCATATCTAAAAAGAATTCAGTGAAATTGAAAAATATTAATTTTGCAATTACAGTAGAGTCTCAATAATTCAAGGTAAATGGGACTGAGACTGCCTCGGATTACACGGAAATACGTTCCTCAGCATTAGAAAAAACAGGAGTTCTAATGAACCCTAGTAATATAATTAAGAATTTATTAAATACATTTAGAGAACTTTATTGATCACAGTACTTGCATAAATTAATGTTGCGTTGGAATACATTATTTATCTTGGTTGCTATATGTTTTGGAAAAAGTTGTTATAGGCCTTCTGCGTCAGCTTATCAGACAGTTTTTGTGCTATGATGTCGTGCAGACGTCTTAGGAGAACCAAGTCTGTTGGTGTGGTGTCTGTCTGTTGTCCAATATAGCATAGTACAGTTTACAAGGTGGTTGTTCCTTTACCATGACTAATTTTTCTTTCTTGTAGTGTCATGGTTGAGCCTTCATCTTTATTCTCGTTAACACTGCCTTCAGTAGTTTTTGTACCATTTCAATAATCGTAACTTCTGTTATCTAAAATTGTTCACATCGAAATTTTAACAACCTGGAAGTTTCTTGATAAGAAATGTCCAATCTGTTTCTTCTTGTGGATCAATAACACAGTCAACAGTCTCATTATGACTCAGGGCTTTATTCCATGACTTACTTGATGTTTCTTCTTTTATTTTGCTCCAAGCTATCCAGTAAGCAACTCCCTTGACTGTAATTATTTCTAGAAAGCCTACAATGCTTTCTTCTGTATTTGTTTCATACATTCCAGAACACATTGATCCATTGGCTGGATTAGGCTTGTAACACTTGCAGGAAGATATAAAGCGAGGATATCATCAGAGCACAGTTGATCTTTCTTGGGATACGACTGTGTTTTGTCTAACAGCGAAATAAATAGCCTTCTGAAGCAAATTCTTTGCTTTTAAAAAGTTTTCGGTTTTGGCCACAAACCCATTAAAAAGTCACTCTTTGAATAGTTCTCTATCCATCTAATCAGCACTTTAGTTCTTATATGAGACCAGCAATGCTGACATGGAAATGTTTTTAAACGCCGGCAGACAGCTTAGCTGATTAATCCTGCAGCTTAGTTGACTCGAAGACAAACTTGAATTTAACTAAAGTTTGAAAAATCGGGATTCAGAATTTTGAGACTCTACTGTATATATATTTAGAAAATTTAAAAAATGTTATTTATTTAAGTACATTTTGTACTAAATTATATTATATAATATACAATTCAAGTTATAATCAAAACCTACAGTATAATCAATACGTTAAAGGAACAGTTTGGATTAGGATTATTTAGAAGTTAAAAATAAAAAAAAGGTAACAAACACAGGTAAAATGCATACAGGATAGGATGTTTCTCTACAGTAGACCATGAGTGAGTACACAAGACTCTTGTAGGACTCAAATCCTTCAATGGAAACCCGGCCCATGCAGTGTAAAATCATTTCTTTCAACCAGACGGTTCACCTTTTATTTTTCTTTATGAAGAGTATTCAGAATCTATATTACTAAGAGCCTGATCGAAAATCCAGAACTTGTTATCTGTAACAGAATAGCTTCTATATTAACTTAATATTTACTTTTGTTTTCACATGAATTAATTCTTATTTTTAATACGATAGGGGATTATGTTGAGAAATAATAACAGTCTCATTTTGTGAAAGTAGTTCTTCCCACATCAGTTGGGAGCTTTAATTAATAAATGTCCCTTCTACATTGGTAAATATGCTGCTATTACACCTACTGCATTACACTACTGATATATATTTTGGAATATTTCTTATGACACACTATCATAAAATAACATTGAATGACAGTGTAAAGCTTACAGCAGTATAGTTATAATATACATAAATTATTATATATAATAAGTAATATACACTCTTGTACACATGGGGTGCAAAAGTAAAAGTACACACTCTACAAACTGTTTGGCAACGCTAGCGCTATGTGGTGTTAAACCTAGGAAGCGCTCAGAGGTGTGTGAAAAGTAGTTGTATGCAAAATAATGACATTGTGCGATCATCTTTAAAAATTTAACTAAACATGTTTTCTAATGATAAGACATGTAGATAAACTAGTTTCAGCTATTAAAACCATGGGTGGCTTGTGAGGGTCCCCCCCCACACCCACCCACATATATGATGAATAGTTATTATCTGGAGTACATCCGTTCATTCTGAAGTGCATAAAATCACAGTTCCGACATTTCAATAAAATCACATCTAACATTAATGAGGTCAACCCAACAACAGTTGAAGAGCGAGTCAACTGTTGTTGGGTTCACCTCGTCAATGCTAGATGAGATTCTAGCAAAACCTCAGAACTGCGATTTTATGCACTGAAGAATGAACGGATTTACTCCAGATAATAGCTATTCATCATATTTTTCCATCCGTAGAGGAATACGTATCAGCATATATATAGACATGTCTTACCATCAGGAATCACAGATCTATTTGAGAGAAAATTAATTGCTAGGATGTTCCCTTCCTTATCCCATGATTTCAAAGTGCTCAGTATTCCTCTTCTCCACGCCATATCATGCCTTCTCTAGGTCGAACAAAACAGACACAAGAGAAAGGCATTTTGAATAGCAGATTCTAACAAAACTAATTGGTCAACAGATGATCTTCTTTGTCTGAAACCACACTGTTGTTGCAAATAAGTTTGTTGGTTTCTAGGTAACAGACAAGACGTCGATTGACCACCTTCTGCAGTAGTTTGCACAAAGCGCTTGTAAGACAGATAGGCCTATAACTACTGGGATTGGTTTTCTCTTTACCTGGTTTTAAAAGAGGAATTACTGTTGCTTCTAACCATGTATGGGAAAACACTGCTCCTCGAATAAACGATTATATATACGAAGGAAGATAGTTTCTATGATGATGGAAGATGTTTAATTATACAGTATACAATGGAATCAGGACCTGGTGCAAAATCCTTCCTTGACGAGAGAGCTGACTCCAATTCCCCAACAGAGAACAAAGTGTTCAAAGGTGAATCTCCAGACAACCCAACAGTTAAAGATATTGCTTCTTCCTTCAGTTTATTTATTTGTAATTTTTTATTATAAGCTGAATTAGAAGAAAAGTTAGAAAATGACGTTCCCAGTACATTAGCAATATCAGCATTGTTTGTGGACAATCTTCCATCCGTACTCCTTTGACCCAATGGCTGGCAATGGAGTGGAAGTACCACACACTGATCTCAATTTTCTCCACAGTGGATGATGCGAAGTGGTTCGCTTAATTGAACTAATGTACTGTTCCCAAGAATCCTTTCTACTGATCCCAAATATCCTCCGCGCTTTCGCATATGTATTTCTTTATTTTCGCATATATATTTTATATATATTTGAATAAGAAACAAAATCCCTGTACTAAAACAATATTTTATCCTAATAAAAAACGATGATTTTTACAACTTATGACTAAGAGTTAAATTTATTTTGCACTAAATAGCTTTCTTAAATAACCCTACAATAAGGCCATTAAGCTGTGTCGCCTTCAAAGAATTTATTCCCCGATATATAGAGATACAAAGGTTTAAATATGAATAAGTTAGGTTTTAAAATTAAAACCTGGTTCTCTGGCAGAATTTGGCGAGCAGCAGTACAGGTTCTGGCTCTAGTCACAATTGCTTGTTTCAAATTTTACCTGCGTCGGCTCTTTACAGGTAAGTATGGGTCCACAGGAAAATGGGCAGGAGGATTTTTCATGAGTTGGGGAGGTAGACCGTAGTAGTTAATGGGAACATGTATATCTTAAATATAAATTGCAACGGCCAGAATGACCGATGCAAATAAATCTGGCATTAGTATAGATAAATGTAACTAAGCCTAGAATAGTTAAATAGATCAATCAACTAATATTCCAATTATTTCATATTATTATAATAAAAATGTTAAATATAGGGAAAATCAATGTAAACTATGGTAATTAGAACTAAATAAACAAACTGGGAATGTTAGAATAAATTATAAACCAACACAACATTAATTAGGCTAACCGCTAATAGATCGATTTAAATGAAACAGTAAAAGTGAGGCTGCCACTAATATGGGACCCAGCCAAAATGTATAATATTAAATTAATTTTGACCAAATATAATCAAGGATAGTGAATATAAGTATAAAAATGTGCGGAAAGTAAATTAGGCATAGCTAGGGGGAGTTGTATTTCTGTAAAGATGCAAATTTTAATTTAAAACATAATAGCCTAAAAAATTGAGGTTATCCAACATGAAGTTATATTAGTTTCGGTAAAAAACCGCGTGGGTAGATTGTTTATACAATCTTGCCACACTGCAGTGACAACGCTACCGTCGAAGTTTGAGTTAGCAAGAAGAAACAGCAAGTTAATTAAATTGGAAGAGATAAAGACAAACAAATTATTAAATGGAGGTTAAAAAATTGAAATAACACATTGGAGTAAAGAAAAGTCTTTCACAAAAATTGAAACTAATTAAAATTCAAAATTACGAAATAAACAAAGTCAGTCACCATAGCAACAGCTTTCTCATTGGTTAAAAATGTAAGATGGACATCGGAAAGGCGGAAGTTTGAAGAAATTGGGGACGACGAAGCCTAAAAGGCGACGCTTAGTCAGAACAGTTTGAACAGTGATCGAGTGAGGTCGTATTGATACACGCAGAACCATTAACGACCCAATATGTGGTAAGAAGTCCGTATAAAGTGCTACAATGTGACCCAGGGAGTGTACAAATATATGAGCTGAAGCTCATATATGTTTCTACCAACATCTCGACCAAGAAAATAAAAAAAGAAGCCGAACTTAACAAAATTCACAGACGCCATGGAATGCAGTGAAGCCTACATCCAAACCCCATGGAAGCTGAGAAGAAGCACAAAGACAACCCAACTATAGAAGATACCTAACGTTTTGGAGTATAAGGTCATATAAACAATTTAATTTTCTTTTAGATAAAATTTTATTTCAAAATATTTCAACTTAAAATAAAAATTAACAAAAAATTGTATAACCTAAGGGACTGAAAACTCTCTTAGGTTACCTAAATTAATTAACAAATATTCAAAATTGATTTCCATTCAACCGTTTGCCTGAATTGGAAATAAACATATTGTGTTTAAATAATTTTATCTGATATGGCTTTATTCTTGAAAAATGTATCAAATCCTTTGACTTAGTATATAAGTATCAGCAGGAAGTTTTAGTAAATGCCTAACATGTTATAACTAATTAGGTTAACCTATAAATAGGTAAATGTTAACAAGAGTCTATTAGTGAATTAAAAGGATTGTTTGTTAAAAGGTATAGCCTAAAGTAACTAGAAATTAACCTTAAAATGTTTGAAAGTAAACAAGACTCTAATATACGTAAAATTTAATTAGAATACTCAAAATTATGTGCAAATTAATTATAATAATTGAATTTAAATAGATGATAGTAGACATATTAAGCAAGCATTTTTAAGGATTGTTTGTTAAAAGGCATAGCCTAAAGTAACTAGAAATTAACCTTAAAATGTTTGAAAGTAAACAAGACTCTAAAATACGTAAAATTTAATTAGAATACTCAAAATTATGTGCAAATTAATTATAATAATTGAATTTAAATAGATGATAGTAGACATATTAAGCAAGAATTTTTGGATTTTGATAATAATATTAGAAAAGGATATAGTAAGTGTATATATATATATATATATATATATATATATATATGTGTGTGTGTGTGTGTGTGTGTTAATATAAATAATAATAAAAATGTAAACATAATAAAGGGGACATATTCTATACTAATACCATGAAACAAGATAATCATGGTAATTCAAAGGTTAGGTAAAATTAAAAATAATAAATCCTGTTAAAATAAATCAAATAATAATAAGTAATTCTAAATTAAAACGGATAATAAAAAATTTATAGTTTTGCAATTAGCTGTGTTTTCATTTAATATAAAATAAGTTCACTAGGTATCCGTGTATAGTCTTTAAGTCACAAGTGTCTCTCAAAGATTCCACTACCCCGAAAGGAGCTTAAAGTGGCTTATGGCAGGCTAATTGGTTTTCATAAAAAATTCAGGAGTTGGTTCTCCTGAGAGGTTTATTCCCTGAGATACAGGTCTCGAATCAAGGTTCGTAGTCAAGGGATAAACCATTACTCTCTTACGGACAAGGTGTGGTCAGAGGAAGACAGGTGAAGAGTAAGAGAAAACGCTAGTCGGAGGGGAAAGCAGCGGTGGGAAGGTAAAAATCAGTGAGAAAATGCATCCAACCTACAAATTTTGAAGAGCCAAAAATGAAATTTGAAAGTTTTGTAGACCTGGAATTTTTCACACATTTAGATTCAAAGATTGTATAAATGGTTAAAATAGAAGTTTTTCTTGCTTTAAATGCTTGGAAAAAAGATACCTATAATTTTGATAAACTGAGTACATACAAAAAACAGGAAAGCCCTCATCTTCATACCGTGAATAAATACCATTTAGATATACCATGGATAAAGCTTTTAGATCCTTCCTACAAAAAAATCTATATAAAGTTCTACGTAGAGGTAGGCTTTTTGTATGGTTATATCAGTTTAAAATATTTCTTTCCATTTTTTTAAAAACAATTTTGATAGAATTTTATAGTTTTTTTATTTTTAAGTAAATAAAAAAAAATAATAAACAGCAAGTAAAACATGTACACAAAACTCACAAATTAGTCATTTATTTACTCAGACGCGTTTCAATGACAAAGTCATCATCATCAGTGAGTGTTGGTACTACAAACTCTAACTTCAATTAGTTAGAGTTTGTAGAAGCAACTTCACTGAAGATGATGACTTTGTCATTGAAACGCGTCTGAGTAAATAAATGTTTAATTTGTAAGTTTTGTGTACATCATTTATTTGTTATTAACATAAACCTCACAAGCTAAGCTCAAAGAATGGTTGGTAATTTTTAATTGTTTAAGTATTTCTCTATTCTAGACAAATAAACCTTTTTTATTTTTATAAGAGTTTAAATGTAAAATTTTGTTATATTTTATAAACAAATTTTGAGTCATAACTAAACTTGGCAGAGTGAAGAAAACTTGAACCTATTTTTAAAAATGCTTCAATTTTTGGTAAATATCACTGAACTTCATAATGTCTGAAACCAAAACCAACTTATGTCACAAGTCTAGCCGTTTAAATTGATCACACAATTGTAGCCTAGTTTGTAAGCGTAGCAGCTGAGAATATTCTAGCCTACATTTATCAAGTCTAGTAAACAAACCTCGAATCACCTCGGCATGAACCTAAACATAAACAACAGTGAGTCAAATACGTCAGAACATATAACACAGATCGATAAGAGACAAGCAGATCCCCCACAACAATGTACTAGTAAGTGGGATCCCCACTGTCACTGGGTCCTAAGAAAATACTTTATTCTACACAATTATATAAAGTGTGCATTTTCTAATGTCACTAATTTACAACTATATACAAAATTTCATTTTGATGACATCACTAGATCTACGATTCCCCACAAGAGGCACTAAGTGCTTGCATCTGGCCAAGTGTCCACTATCACATATAGGGGTGCTTGTTAGTAATAGTTAAGTTCAACGCTTTTTGAAATTTTTTGATTAGATAGAACACTGACAGATTTACCTTGATAATAATACATATTCAACAAATACAGTACATATTAATTAAATAAATGACAACTTTTAAATATATTTATTTACCATCTTTGGGCAGCTTCATCACAGTAGATAATAGAGCTGGTCTGGCAGTCTGCTGCTCTCTATCACCTGAAAGTACACATCATTAATGTTATTATTTTTAATGCAGACAAATGTCATAAAGCAAATTTACTCGCCAAAGGAGTGATATATCCCTTTCTTTACTCTGTAAAACATCCCCCCTACATAAAATAATAAACTTTATATTAACATTCATTTCAAATTTTACAAACATAAAAAGTCTGTAAAAAATTTTTAACTGATATTTTTACTAACAGAGAACTGATTGATGAAAATACATCTTATATACCTATGCAGATATTAGCCTCCTTCTTCATATAGTTCCAGAAATGATTAAACAACTTGCCGTATAATTTTATCCTGATATCACTCTCCTTTAGATGTATACAGACAAATACCTTCCAGACATAACAATACTCCCTATTTCTGTGTTAATATTCCTAATGCTAATAAATCCCCACCCTCTTTAGGAATTCTATCCACACAGCTTATTTAACACATACTATTATCAATTAACAGGTTTAATTTAAAATGTATTACAAAGTTTTCAATTAAAATTTTATGAAAATGTACACAATACATTTTTTTACATAACTAACGAATATGTCCTAATTTGTTATTGGAGATGGTTTTCTCATAACAATAGTAATAATCATAATAATAATGTGAATAAATTCACTTTAAAGAAAAATATGTACCAAAATTTTCATATGATTACCAATCAGGAAGTTTACTCTACAATATAAAAATAATTCAGTAGACAAAAGTTACAGTTAAATAAGAAATGACTAATAGCCATAAAAAAGTATGGATTAAGTACAAACACACAAAAAAGGTGGATGGGGTACCATAAAAACAAAGAGAATGACTCTTTTAAAAAATATTTTGAAACTAAATTTCTGAACAAAGAAGCTATCACAAAATTATTCATTTGAAGATCTGTTGAATATTTCTGCAGGAAAATAGGAATTCAATAACAGAAAATAATTTATATTACATTGTTAAAAAATGCAGTTTTACCGTAAAAACATATGAAGTTCATCATCCTCATTTTTTGACCCATTTGTTACCATTCAAAGTTGTTATTAACACAATTTATCACACAAGATTTTCATAACACAATTTTTTAAGCATAACTGGTTTGGTTGAAATAAAATATTCTTGCACGAGATATCAAAACATACAAATCAAAATCTTTCAGGTATAAAAATTATAAAATACTGTAAACTTTATTGAAGCACTATTTTCTTTGCAATATTCCGTTTTAAATTCAGAAGAGTAACCTTTTGAATTTAACCCTATATGTAGTCCTTTCTCACCCTGACTTCAACAGTAAAACCTTGTATCCTATGAATAGTTTTTTAATCACATTTTTATTGGTTTTATGATATCATTTGTGATTAGCATATAACTGGTAATAACAGCTGAGACTTTTAGTGTTCCAAATTTATATATATCTGGTCCAAGTGAGGATTGCTGTAATGTAGACAAATACAGTGTCACGGTATGGAATCTCTATAGGAGAAATCTTGAGTAGGCGAAGCTGGGCGGAATAGCTTTACCAGAGGATGAAGAAGACTTATTTTATAATATTTGGGGTTTTCCATTAACCCATTGGTTGTCACTTTACCAGAGCCTGGTATAACCTGAGAATTCCTATTAATTTGCCACTTTTAAAGACTTACAACTTTTTTGTTTATAATTATGTAGAATCTTTCAGGACCTATTACTTGAAATGTATACTTCATAAAACTACTATTATAATTTTATATATTTATTTAAATGTGTGTTGACTATAACTAAAATTGTTTTCAGGCTTGATAAGGGCAACAAATTAGTTGCCGAAACATTGTACTAAATAAATAAACTTTTGACTCGATACTCAACCTGTCTAATCATTTATTCAATAGTTCTCTTGAGTGTTCAAATAAACATCAATAGAACTAAATCTGTCATATTTCACTTTAGTGTAAATCCTGATGCAACATTGTTTACACCGAACACAATCTCAAAACTTCAAACGATTTTAAGTTATTATATTGTATTTCTAGAAATCTTATTCACTCTAAGAAACAAAATATTTATAGAACAAATATCGCTGATTCATCTAGTAACAATAATCGTCCCGGCAAATGCTGTGATACAGTAGAAAAACGTGAAACTACTAGGGGCTACACTGGACGGAACAGTTCAGGCGTCAAGGCACTGCAACAGTACGACGGAAATGTTCCGTCCAAGTATGTCAATGGGTTAAATCATCTTCTGTGCCTGGCAATAACACAATAAGACTCAATGATTGAAACTATAATTTATAACAATGAAATACAAGCAAACCAATGTTCAGGTTACCTCCCATAGTTATAGCAGTTCCATGGTAAATAAAACAACAGATTCTTCATTTTTGTTCAAACTACTTCTTCTAAATCCCAAACTGTAGTAATAACATGATTTAATACTACATCAATATAGAATTTTGAACAAGATCTTAAGATATGTAATTCATTAAATTAGTTACACACTTTTGAGAGAAACATGTCAATTTAAAAAACACGGTTTCGATCCAAACAATGTTTTGCCATTGATGACTAATTTTAATAATCCTTACCACTTATTTCTTGAGACATGTATAACATTTTATAAAATATATTACAGATTTATAACCTTGAGATTCATAACACATAAGACTTCTCAATCACATGATATCTCTTATGCATAAAATAAAAACAATTCTACTTTTTTTGAAAAAGTGCCGATAGTTTTATTTGTAACATTATGTGGCACTGTACTTTAGTATCCATAAAAAAATAACACACATATTTAATTTCACATATACTATAACATATTACAACGATTTAAATAATGCATAATTTCAAGCTTTCTATACAATTATTAACATGTGAATTAACACAATGCTTAAGGCTACAACTCATTAAATGTTTGTAATGTTTACTACTGCCATTATTCAATGTGATTCCTTAATTGATTTTAGTATTAATTTCCAATTAAAAACAAATGTAAAACATATCAGTATCCTTTTCATTAGCTCAAAATAAATTATTCGCCATTTACATTGATGAAAAGGAGAATATATCAAATGATAAAGGCATAGTGTAAATATTAAGTAAAAAGTGTAATTGAGACAATGTATACAGTGCCGGCAAAAAAGTTTAGGGACACCCCTACATTTATATGTTTTTGCTATTGTCCTAAAACTTTCTGCCAATCATATATTAGTAACTTACCAATGAATTGGGCATGAAAAGTTACGATTTTCCTGAAATTTTCATTCATTTATAAGTAAGGGTTGGCAAATTATAAATTTTTTTCCCATTTTAAAATTTTTGAGGAAACCCCTGTTTTTTTCCAATTAAAAATGTATAATAAAAAAAATACACATCTGATTCAAATGATACTTTGTACACATGTTTAGCATAACATTTAGAATGTAAATATGCATTATTTATTATTTACAAAAATTCACCTCTCATTTGGTACCAGGTTAACTTTGCTTTAGATTTTCAGATTTTTCAGTATAAAATTCTCACATTTCAATAGCGAATATCTAGTGAACGGGGCCACTTGGAGCGGAACTGACTGTATCGTTGTGTTCCTCGCGTCATGGCTAGGCGGGGGGACATGTCCTCGCGCATCTGTTGTTGTTCAGACGTTCCTCAATTGTGCTGACATAACCCTACTTGTTCAGTGCGCTTTTCTAGTGTTGATTCCCAAAAACATGGGTCGCTCATCTGTGACTGTTGAAGTTAGGTGACAAATTGTTGGTATGCATAAAACCGGCATGACGTACAGAGCAATTGGACATGCATTGAACGTTTCTAAGACTTGTGTTGAGAACACTGTGAATAAATTTAAGAAGATGGGTACTGTCATCGATGCTCCTAGAAGCGGACGTCCCCGTAAGACGACACCTCGCCAAGATCGCAAGCTGCTTAATAGCAGCTGTTGAAGGCTCAGTCAACAGCACATCTTACTGCAAGATCATGGAAGAAGTAATGCTTCTCTCAGCTGCAAGGTTGCTTGGTGAAAATTTCATTTTTCAGCAAGACAATGCCCCCTGCCACAAATCCCGTCAAACCATGGCATGGTTTCACGATCAAGATGTAGAAATTCTCCCTTGGCCAGCCCGAAGCCCTGATTTAAATCCTTTTGAAAACATATGGAATACTATGGGTATGGGGTTGGCCAAAAAGAAGCCTACCAACAAGAACGAGCTCAAGCTAATGATCGCTCAACTCTGGAAAGACATCAGCAAGGAAGAGTGCAGAAATCTCATTGACACGATGCCAGACAGTGTAAAAAGCTGCTACAAGGCCAAAGGCGGGCCAATAGACTATTAAGTTCATAGTTTCTTGTTTTTTTCTCAATTTTTCAATTTGACTTTCATTTTTTGTATAAATGAATTGACTTAAAGCTAAAAGTTGTACTTTTTTCGCCTGTCCCTAAACTTTTTGCCGGCACTGTAATATGTTCAATAAATAGAAAACACAAAATTTTATATTTATTTTAAATAAATAAAATGATACTGCTGTATTTAATAAAAATTTTAAATCACAGAAAAATAAAAACAAAAATGTTTTGGGGGGCGTTTTTCATTATGCTCATGGGTTAATTAAAGGACACAAACACAATTTTGCTCTTACCTCATATGCAGCTCATTAAACTATTTGTGATTAAAATACATGACAAACTTGTGAAGTTTTTTATTATATTTATATTATAACTCAGTAATAACCTTCATTTTTGTTGTCACAGTCTAAAAAACTGTTAATAATATGAATGATATCTGTCAAATAATACATACATACCCACATATTAAACTTTTTTCTTAGATTATATTGGTTTAAAATATGGTGGCATAATTTTGTTATAAAAATTATAAAAGCAATAATTATATATATAACGTGGGTGTTCCTCCTACACAACTTTATACAAAAGTTATACACTACCAACTCGTCTGTATTTATTTCCTTTTTCTTCATTCAATTTGATTATCTATGGAGGGTAAGAAAAGGATTATGAATGTCAGACCCGGATGAAGGTATTATATCACCAAGTCTGGGATGCGTGGAAGGCTAATTGGTGACATAGATAAAACAGATATTCTCATTCATAGAATAGTCAATATACTGCTACTTTGAAGGAGTTCAACGGATTGAAATTCATTACCAATTTACAGAAATGTATAGAGTTGTGTAGAGATGTAAAAACAATCAAAAGTGGTATAAAATTTACAATTGGTTTTACTGAAATTCATGATGAACAAAGAGGCAGAGATTATTAATTTCCAACAAAATGTCACAAAGGCTGAGCAAGCAATATGTGAAGATTGACAGATAACTCTGGATAAATTCTTGAGTTTTGGTCCTTAAGATTCCCTCAAGCACCAATTAGTTGCTTTTTCAGAAGATGTGAACAAGATGGTTACCACAAATTCTAATGAAACTGCCTTGTGGTGCTTGGAAGTAACTTTCGGACACACACGGAAAGTCTATTAATTCTGAACGCTTTGTTTGCCATTACGTAGACAAACAGTACAATTGTTTGGACTCTACTGTCATTGGAGACCACTTTCTTTTCAAACCAAGAAACTGTGCTAAAGGATCGAAATTGGTATTGTTGGTAGACATTTTGCTGATAAGCCCACAATAAAAGCTGACAGATACTGCAAATCTTTGAAAAAACTAGACCTGAAACTCAAAATTGGAGAACAAAAAAGTTGAGCACGGAAATAAGCACTCTTTATAATCATTGCTATCTGATAAAAATTTTAATGGAATATCATCACCCCTCTGTCAGCTCAGCTTCAGCTGCCCACCCTCGTAAGAGCTATGTTGTCATTGAGTGTTGCCAGTTCCTTGTGTCACTTTCTACATAAATCTGGTTTTGAAAAACCAAGAAATAGGTTTTGAAACCTGTTTGATAAAAAAAAGTGTGACTTTGCTCCTTAGTCAACACTATAGTTTAGGTGATCTGCAGTAACTGTGTTGTAAAAATGATATTTCATCATAAAATGGTTTAGTATAAGAAAAAAAATTAGGCACATCAATTGATAACTGTGAGCAAAAACTGAGTCAGCATTTCTTAATTTGTTTTTACGTAAGTTACTTACAAGTATAAACAAAACAAGAAGAAAGTAATTTTAAATGTTCCAAATCATAAATAGTGGTTGAAAATAAGATAGTTGATCAGCATAGAAAAACAGCCTCAGTTTAGAAACACACTCCTTCGTCTAAACATTCTTCAAGAATGAATGTACTATTCTATACTACACTGCTTACCTGTCGCGAGTTGCTGCAACATCAGAAGAAATAAATGTCAAGGATACTCATTATGAAAAACTTCAGTTTAAATTGTGTTTGAAAATAGATTTATTTACATTAAGAAAACATTCCAAACTATTGTTTTAAATATATTTGTTTACTCGAGTGCTTTTGGATAGTTACATCTCCCAATATAATTCTTATCATCTTTCAAGTTGTACAAGAAACTGAATTCATGAAATCTAGGCTTATAATTATGGTCTATGAAAAAAAAACTATACCCATTGATCAAAAAAAAAAAAAAAAAAAAAAAAAAAAAAAAATATATATATATATATATATATATATATGAAGTTAATAAATTACTAATTTTGAGTAATTTTATATATATATATATATTATATATATATATATTAGGTTAGTTCTAGTAAAGCTTACTTAGGAATTTAGGTTAAGCAACCACTAAAAGCTAAAACTGCCTAAAACTCATCTCTGAAACGAATGCTTATGAATAAAAAAACATTATAGAGATTAGGCTACTGCCCTACTTTGTCTACAACAACTTAAAGCAACTGTGGCGTAAATGTTTATATTAATTAAAACAACCTCTCACCACAAATTCAACAAATTTTATTTTAACCTTATGTACATTTCGACTACAAAGTAATCATCTTCAGAGGTATTTTTACAAATAACTCTACTTTGTCTAGTTGAAACTATTAATGTACATTAAAGTATAATTTAAAAAAACCCAATTTCAATCAATAGTTTTTAACCTTCCTTTGTTTTCTTAACCAAACCAATCTCATCTAACTTTTTAGAAACTATCTACAAAATACCTAATTTATACTTATTTTGTAACATGGTACAGGGTGAGTCACGGAAACTTATTGATTTGAAAGCTCAATAAAAAAAACTGTAAAAATATCATTATAATATAAATTTTATTGTAAATGACATTACATGAAATTTTGTATCACTGAATTTTAAAGATGGCATCGGACAGATGACAGCCCTCATTGTCAATGCATTTAGTAGTATTTTTAACCATGTTGACGGGTATGTTGGCAATGGATTGGCGTATGTTGTTCTTCAAATGAAGTAGGGTCCTTGGACGGTCATTAAAAACAATTGATTTAAGATAACTTCATTAAAAAAATTGCTCAGAGCCAAATCGGGGGATCGGGCCGGCCAAAGAAGATCACCTCTCAAGGAGATAAGACGTTCTGAAAAATGTTGTCTCAAAAATCCATTGAACATCACACTGTTTGGGTCGTGGCTCCATCCTGTTGGAACCAGACATCCCTGACATTAATTTCAGTCACTTTAGGCAGCAAAAAGGGGTCAATCACTTGTGTGCCGTCACCGTTACTGCAAGTTCATTTTCCTCAAAGAAATAAGTACCAATTATGACAACTTTTGAAACCGCAAATCACATACAAATCAAGAAGAGGCTTGGAAATACAAATCAAGAAGTTTCTGTGACTCACCCTATATAATACGATACAGTATTTTGTAAATAATTACTTTTTAAATGTAATTTGTATGACTATAACTGTAATTAGAGTAACTATATATGGTTTGCAAAAATTTAAATAACTTCTTCCTTAGAGCATATTTCAAGCAAAAACTATTTTTAAAGTGCTCTGTATAGATTTTTGTAAAAAGTACGGTATATAGAAAACAAAAAATCAGATCCAGCCTTTGTCACGTAAGCTGACTTGAACCACTTTACCCCATGTTATTACAAGTGATATAACTTGAACATCGTATTCATAGCACCTCTGAAAATGAAGACAGTCAAGAAAAAGTAAATAAGGGTTTAGTTAGATGTAATCTTGATTTTATTTAGTTTGTATTTGATATTGTTACATCTTATTGTAATTTTGGGTATCATTGTCAATCATATTTAAGGTATACAGGCTTAGTCCTATATAGTGTGCTATTGGTCCCACAATTCTGATCCCTTTCAGAGTAAACGTTAACATTCTCCGACTTGGGAGAACATTAAGTCAGTATTAAATTTAGGCAACAAAAGATTCATATTCTTCAAAACGTCAGAGAACTTTTTCTTTGTATGATCTCAAACAGGAATATTTTTCCCTATTTTTCCTTTTATGAAAGAAAATGTTTCACAAAATACATAGTTTCAATATTACTTGACAAAGGTTTTAACAACTCGTTTTTTTATTTCCCATATGTTACCCAAAAATACACTCTTACCAAGACATAAGAGATTCTAAGTTAATCACTTAAATAATATCCGAACTTTAAATTTTGTAAATTTGTTAAAACTTGCTGAGACAGAACGTTTTCGATCGCTATGTGGCGATCTTCATCAGTGTCTTCTGCTTGGAGATGTCAGAGTATCTACTTTTAATTGTTGGAGTATCAGCACTATGTTTTATTATTTTCTCTGATTCATTAAATATTTCTACATCAGAACGTAATTTTTCAATGATCAATGACATCTGATTACCAAAAATTATTCTATTATTAATTAGATTGATTTTTAATTTTTAAAACCCCAATCTATCCTAACTACATAATTTGTGACTATATTTTAATACAACATTATAGTAATGTGATGTATTATCATGCAATAATTTTTCAACAATTTCTTTATACAAAAATAAGCCTGTTTGTCATGTGAGGTTATGCTTATGATTTAATATTTAATAAAACCTTTAAGGATTATTTATAGTTGCTAGGTTTTAAGCAATTTTTATTTGTTTAGAATGAATTTTTAAGCAACATATGTGGAATTACGATATTTTAATATCAATGGGGTAAGCAAAGGAAATGAGTCGGGTTTCCAAGAAACGTAATTAGCCATATGGTATGCATAGAAAATTAGTCAGGCTTCCAAGAAATGTTTATATCAATGTGGTATGCAAAGGAAATAAGTTAGGCTTCCAAGAAATGTTTATATAAAATTCTATAATAAACTTATTTAGTGAATTTTTAATTATGGTATTTACCATACTTTCGTGTAATCAGAGTTTTCGGTAATCCGAGAGGGTTTCAGTCGCACCTACCTCAAATTATTGTGACTCTACTGTATCTTTATAATAAAAGTTGAAGTTAGTGGACTAACGGTAAACTATTATTGTTAACGTCACACTTGAAACTCTACAAACTTCACAACAGACTTTTGGTGATACTTGATTTTTTTCAAAATTTATAATTTTTGGGATGTGGTTCTAAGTTTTTATTTTTTCCATGTCCCTGATGGCTTTCTGCATTGCCCTTTATATTTGTTTTTGCCAACTTCAATTATTATTTTGAGGAACACAGGTAAAAGCAAAAAAAAAATCATGAGTTGTAATCATATCTCATGCATTACCATATCAGACATTTCAAAAAAGTGACACATATTACCAATGGACAGTGAAATAAAAGTAAATCTATTTGAAAAATTGGCTCAACCAGATTTTGTTATAAGATGAAAAATATTTTAAAATGTATGATTTTAGATTCGATGGTAAAATCTAGGTTAGGTCATTTTACTTTTTTATCAATCTGTACAGTTTCTATATGACTACAGAAGATACTAACAAATAGCAATTGTATGCACAGAAATGCTTTGCAATATACACATTTCATTCTTGCTAATAGATTTTAAATGAATTAAAGGTTGGTAATTACCAAGGTCAGCAAACTACCGCTTCAATCAGCAAAATTTTTTTTACCTGATGAATTTGACCTTGCTGAACACGAATCTGAAGTTTTTTTTATTGGAAACACATTTTTAAAAAAATAATAATAACCTAACCTAACCTGATCTGGTTTTCTTAGGTTAATATGAGTTTGCTGTCAAAAAATAACTTCAGATTCGTGTTCACTAAGGTCAAATCTATCAAGAATAAAAAAACTTCGCCGAGTGGAGCGTTAGTAAACACCAAAGTCAGGTCAGGTTAGGTTATTTCGTTTCATGTAAATATGTGTTTGCAGTTGAAAAAAACTTCAGATTCGTGTTCAGCAAGATCAAATTGATCAGGAAACAAATTTGACAATCGGAGCGGTAGTCGCTGATCTTAATAATTACCGAGTTATTTTGTAAGAACGAGGAAATAACAGATGTAAAATAGAATAACAGTAGAGATGTAAAAATATAAATCTATTATCTATTACATGTAGCTATAATAACTTATACTTTATCAACAAAACCCAAACATAAAATACATTTCTTGCATTTCCCTTCAAAAAATCCTAGCCTATCAGAAATGATGTGTTTTGACACTATAAATAAAATATTCCCAGTCGCTACTAATAATTAATAATAATTAGTTGCATTGCTACTACTTTTACTTACCCTGAGGACTTGTCCTCCCAAGAACATTTGTCCATGTCTCCCAGGGTAAACCATGAAACATGGAAGGACTGACACTCCTAAATGTCATGTTGATTGGTATCTATTACAGGTCCAATCAAAACACAAAGACAAATATAATTACCATCAACTTTTATAAGGTTTCATAAAAGTATTTTATTTGTATACAAAATAATTTTGCCTCGAACTTTTTCCCAGGGCAAGGGATCGTAATCTGTTTTTCAAATACCTATAGCGAATTAATTGTACAAATTTGGATATATCTTTACCAATATGAATCATTATTTAGTTCATTATAACAGTAACTTCTCTTAAAGAGACAAGTAACTAAACGATCATTTCAAAAGTTTAACACTTAATATTCGACATGTTACCAATCTAAAGCAAGGTACTGAACTGTGAACAGTGAACACCATCATTGACAATAATAGTAATAAATTGACAGTTTCTACTGTGTTTTGTCTGTGGTTTCTGCAATACCAGTGTTACCACCAATGGCTTCTAAATATTTTTGATAAATACTTTTTTAACTTTCTGAATGACATAGTAAACTTTCTTTAATAGTAAGGTATTTTTCCAAATAATTTTTATATTAATCTGACAATGGGTAATTAGTGTAGCTTAATAAAAAATATTCCTACATTACAACTTTTACAGAGAGATATAGGAATTTATGTAACTTTTTAGTTACCAACTTGTATTCAAACCCAACAATAATGTATTTTCAAAATATACACCAATTATATTTAGTGCATTATGGTTCTTCGATATATTTTATTATAGTTCTTCGATTAATGAAACAAACTGCAGGACTTAAAAGCATGCCTGTTCTAATATGTTATATTGAAAATGATACACATGAATTACTGATTAGTAAAATTAAAGGTATAAATTGTAACATAAGTAGAATTAATAACGTAAACAATAGTTTATGACTATCCGAACTTTAAATTTAGTAAATTTCCTAAAACTTACTGAGACAGAACGTTTTCGATCGGTATGTGCCGATCTTCATCAGTGTTTCACATAGCGATCGAAAACGTTCTGTCTGAGAGCAGAAGACACTGATGAAGATCGGCACATAGCGATCGAAAACGTTCAGTCTCAGTAAATTTTAACTAATTTATAAATTTCGGATAGTCATAAACTATTGTTTAAGTGATTAATAAGATTCACCGAATGTAATGGACTACAAAATTCTAGAATTAATAATTATAAACATACGAAAGAAATAATAACACCCATACCCATAAAACAATACATACAATTTTGCATACATTACTTACATTTAATATATTGAATTTTGTAGTCTATTACTTTCGGTGAATCTTAATTAATCACTTTAAAGTTATTAATTATAATTAATTACATTTAATGTTATAATAATTACGGCTAACTCTTGTCAACCAGGATTCCAATCGAAGTATATTTTTTATATATGATAAAATATATACACTTTTAAGGTATGACATATTAACAATGTAATATTAATTAATCACTTAAACAATAATTTATGACTAAGTGATTAATTAAGATTTACCGAACGTAATGAACTAAAAAATTCAAGTAATATTAATAATTGACAATAATCCATATAGCCCAACAATATATAAGAATATTTGTTGATTCCATCTTTACGTGAGCTATTAGTTATCACTAAACACTTTTAAATGTTTATAAATTTGCTTATAGTAGCACTTACTTATATTTGTTGAAGACGGCCGTTTCAAAGAAGCAATCAACAAAACAAAACTTATAATCCCACACTACACCAAAAAGCACCTAATACAAATAAAACCAAAAGCCCCTAAACTAAACACCCTGCCCAAACTTCACAAAATAGACATCCCAATACATCCACTAATCAACAACACAAGCGCCCCTTCTCATCTTCTAGCCAAATTCCTCGACAAAACTATCCGAAACCATATAAAATTTAATAATCATTGTAGCATAAAAAATAGCCTAAATCTAATAGACAAAATAAAAAACGTAAATATCCCACAGAATTCCACTGTAGTCTCTTTTGATATATCAAATCTATATACAAACATCCCCATTCCAGAAACCATTAACATCCTCAAAAACATGCTTATAGACACAAATACACCACAAACACACATTGATGAAATCATCCACCTCACAAAATTAATCACATCTCAAAATTACTTCACCTACAATAACATATTCTACAACCAAAAAGATGGCCTACCTATGGGCTCCCCCATAGCTAGCATCTTAGCAGAAATATTCATACACCATTTTGAACAAAACCACATTTTACACAGCAATAAATACTCAGTTAACATAATTTACTGGTACAGATACGTCGACGATATTATAACATTATATAAAGGTAACACACGCAGGGCATACATATTTCTAAAGCACCTTAATTCCATACACCCAAAACTAATATACACCTTCAAAACAGAACAACAAAACTCTCTCAACTTCCTAGACCTTACAATTAAACGAACAGACAAACAAATACATAAATTCAACATATACCGAAAACCCACTCATACCAATACGACCATTCACAGCTAATCAAACCACCCACACCAACATAAACTAGCTGCTTACAACACCATGATATATCGCCTGCTTAAAACACTGTTAGACAAAGAAGAACACTACCAGGAGTTAAACACCATAAAACATATAGCACAAACTAACGGATACAATCCAACAATGATTGACAAATTATACAACCGCCTAAAAATAAACAGTAGGACAATCCCATAAAATACTTATAAAATGCCATACGAATCATCCAAGCCCATAATCTAACCAACACACTACAAAATAGCTTACTCCACACACAACACTTTCAATAAACAATTTAAACCCAACAACAAAATCGACGATATTTACAACGCCACTGGAGTTTACAAACTAACTTGCAGTTTGTGCCCCAGTTTTTACATAGGCCAGACAGGGAGGTCCTTCTTCACACGTTACCAAGAACATATAAAAGCACTATCAAACAATAACTACCAATCAAACTTCGCCGATCACCTCAACTCCACAAAACATGACTACATAGACATAACATCTAACCTACAAATTCTTCATAAGCAACACAGAAATAACCAACACTATACAACCGAACAATACAAAATATACAGACACTTCAAACTACACCCAACACACATACTCAATACACAATTACATTACAACTCACATGCACTTTTTGACATCATAACTCTTAATACTCACAAAATACACCCACACCACCAAAATATCCCACCCCACGTTAACCTAGAGATCAGTTACGGTCTGAGTTGACAATGGGACACATCTCCCGAAAAGGCCGTCCTCAACAAATATAAGTAGGTGCAACTATAGGCAAGTTTATAAACATTTAAAAGTGTTTAATATAGAAGACTAATAATGTCATGAAAAGTTTCGTTTGCCTCTAATCATACATGATACTATAAACTTTATAATTACCGTGGAATGGAGTTGAGACTACATTTTGTTTTTACAAAAACCTTTACTTCTTACTTATTCATCACACTTCTACATCTTGTAGAAAAGTCACTTGTTTTCTTCTCCTTTTCCTCTCTTATTTCAGGTGTTTTCTATATGTAGTTTGTTATTAATTTTGTATGCTAACTAATAACAAACTACAAGACACCAACAACAAAGGTAAACTACAAGCATCAGACATATACAAACTAAACTGATCAATGTGCAACAAACTCTACATTGAGCAAACAGGTCACAGCTTCCAACAAAGAGTTGAGGAACACGCAAAACCACCCAAACAGAACACCAACTCAGCATTCTCCAATCATCTAAAAGAAACAGGACATAAATAGCCTAGAAATCTTACACATCAACAAAAAAAAAATGACCACATCTCAACACACTAGAACAATATGAAATTTACAAACACACAAAATACAAACATCAAACGAACAAACCAAATACAAATCATACATACCTTTTGATACTATCGAAAACCTGTCATTAAAACTGTCACTGCTTAACCCAACAACTCCAAGCAGAAAATTTAGTCACTGATGAAGATTGGCATGGAGTGATCATAAACGTTTTGTCTCAGTAATTTTTTACAAAATTAAAGATCGAATATTCATAAACTAATGTAAAGTGATTGAATAAGTTTCACCAAATGTAATGGACTACAAAATTCTAGAATATATTGTTTTGCAAAATAGATTGATTGGGTGTGGCATGGGATAGAGCATTAGTGATGCTTGGCAGGAAGTCTGTCTGAGCCTTGTTGAAAGACAAGTTTCTCTCGATCATTATTTGGCATTGTATTAATCACAGGCTTGAACTTTGTGTGAGTGATGTTGAAAAAAATGGCCACTATAAATCTCTTTAAAATATTCATTGATAACTTATATGTTCTGTAACACGTGAAATTCTAGCAAACCATTTTATATTCGGCTAAAGAGGACCAAAGCCGTGATAGTTCAAACAGATGCAAATATGAAATTCTGCTTAGGAAACTTATAGGGAAGTATTGCAGAACCAAGATGTAGTTTTGTTCCAATCTGTCAAAAGTTTACAAATTCTGCAGAGCATTTAAAGAGAGAATGTTGAGTGGTGTTGACGGAGCTTTGGCTAATTTAGCCCGTATAGTTGTCCTAAGCACTTAGCCCAAAAACATTAAAGACATCACATTTTAGGGAAAAGATATTAAATCACTTGCCGTTCACTTTCAATTGAAAGAAATGAGAGACATTTGAAGCAAATTGTGAATATGTTTTTGACAATTGTGAACACTTAGGTGGAAACTGTAAAAATAAACCGAAGTATCCCAAGGATGTGCTTTAGTTGACAACTACAATCAAGGGAATTCTAGTGTCTTCAAGCGAATGTGAAAGAGACTCTTCTCACATGAACCTCAAACTGTCTTCTCACTGCTTTTCCTGAAGCTGAATGACCTACAACACATTCATTTTAACCCTTCAAAGTTCGTGGAATCTTGGCTGCTTCGGAGATGGCACTCTGCTCTGGATACTAACAGCAAGTCGAGAGAGAAGCACATACAAAGAAAACTTTTCAAACCTTTGGAAAACTTTATACACTGTAAGGTAAAACATGTTCAAGTACAGTACCTTTTTAATAAATAAATATTTCAGAAAACTGTTAAAAACAAAATTATAAAACAAGAAATAGAAGGTTTTCTTCTATTTGAAGAACTGTGTATTTTCAAACCAAAAATATTTATTTTTTAAAATTGCATAAAAAACTTAAATAGATATAATGTACATTGTTTGAATAGTAGTCTAGTTTGCCTACATTGAAATTTGATACAGGCGAACAGCTATAGTAAGAAGAATTTTACTACAAGTCTCAATTTAATTTAAAATTGCAATCAAAATTACATTGCTATTTTGTCCACTGATTATTTTTAAACTTGTTCAGAACGGGTAAAAGTATAGTTTTTAAAACTCTTTATTTCAATATTCCATAAAGCCTACAGTACCTGAACCTCTTTTTTCACAAATCAAGCACTGGTCATATCAAATAATAAATTAAGAAATATAGATAAAGGGCCTATTCCTAACTCACCTCTATATTCTTTGCTTTATTAGTTATTTTTGAAATATGATGCATTATTTAAATTAGTTTTGATTTTATTTATCGTTATTAGCTATAGTTTATATTATATATTTATTATTATAGTTTAGTATTTTCTGAGATGGACTATATGTTTCAAGATGGGCGACCATTGTTTGTTGGTCAAGGGTGGAGTTTACATTATGCATACATATAGCGATTGCAGAGAACGGTTGGCATCAGTCTAGTTTGTAATTTATTGTATTTTAGATTGTAATTTTTTAAAAAGACCCTCTGATGATGTCGACATGGACATCGAAATTAAAATAAGGGTAACTTGTATTATTAGTTACTTTTGACTATTTTTGTGGTATTGGGTTTCTTCCAATATTTTTATTGTAATATTTTGTACCACTGTGCGCTTGATATATATTTTACAAAAACAGTAAAATATTTCCCAAAATTTTAAAATACCGCATTAAAATTGTAATAAAAAATTACAAGTATTCATGTTTTATGCAGTTTGAAAAACTGCCCCACCTCCCTGGCATAATTCAAATGAACTCTGAATATTTGTTTGTGATTAAATTTCATCTAGGACAGCGGTTCCCAACCTATGACACGTGTAGCCCCATGGGTACGTAGAAGCCAGTGGGGGTACACGAAAATAATACCAGTAATGGCGGACATCAATATTTTACACTTTATATTTAAAAGAAATACGAGGTTACACTAGTAGTTGACAAGAGAGTTGATTTGTTATTGATTGGAAATTGTGTGGAGCGTACGTTTGTGTGCGACTGAAACCATAGAGTAGAATAGAAATGGGAAACATCAATTCCAGATTTAGGTGAACAATACAAATCCATGAATGGGTCTATGATTTGATGATAGGAAACTTACAGGGAACCATCTGTCATGTTGACCACACAAAAATATCGTATACCAGTCGCCCCGCCCCACCAATTACTTTACAAGTTAGTCAGGCAAGCATTCTTTGTCTTAACCAAGTCGAGGAATAGGGAGTACCTTTCATGGGAGGGGTACGTGAAATGAAAAAGGTTGGGAATCAATGTTTTAGTCGTTTATAAAAAAATCTCAATATTTTTATAAGTGAGTATATTTGTTCTACCATCGAGGGGTCTCATAAAGTTGTGAGCAATGTTTGTGCATTACAAAAAGTGGTTTTGAGGCAACATCAAAAGATAAATCTGTTTTTAAACAATTTTTTTTTTCTGGTCTTGTATTAATGAGTATCTACCGTTATACTGGGAAGCTTGGCAAATATGACTTGTGCAATGCTAACAGATTTAAAACCATACAATTTGCTAACTCTAAAGAAACGAGAGATCACACAAACAGGTTGAGGGAAACAAGAAACAGTCTTGAATCTGTACTAAAACCTAGGTAGACCACATACTAAACAGCAACTCAGATTAATTTATAGTCATCACAAGAAACGACCAGAAAATGGCACGAAGAAGAATAATGTTCACTCGAACAATTCATCCCATTTAAAACAGATTAATTTAATAAATAATGAAACCACTAAAAGGAGCACAAAGGGATAAGTACCCTTGAACTGATAATGCTGCAATCAATCATATAGTGATAAAATTGATCCCTGTCTTGATCAACAATTTACTTCATAAAAATTATAAAAATGCATTTAACATGAAGCAAAAATGTATGTATGTATGTATGTATATAAATATAAGGTTAGTTCTATTAGAGATTATTTAGGGATTTTTGGACTAGATAGGAGACTGGCAGACTTAACTAGTGGCAACAGTCAAAAACTGCAATCCCTGGATAATCAATAAACACACATCACACTATTGAAATACTTCGATCAGACAATGATCTTTATCAATTCAATCGTGTGATATGTTGTTATGTGTGTCCATTTATGTCCAAGAGATTGCAGTTTTGGACTATTGCCATTAGGTAAGTCTGTCAGTCTCCTATCTAGTCCAAAAATCCCTATATATGTATATATATATTTGTAGTTATGCAACACTGTTTTCTTGTATACACTTATCACTTTCACTTATGTACTTAAACAAGAATCTTACTTGGTATTTATGCAAGCTAACTTTCAATGGCTGGCTGTGCCGTCATCCTCGGGCATATATATATAGATTTTTTAGACTAGGAGACTGACAGACTTACCTTGGTAAGAGTCCACACTGTAGTCTTGAAATAGAAACACATAAAAGCACTTAAACAATGATATATTTCAACCACACAGTGGTCTTTGTCAATCGAAGAGAAAACACAAAAAGAAATATGAGAGAATGAAATAAAATAAATATAAGTTGTAATCACAGATTGTGTAGAGTAGAAATCAGATGACACAGAATTAAGATATATATATATATATATATATATTCTAGATATTTAAAATTATCCATTGTTTTTCCGTTGCACTGACTTTATGAAACTAATAAAAATTAGAAACTTTACTCAAAATTAGTGATTTATTAGTTTCATATATATATATATATATATATATATATATATATATATATATATATATATATATATTTATTTATATATTGTTTCCATAAGCATATGAGTGATTATAGTTTATATAAGTCTGTCAGGGGAAAAGAGATAAGGGTATTAGGGGGGGAAAAAAAATGAATGGATTTATCTGATGTTGAGGTTAGGGGATTCTCTGGACTTGGTATACCACTGGTATGATAGTTCCCACCTTCTCAGTTCTGAGGGATTGCAATCAGGAGGGAGTGATTTAATTATTTTTGTGGTATAGCAGTCATCAAAAGTTGTGATGTTGTGACTCACAGCATGTTGAGCTGTTGGTCTATCCATATTCATAATTTTAACATCATGTCTGTGGCCATTCATTCTGATATTCAGACCATCCGTGGTCAGGCCTATGTACTGTGCTGAGCAAAGTTTACATTGTAGCTGGTATATGACATTTTTCGATGTACAATTATGATGACCCTGTATTTTGAAGACCATTTTTGTTGTTTGGCTGTTGAAACTATTTGCTGAGGGGTTTATTGGACACGTCTTGCATCTAGGTCTATTGCATGGGAAGGAGCCATGAGGAAGTTTGTGTGGTTTCTCTGCATCAGGGTCTGGTAGTTTAGGATGTTTTTCAAGTTGGGAGGTTGCTTGTACCAAATTTGCGGTGGATCGGTGAAAAGATTTTTGGTGTGAACGGAAGCTTGAAGAATTTTGAAGCCATCTCTCAATATCTTGTTGAGTTTATGTAGACCAGGATGGTAGTCTGTTATTAAAGACAGTTTATTTTGTTCTGTTTGTGGTTTATGGTGAACCGAGGATTGTGCTGAATGAATTTAGTTTTCAATGAGTTTTTTTGGGTATCCTCTTCTCTGGAAGGCTGTTGATATCTTTCTATTAAAATCTTCCAATTCCTTATCATTCGAACAGATTCTCTTACCCCTGATTGCTTGACTGGAATGGATCGTTTTATCTTTATTGGGTGGTTGCTGTCGAAATGGAGATATTGTAGGTGGTTTGATGTGAATTCCTGTGTTGATATTTCCATTCTGGAGTGTTACCTCTACATCCAAAAAGGTGATGGCTGATGCAGATTTCTCCCAGGTAAATTGAAGTGTGGAGAATTGTGTCAGGCTGTCTAAAAATGCCTCAAGTGTTGAAGCACCCTGTGTCCAAATTAGGAAGATATCATCTATATATCATACCAACATAATGGCTGGTGTGTTTGTGTCTTTAGAAAACTTTCTTCCAACAATCCCATGTACAGATTTGCGTACGATGGTGCCATTCTGGTACCCATTGCTGTTCCCTTTATTTGAAGGTAGTTCCTTCCCTCAAACTGAAAGTTGTTCTTCTCGAGGATGAACCTGGTCAGGTTCACAAGAAAAGGTGTAGTGGGAGAAGGCTTGCCTGGGCGTTTGTTTAGAAAATTCTCTATTGCAGATAGGCCGTGTGCATGAGGGATGTTGGTATAGAGAGAGGTGACATCTATGGTGACCAAAATAGTTACCGGGGGTAGAGGTACAGATATTTGTGAGAGTCGATCTATGAAATGATTGGTGTCCTGGGTGTGATGGAAGGTTCTTTACTAAGGGTTGAAGGTGTGAGTCGAGGAAAGCTGAAATTCTTTCCGTTACTGAATTGCAGCCAGCAATTATTGGTCTACCAGGTGGAGGGATTATGTTTTTGTGGATCTTTGGTAATATATAGAATTGAGGAGTAGAGGGGTTTTCATTATATAATAATTTTAGAGATGTTTCCGAAATGTTTTGTTCAGGAGCTGTATATTTGAGTAGGTCCGAGAGTATTGTTGAATTCTATAGTGGGGTTATCTGTAAGTATTTTGTATGTTGTGATGTCTGACAGTTGCTTATTTGCTTCTTTAATGTAGTCTTCTTGTGTTTATTAGTCTAAATGTGTCTATTTATTTATTTCCAAGAGATTGCAGTTTTGGACTATTGCCATTAGGTAAGTCTGTCAGTCTCCTATCTATTCCAAAAATGCATATATATATATGTTTGACAAAATAAAAGGAATTATGAAATAAAGAAGCTCAAATAAGTACAAAAATGTTAAAAACACAAGAAAGTGGTAAATTGTATAAAATCCTCCTTGTAGCAATAAATCAAGGAAAAATCATACAAGTAACAAGTCCTTTAAAAAAACATGTTCTTGCAGCAGATGATATGTTGACCTGGTATATATTGGAGAGGAAGTGTGAGAAGATATTGATTGAAGAGTATGAGGTCATTCATTATTGGAACTATTTACAAGAAAATCTATTCACAAATATATTGTAAATTTACATCTTTTCTTTATAATACACTCATTTTTTGTATTTATTGCAGTTCATATTACTAGGCCATGGGCGTGTCATGAAAACGAAGGTGCAAGTTAACAATAACAACATTTTCAAATCAACAGAATTTATTTTGTTATCACAAATAAACAATTTATACATTTGTATTCAATGTACTGCCTAATATAATTACATATAATATGCAAACATTAGAAAGTACATGATAAGTTTAACATAGAAAGTACTAATAACATTAGCACAATCAAATGAAATAAAAATATAACTTTTATTAACAAATAACTATCAAATTTACTTAATAACTTCAAAAGCATATTAAAAATAAACTTACATAATTTATAAAATTAATTAAATCACCAATTACAGAAAGAGAACTTTATTCCAAATGAATATAATTGTAAAGAAAGGCATTAATTTTACATGAATATTACTTATTATGTTTAATGTCAGTCTTTGTTTAGGACGGAGGTGTTATGTTATCTACGAAACATAAGTGATAGTTAATATTACATTAATAGAGGGTTAAATTGAGAGATTACACACATACAAGATTTGTGCAATAACTGACAAGGAAAGAAATTTACAAAAGGTAGTAAAATAGTAAAGTTGATTTTGTGCTAATTTATAAGACATATATGGTTATCATTCTCTGTTAAGGTTATTGCCATAAATGGAGACTGAATTATATATCTCCTTATTTAGAATCCAAGCATTGTGACTATTTTGCCAAATGTATGGTACAATTAAGGTAGAGCTATGATTAGAAAGTAATTTATGGAAATTATTATATCTATAAACTCAGAGTAAATTATGCTCTTGTTTAAACCACTACTTGCTGTTATTTTTTAGCAGAAGTGTTTCACACTAGATAAGTGCATTGGCACCTGATAAAGTTTAGGGGATCAGCAGCCGTTTTAAATTTTAAAACTCTTTTTATGGACTAAAACATTTGAAAAAAGTAAAGAGTTGTGTTTAGATTTTCGTTAATGGCTTAATTAAACATTCTGTCTGATAATATATGCAATGGTAATTCAAAAACTAAAATGCCCAAGTCTATGTTGAAAATTTTTGAACTGACCAGGGTTTGAGAAACTGTATATACTGTGATTAACTTAGTTTTTTTTTTGTATTTTATACAATTTTAATTTACTTCCTTTAGGTTGTTTGTGAGTCTATGCTGAAAATTTTCAAACTGGCCAGGGTTTGAGAAAATGTATATACTGTGATTAATTTAGTTTTTTGTGTGTATTATACAATTTTAATTTACTTCCTTTAGGTTGTTTGTGAGTCTATGCTGAAAATTTTCAAACTGGCCAGGGTTTGAGAAAATGTATATACTGTGATTAATTTAGTTTTTTGTGTGTTTTATACAATTTTAATTTACTTCCTTTAGGTTGTTTGTGAGTCTATGCTGAAAATTTTCAAACTGGCCAGGGTTTGAGAAAATGTATATACTGTGATTAATTTAGTTTTTTGTGTGTTTTATACAATTTTAATTTACTTCCTTTAGGTTGTTTGTGAGTCTATGCTGAAAATTTTCAAACTGGCCAGGGTTTGAGAAAATGTATATACTGTGATTAATTTAGTTTTTTGTGTGTTTTATACAATTTTAATTTACTTCCTTTAGGTTGTTTGTGAGTCTATGCTGAAAATTTTCAAACTGGCCAGGGTTTGAGAAAATGTATATACTGTGATTAATTTAGTTTTTTGTGTGTTTTATACAATTTTAATTTACTTCCTTTAGGTTGTTTGTGAGTCTATGCTGAAAATTTTCAAACTGGCCAGGGTTTGAGAAACTGTATATACTGTGATTAATTTAGTTTTTTTTGTGTTTTATACAATTTTAATTTACTTCCTTTAGGTTGTTTGTGAGTCTATGCTGAAAATTTTCAAACTGGCCAGGGTTTGAGAAAATGTATATACTGTGATTAATTTAGTTTTTTGTGTGTTTTATACAATTTTAATTTACTTCCTTTAGGTTGTTTGTGAGTCTATGCTGAAAATTTTCAAACTGGACAGGGTTTGAGAAAATGTATATACTGTGATTAATTTAGTTTTTTGTGTGTTTTATACAATTTTAATTTACTTCCTTTAGGTTGTTTGTGAGTATATGTTAAAAATTTTCAAACTGACCAGGGTTTGAGAAACTGTACATATTGTGATTAACTTAGTTTTTTTGTTTGTATTTTATACAATTTTAATTTACTTCCTTTAGGTTATTTGTGAGTCTATGTTGAAAATTTTCAAACTGACCAGGGTTTGAGAAAATGTATATACTGTGATTTTATACAGAGCACAGTAGCGTAATTCAGATAAGTAAATAACAGTAACCCTTGCTACAAATATTTAAACACCCTTGATGTACATTTCGCCAACACAGTTAGCATCATCAGAAAGTTACAAACATACTACAGAATATGTACATCAAGGGTGTTTAAATATTTGTAGCAAGGGTTCTTGTTATTTATTTATTGTATATACTGTGATTAACTTAGTTTTTTTTTGTATTTTATACAGTTTTAATTTATACACAATTCGGCTTTCGACGTCACAGGAGCACCACAGATGCGTTACTATACTTCATGAGTGAAATATACAAAGGTTTCGAATGCAAGCATTGCACTGTAGCGGTGATGGTGGACTTTGAAGCTGCATTTGATAAAATCCCCCACAAATCCATTGTACTTCAATGCATAAAGCTCGGCATTAAGGGTAAAATGCTTAAATTCATAAAAAACTTTTTGTGTGACCGACTTGTGGTAGTCTCAGTCAACGGGGCAGATTCCTCGTCGTTTCGCATGGAGAACGGAATTCCTCAGGGCGGAATAATTTGCCCGTTACTATTCAATATAGCATTGCATGACATGGCCAAGGATTTCCCCAGGGAGGTTCGCAGCATGACCTTCGCGGACGACGAGACCATTTGGGTGACGTCTTCCAACGGGGTGGAGGCTTCCCTCAGGATGCAAGAGGCTCTAGATGCACTGTCAAATTGGTGCTCCAAATGGTCGCTCTCAATGTCAGTGGATAAAACCGAGTGCACGTTATTCACCAGGCGCAACAATCAAGCCACCTTCATCCCCGAGCTAACTATCAACGGAAAGGCACTGAGATTTAACAAAAACCCAAAATTACTGGGAGTTGTTATGGATCCTAAACTTCGCTGGGGTAGTCACGTGAACTATGTCACAGAGAGCTGCTCTTCAAGACTCAATGCTCTAAAAGCGGTTGCAAGTCGTAACTGGGGAGCCGATACGCCAACCTTGAGAATGTTCTACCAAACTTACATAAGATCTAAAACAACGTACGCCTGCAAAGTCTGGGGATCTGCTGCAAAAACGCATCTAAAGAAGATCGAAGCGATCCAAGCGGCCGCCATTCGACTATGTTTGGGATGTACAAGAACGACTCCTGTGGCAGCCATGGAGACGGAGCTGGATATAGAACCCATTCCTGTCTTTATAGAGTCAAATATGGTCGAAGTTTCTAACTACAGCTGCTAGAGGCTCAAGTTACCCTCTGCATGTTATACTCAATACAAAGTGCCATGTAAAACAATCTTTCTGCCACAAAATCAACTCGCTGATGGAATTGATGCCGGGATACACCACCCCTGAACAAATCCCCACGTTCTATGAGGAACCTCCAAATGACTGGCCTGAAATGATTATAAATCTGCAACTACCTCACGGCGGAAACAAAGGAGACCACAGAGAAGTGCTGAAAGCGGAGACTCTTGAGATGATTTGAACCCAGTACGACGGATACATAAAATTTTTACCGACGGATCCCTGGATAAAGAACTAGGCATTTCTGGAGCAGGGTACTACATCGAGTCGAATGGAGATAGATTTTTCATCCCAGCAAACTCCAGCTCAAGTATGGATGCAGAGCTGCTCGGTATTAACGCCGCATTGTCGGGCTGTCTGGGGATGATGGCCAAGTCAAAGATATGCATCCTTTCGGACTCTAAGTCAGCTCTACAGTCGCTGGCTCAGCCCTCCACTGGACCATATTCATTCCGTATAGCAGAAATCAGGAGGTTGATAAAAAAGATAAATTGTGACGGAAACGAAGTCTGCCTTCAATGGATCCCTGCCCATGTTGGCATTCCGGGCAACGAGGAAGCGGATGCAATAGCAAAACAAGCTTCTAGAATGAAGCCCACAAATAAGGAGCAGCACTCCCTACTGCACTGTAAAAACGCCGGGAAAAAGTACTTTAGAGACGCCTGGGCTGGCCGGTGGGAAGCTGAAGCGACTGGACGACACCTGTTCCATTTGCAAAACAAACTTGCGTCGGCCGACAAGTACAGAGACATCAAACGTCAAGTCGCGACATTTGCGGCAAGAGCCAGGACGGGACATCTGGTCACGGAAGCTTATTTATACCGGTTTAACCTTGCTGAATCACCTTTGTGCGCTCTTTGTGATGAGGAGCAAGACGAAACCATCGAGCACATTCTTCGGGATTGCACTTACCCCATCCCGGCGAGGGACCACATGAGGGTTGAACTGGAGAAGTGGCAGGACTTCCTCCTGAACAGAGGGCTGTGGAGTTTGGCGTTCCGAATATATAGTGGACATCGGGCTATCGGCTACACCTAGAGCTGGATGCCTGGACTAAGAAGTATAAGTATATACAGTTTTAATTTACTTCCTTTAGGTTGTTTGTGAAAGTTCACAATAATTTAAAATCTCTTTCATTCAATTTTGAATTTTCTTCTTTCTAATCAGGTTGCACAGACTTTTCACAAAGCAATTAGGATTTGTGTAACTAGTTAATGAGCGTGTGTGGAAGTTTTTGTGTATATAATGATTCATTACCATATATATTCATTTTATATAATATGCAAGCATAAAAAATAATAAATTCTGTCAATGAATGTTCAAAATTAAATAAAACGTAGAATATTTAAAAGATTTGAAATAAAAATTAAACACCACAAAATGGAGCCTGACCGATGTTTAACATAAAATGTAGAGATTAAATTCTACACAACACAGATTTTTAAAGCATACTACTGACAAATACTATAGACATATTTCAAGATACAAAAATATAGTAAGTTAGTAAGTTTTAACAAATTTACAAAATTTTAAGTTCGGATAGTCATAAACTAATGTAAAAGTGATAATAAAAATATACATAAAATGTTTAATCTTTTTAGAATAATCTCTATCATAATATAAAGATGTAATTAAAGTCAGTTTACAATATAAAGATACAATTTGGAATTTGTTATATAATATTTTTTGCGGTAAATTCAATACATTTTTTGCTGTTTTTATAGTTATAATTTTTACAACAGTTCAGATATAAATATCATTGTAGCAAGTGCAACAATTTCTAAAAATATTATAGAACAGACATTATATAATTTGCATTTAATTTTGTCGATAATGTGGTCTTAGCTTATTATTGTTTTAAAAATGTATTATTTTCAGCTAAATATAACACCTTATTATTTGAGATGTTTTCAAATGCTAATATATCCAGTCTTTGCCGAACTGGGTATCCAAGCACTTAAAAACATTAGTACAATATAGATAGTAAACAATCATAAGACACAATGTGATACAGAAAAATGTGTGAATTTCTTATCTCAAATAATTTAAAGAAACCAATTTATGGCTGAAATTGAACTGTTAAAATACCGCTAAACATAATCTGTGGAAATATTTTTGTAACAATTTCCTCTGAAGATGACTGTATTGAAATTGAAATGCACATAAGGCTTTAGATAAAATGTTTTGTTAGAGATAAAGATATTTTATTTATTTAAATAATCTTTGAAAGTGAGTTTGATAACTCTGTGTTAAGCCTTTATATCCTTGACTATCTTACATTACATCAAACATCTTAAATTGTTTATTTTGAATTACTACTCAACAGTAACAAAACTTAATATGGCAATGGCCTGCATTGGTCTTGAGACTAAAGACCGTCTGACCTCTTTCATAAATCACAAAAAGAATATAACATTTAAAATTTTTTTATCCAATTAAAAGAGTGTAGTTTGAGTACATTCTTTCATAGAAAAGGTAACCTACCATAAACTCAAAAACTCTACTTATTTAGTTACCAGTAAGCTATATTAGGCCAAATCATCAACTTTTAGAGATTGAAAATAAATCCAGTAAATATTAAGAGTGAGTCAGTAAGCTAGAGGCAGCTAAAGAGCCATATTACGTAGGGGTTTTTTGTCAAATTGGGTGCTGGGCTGATGAAGGTGTGTATATTTGTAATGCAATCATTTCATGGTCAAGTCCTTTCTTGTTCTATCCAGGGTCAGTTCTAAGCAGTGGTCTGTAACTATATAGGATCCGGCTATCTAGGATCAGGGAAAATTCTTGGGTTTCTGGGGAATTTAGAGGCAAATATAGTTTTACAAAATGTATTAAAATAATTTGTTTCCTTTATGAGAAGAATTTATAAACAATTTCTGAATAAAGAAAAATTCAAAACTTACCAACAGTCTTTTAACAAGCGATGTGATAGATTAGAATTCGTATTTAGTTGTTCGTTATTTTGCAACAGTAGTGTATCGTGTTCTCAATTCGGTAGTATGGAATAGCTCGGATCCATACGAATGCAAGATTATACCCAAAGTGGCAAAAACTAATGGGCTCCTCACATTCGGCAATGTATTACCGGCGTTTCGTATCATAATAAAATAAGAGATCTAGTACATATTAATCATATTGGTTTTTATATGTTTGTTTAATAGGGATTATTGAAACTCTATGATGTGAATATTTTTTTTTAAACAAGAAGTTGTAAAGCTTTAAGTGTTTGGTTGCTCTTGCCTCCCAGCAACATTCGGCACAGTGTCGCTTGTTTTGTTTCATAACAATTAGTGAATATTTATTATAATTTCATTATAGTTTTTATTAATTTATTTAATAATGTAATTATATGATGTCGACGATTTAAAGCAAGCAAGAGGTCGATTGTGCACTGCATCGACAGGTATGGCTTAATAAACTAGCCTCACATACATCAACTAAACATAGGAGTGAACAACCTAAACAAAAAAATCAAGCCAGCATATCGGGATTTTTCGTTCCTAAAGGTACTGATTTGACCTCTAATAGGAGTTTAAATAAAATAAACTAACAGGTGATTCTGACGAACCTTCTAATAAGATTACGAGGGTTGAAAATGAAGATAGATCTAATATTGAGTTGAAATTTCATAAAGAACCTTCACTTTGTACTAGTAGTGATTGCCCTAGCATCCCTATTGATATACCTTACGTGTCTGTTCAAGTTGATAGTCCCATGATTCCTTTTGATATAGACCTACCTACCTAATATATCTGTTAAAGTCGATATTAATACAGATATTAAAACTCAACTATCATCCAGAAACCAAGAAATTTTAAGCCTAAATGAAAGATTGACTGAAATTTTACAAAAAAATCAACCTAGCCGCCAGGGAAAGAAATTAAGCATACCAAAACCTGCCGAACCGCTCTAGAAATAGAGGAATTTGAAGCAAAACTCAAAGTTATTAGAGAGCAGATCAGTAGCACAAATATGTAGTCTGATGCCTTGCCTTATTGAAAAATCAGGAATAACCAAGAGTGTTCTATGTAATACAAATTCAAAAATTTGGCTTAAAGATGCAGCAGTTTGGAAAACAGGTTCATTTGATCAGTTTTCTCTGCCAGAAGAGCAACAATTATTTCAGGAAAACCAGAGCAAAGAATTTGGTAATGTCAAAGGACATTTATTTGATCGTCTGAAGTCTAGTGCTCCTAAATGGTGTTTTGACTTTTCGAAATCATTAGAAATTAAAGAAAAAGAAACCAACGAAGAACATGAGATCAGGCTTAGAGTAGGCAGGACAGCTTACACTTCCATCAAAGAAGGTGAAGGGCGCAAGTTTTTTTAAGGCTGTCAAGCCTAAATGATTTAATAATGTTGATATTAGTGAAATCAACCATTACAGAGAATTTTATAGAGTATTAAGAAAAATGAAGTAAAAAATTATAGATTTTTCAAGCAACACAAATCAACTACCTTTAGTGTATATTACAGCAGATAAAATAACAAAACTACACAGGACTTCCCAAATTACTTGTCTGATTACTTTAGTTGATGGTGTTCAGACATATTTTATCACTGACATATCTCCCTGTGGTACTTCTCACAAAGGTGATGCCCTTTCGAAAAAAAAACAAACTCCCCCTTGACAATTTTAATATAAAATCAGAATCACAACATTGGTAATAATATAGAATTTACTTGAGCGAGTGAGCCTCTATCTATATAAAGTGGCTTGATGTAATCATCTTGAATTCACTGATTAAACTATTTAAAAAGTAGCAGAGAGTTAGCTTCGTAAAAGGAACGAATGTTTTGAAAGTAGCCATTACGTATTCACTTAGTTAAGTACTTTTTAAATATAGTCTATCTATATGTTCCATAATTCTGAAGGAAATTTGAAATGTCCATATACGGGATTGATGGAAATATTGAGGGTAAAATCATCTGCACCCCTGCTATATAGTTGAACTCGCTGTAATGGGGAACATCCAACACATCTTTCACACAAGATATGTCTCTGCTATAAATGATTTTGCTTATACTCGTATATACTGGCTGTTATGACATGAGCTCTTCATGAGTAAAATAAAACCTGCTACTTAAAAATTACATGCAAACATGAATACAAAGTCTTGAAATTCCAAGTCCCGGGGTTAAATTTGAGTCCGGCTTCGTCGGCTAAGTAGCAGGATTAGTCAGCTAAGCCGCCAGCGGTTAAAAAAAATTCCATGTCAACATTGCCGGTTCCATATAACATCTAAAGTAACAAATTACAGAACGTACGTTTACGGGAATGCTTCCACTGGCCATTGCAAGATCTCCCATACTGGTAGATGAATGCTAATCAAAGGGTTACTGATTCAGACTGAAGCATCAGTATTCTTGAAAAATTTAAAGGCGATGGTAGAAACGATGGACTTAAAATCTAGGTTGAATCTTGAAAAAACTAAAAATTTAAAGGTACCTATTTGGCAATTTCTTTAGTATATGAATGTACTCACTACACTAGAACTAGTTTATATTAACAAAAAGAAAGTGATGCACCTAATGAATCTATATATTTTCTTTATAACATGGATTCTGTGAAATAGAACAAGAGAACTAAACAAGATCTGGTTTGTTTTAAAAATTTTTTGTGGCAAAAAATGGTCGCATTGATTACATAACAACTAATTTAGAAAATTCTACATGTGAGCAAATAGAGAAAATTGTTAAGGCACGTTGGTCTATAGAAGTTTATCATCGAGAATTAAAACAAACTTGTGGTATTGAAAGCGGTCAGGCACGCACGGGTCGAGCTCAAAGAAATTATATTTGCCTTGCTGTATTGGCATGGCTTGATATGAACAAAAGGAGGATAAATGAAAAAATTACTTTATATCAAAAAACTTGGGAAGTTATAAAAACATCAATTCAGAACAACATTAGATGGCTTCTAACTGATATGCAATCTTGCTAAGTGCGAAACTCCTGAATACGTCTTTGACGCTTTGGAATTAATGCAGGTTCAAATCAGCTCTTCTAGTGGGAATTCATTTTGCCCTTGTGTTTTTTTACGGATATGCTATAGATAAGAGAATGCGGTTTTTTTAGTTATGGTAATACAATGCTTCTTTATAGAAAGCTATAAGAAAGGACTGCAGCTTTACAAAGAATATTTTCCATAATATATATTATAGAACATTCCAAACAACAAGCAACCTACTATCACCATATATTTTTTCTTTAATTACCTCTAAACAATCATCAGCAAAATCTTCATTTTTTGCAAATTCAACTACAATAATGCTACCATCTTTTAACCATTGACCTTTTTTTAAAGCATTTACTGCTTTTGGAATAAGATTATGACCGTATGATATCTAGAAGACTAATATTTATTGAGGCTTTTGGAAGACAATACAATATTTTTCTTACAAATACCACTGTCGTGGCTTGTTACATCTAGGTAGCTTTGTTTGTTAGTTTAAACACCAAAAACACCTACGATTATTATTATATAGATTTTACATGTAGACACTTGGTTTTTAATTTTACATTTTGCTATCTTTTGTAGCACAACGACCTCAATGTATTACTGAAGTGATACATAATTACTTACCTAAAATGCACATTACAATTATAATTTACTTTATATAGTTGTTATAATTTTAAAATTGAGTTTATAGTGATTGCATGCAGGTGATTTAATTTCCGCATTTTCATTTATTACAGTAAACTAACAGCACTTTCAACATATTCTTAATTCAACAAATAACAAGCCAGTTGAATATCGAGTCAAGTTTATTTAATGCGAGGTTTCTGCTGAGAAAATGTTTACATTACACTATAAATAAACACAAAAATACAAGTACACTTACTAACAAGAAAATTTTTAAAAAAATTTCAATGAAATTTTAGTCAAAAACTTAATAAAATAAACCCACTTACATGGTGAGAGTCATAATTCATCTAAATTATAATTAAAAACAGCAACAAAACTGAGAGAACAGTGAATTAACATACAAAACCACCGTACGTATACAAACTTATGAAAAAATGGAATGTTGCCTCTTTTAATAATAGATTGCATCCACATTCGCTCACTCAAACTAACACTTCCCTAACAAAATTTTATGATTACCTAAACTTCATAAAATTAATATTCCATTGCGCCTGGTAGTTTTGTATGTTAATTCACTGACATATTTTCTAGCAAAAACAGTAATTAAAATTCATAATTGTGTTCCTAAGTCTAAACCATAAACACCTTGGATTTCCTTAGTGATATTAGAGATTTGAGAAACCCTGATGATCATTTCATGAACAGTTTAGATGTCAACGGACTCTTTACCAATGTAGGTGAGGATTTGGTAGTGCTTTCTATTGAAAGTAGGTATTTTGGAATTAGACAATTCTACGATACATCTCTTAGAGATATACTTCAAACTATAGAAGCTTTTAAGTTGAAAAACTTTTTCCAATTCAATAATAAGTATTATAAGCAGGTATATGGCCCTCTGATGGGGTCTCCTATTAGTAAAATTATTTTGGATTTTGTAATGGAAGATCTTGAATTTAGAAAGATTAAGTAAATTGAGTTTGAAACAGTTATTGTGTAAGAGTATAATGATAGATTGAACTTTACACATGGAGTAGTGGTGGGTAATGTATTGAACTTTACACATGGAGTAGTAGTGGATAATGTATTGAACTTTACACATGGAGTAGTGGTGGATAATGTATTGAACTTTACACATGGAGTAGTGGTGGATAATGTATTGAACTTTACACATGGAGTGGTGGTGGACAATGTATTGGACTTTACACATGGAGTGGTGGTGGATAATGTATTGAACTTTACACATGGAGTAGTGGTGGATAATGTATTGAACTTTACACATGGAGTGGTGGTGGATAATGTATTGAACTTTACACATGGAGTGGTGGTGGATAATGTATTGAACTTTACACATGGAGTAGTGGTAGATAATGTATTGAACTTTACACATGGAGTAGTGGTGGATAATGTATTGAACTTTACACATGGAGTTGTTGGTGGACAATGTATTGGACTTTACACATGGAGTAGGGGTGGATAATGTATTGAACTTTACACATGGAGTGGTGGTGGACAATGTATTGGACTTTACACATGGAGTGGTGGTGGATAATGTATTGAACTTTACACATGGAGTAGTGGTGGATAATGTATTTAACTTTACACATGGAGTGGTGGTGGA
The DNA here is from genome assembly GCA_036971475.1 of Prosapia bicincta. Lineage (NCBI taxonomy): Eukaryota > Metazoa > Arthropoda > Insecta > Hemiptera > Cercopidae > Prosapia > Prosapia bicincta. The sequence goes on from JBAIZL010000006.1 coordinate 137,258,056, forward strand.
TAATGTATTGAACTTTACACATGGAGTAGTGGTGGATAATGTATTGAACTTTACACATGGAGTAGTGGTGGATAATGTATTGAACTTTACACATGGAGTAGTGGTGGATAATGTATTGAACTTTACACATGGAGTAGTGGTGGATAATGTATTGAACTTTACACATGGAGTAGTGGTGGATAATGTATTGAACTTTACACATGGAGTAGTGGTGGATAATGTATTGAACTTTACACATGGAGTAGTGGTGGATAATGTATTGAACTTTACACATGGAGTGGTGGTGGATAATGTATTGAACTTTACACATGGAGTAGTGGTGGATAATGTATTGAACTTTACACATGGAGTGGTGGTGGATAATGTATTGAAATTTACACATGGAGTAGTGGTGAATAATGTATTGAACTTTACACATGGAGTGGTGGTGGATAATGTATTGAACTTTACAAATGGAGTGGTGGTGGATAATGTATTGAACTTTACACATGGAGTAGTGGTGGATAATGTATTGAACTTTACACATGGAGTAGTGGTGGATAATGTATTGAACTTTACACATGGAGTTGTTGGTGGACAATGTATTGGACTTTACACATGGAGTAGGGGTGGATAATGTATTGAACTTTACACATGGAGTGGTGGTGGACAATGTATTGGACTTTACACATGGAGTGGTGGTGGATAATGTATTGAACTTTACACATGGAGTAGTGGTGGATAATGTATTTAACTTTACACATGGAGTGGTGGTGGATAATGTATTGAACTTTACACATGGAGTAGTGGTGGATAATGTATTGAACTTTACACATGGAGTAGTGGTGGATAATGTATTGAACTTTACACATGGAGTAGTGGTGGATAATGTATTGAACTTTACACATGGAGTAGTGGTGGATAATGTATTGAACTTTACACATGGAGTAGTGGTGGATAATGTATTGAACTTTACACATGGAGTAGTGGTGGATAATGTATTGAACTTTACACATGGAGTAGTGGTGGATAATGTATTTAACTTTACACATGGAGTAGTGGTGGATAATATATTGAACTTTACACATGGAGTAGTGGTGGATAATGTATTGAACTTTACACATTGAGTAGTGGTGGATAATGTATTGAACTTTACACATGTAGTGGTGGTGGATAATACATTGAACTTTACACATGGAGTAGTGGTGGATAATGTATTGAACTTTACACATGGAGTAGTGGTGGACAATGTATTGAACTTTACACATGGAGTAGTGGTGGATAATGTATTGAACTTTACACATGGAGTAGTGGTGGATAATGTATTGAACTTTACACATGGAGTGGTGGTGGACAATGTATTGGACTTTACACATGGAGTGGTGGTGGATAATGTATTGAACTTTACACATGGAGTAGTGGTGGATAATGTATTGAACTTTACACATGGAGTAGTGGTGGATAATGTATTGAACTTTACACATGGAGTGGTGGTGGATAATGTATTGAACTTTACACATGGAGTAGTGGTGGATAATGTATTGAACTTTACACATGGAGTAGTGGTGGATAATGTATTGAACTTTACACATGGAGTTGTTGGTGGACAATGTATTGGACTTTACACATGGAGTAGGGGTGGATAATGTATTGAACTTTACACATGGAGTGGTGGTGGACAATGTATTGGACTTTACACATGGAGTGGTGGTGGATAATGTATTGAACTTTACACATGGAGTAGTGGTGGATAATGTATTTAACTTTACACATGGAGTGGTGGTGGATAATGTATTGAACTTTACACATGGAGTAGTGGTGGATAATGTATTGAAATTTACACATGGAGTAGTGGTGGATAATGTATTGAACTTTACACATGGAGTAGTGGTGGATAATGTATTGAACTTTACACATGGAGTAGTGGTGGATAATGTATTGAACTTTACACATGGAGTAGTGGTGGATAATGTATTGAACTTTACACATGGAGTAGTGGTGGATAATGTATTGAACTTTACACATGGAGTAGTGGTGGATAATGTATTTAACTTTACACATGGAGTAGTGGTGGATAATATATTGAACTTTACACATGGAGTAGTGGTGGATAATGTATTGAACTTTACACATTGAGTAGTGGTGGATAATGTATTGAACTTTACACATGTAGTGGTGGTGGATAATACATTGAACTTTACACATGGAGTAGTGGTGGATAATGTATTGAACTTTACACATGGAGTAGTGGTGGACAATGTATTGAACTTTACACATGGAGTAGTGGTGGATAATGTATTGAACTTTACACATGGAGTAGTGGTGGATAATGTATTGAACTTTACACATGGAGTGGTGGTGGACAATGTATTGGACTTTACACATGGAGTGGTGGTGGATAATGTATTGAACTTTACACATGGAGTAGTGGTGGATAATGTATTGAACTTTACACATGGAGTAGTGGTGGATAATGTATTGAACTTTACACATGGAGTGGTGGTGGATAATGTATTGAACTTTACACATGGAGTTGTTGGTGGACAATGTATTGGACTTTACACATGGAGTAGGGGTGGATAATGTATTGAACTTTACACATGGAGTGGTGGTGGACAATGTATTGGACTTTACACATGGAGTGGTGGTGGATAATGTATTGAACTTTACACATGGAGTAGTGGTGGATAATGTATTGAACTTTACACATGGAGTGGTGGTGGACAATGTATTGGACTTTACACATGGAGTAGTGGTGGATAATGTATTGAACGTTACACATGGAGTGGTGGTGGACAATGTATTGGACTTTACACATGGAGTAGTGGTGGATAATGTATTGAACTTTACACATGGAGTGATGGTGGACAATGTATTGGACTTTACACATGGAGTGGTGGTGAATAATGTATTGAACTTTACACATGGAGTAGTGGTGGATAATGTATTGAACTTTACACATGGAGTGGTGGTGGACAATGTATTGGACTTTACACATGGAGTAGTGGTGGATAATGTATTGAACTTTACACATGGAGTGATGGTGGACAATGTATTGAACTTTACACATGGAGTAGTGGTGGATAATGTATTGAACTTTACACATGGAGTAGTGGTGGATAATGTATTGAACTTTACACATGGAGTGGTGGTGGATAATGTATTGAACTTTACACATGGAGTTGTTGGTGGACAATGTATTGGACTTTACACATGGAGTAGGGGTGGATAATGTATTGAACTTTACACATGGAGTGGTGGTGGACAATGTATTGGACTTTACACATGGAGTGGTGGTGGATAATGTATTGAACTTTACACATGGAGTAGTGGTGGATAATGTATTGAACTTTACACATGGAGTGGTGGTGGACAATGTATTGGACTTTACACATGGAGTAGTGGTGGATAATGTATTGAACGTTACACATGGAGTGGTGGTGGACAATGTATTGGACTTTACACATGGAGTAGTGGTGGATAATGTATTGAACTTTACACATGGAGTGATGGTGGACAATGTATTGGACTTTACACATGGAGTGGTGGTGAATAATGTATTGAACTTTACACATGGAGTAGTGGTGGATAATGTATTGAACTTTACACATGGAGTGGTGGTGGACAATGTATTGAACTTTACACATGGAGTAGTGGTGGATAATGTATTGAATTTTACACATGGAGTGGTGGTGGACAATGTATTGGACTTTACACATGGAGTGGTGGTGGATAATGTATTGAACTTTACACATGGAGTGGTGGTGGATAATGAATTGAACTTTACACATGGAGTGGTGGTGGATAATGTATTGAACTTTACACATGGAGTAGTGGTGGATAATGTATTGAACTTTACACATTGAGTAGTGGTGGATAATGTATTGAACTTTACACATGGAGTAGTGGTGGATAATGTATTGAACTTTACACATGGAGTAGTGGTGGATAATGTATTGAACTTTACACATGGAGTAGTGGTGGATAATGTATTGAACTTTACACATGTAGTAGTGGTGGATAATTTATTGAACTTTACACATGGAGTGGTGGTGGATAATGTATTGAACTTTACACATGGAGTGGTGCTGGATAATGTATTGAACTTTACACATGGAGTGGTGGTGGATAATGTATTGAACTTTACACATGGAGTAGTGGTGGATAATGTATTGAACTTTACACATGGAGTAGTGGTGGATAATGTATTGAACTTTACACATGGAGTAGTGGTGGATAATGTATTGAACTTTACACATGGAGTAGTGGTGGATAATGTATTGAACGTTACACATGTAGTAGTGGTGGATAATGTATTGAACTTTACACATGGAGTGGTGGTGGATAATGTATTGAACTTTATACATGGAGTGGTGCTGGATAATGTATTGAACTTTACACATGGAGTGGTGGTGGATAATGTATTGAACTTTACACATGGAGTAGTGGTGGATAATGTATTAAACTTTACACATGGAGTAGTGGTGGATAATGTATTGAACGTTACACATGGAGTAGTGATGGATAATGTATTGAACTTTACACATGTAGTAGTGGTGGATAATGTATTGAACTTTACACATGGAGTGGTGGTGGATAATGTATTGAACTTTACACATGGAGTGGTGCTGGATAATGTATTGAACTTTACACATGGAGTGGTGGTGGATAATGTATTGAACTTTACACATGGAGTAGTGGTGGATAATGTATTGAACTTTACACATGGAGTAGTGGTGGATAATGTATTGAACTTTACACATGGAGTAGTGGTGGATAATGTATTGAACTTTACACATGGAGTAGTGGTGGATAATGTATTGAACGTTACACATGTAGTAGTGGTGGATAATGTATTGAACTTTACACATGGAGTGGTGGTGGATAATGTATTGAACTTTACACATGGAGTGGTGCTGGATAATGTATTGAACTTTACACATGGAGTGGTGGTGGATAATGTATTGAACTTTACACATGGAGTAGTGGTGGATAATGTATTGAACTTTACACATGGAGTAATGGTGGATAATGTATTGAACTTTACACATGGAGTAGTGGTGGATAATGTATTGAACTTTACACATGGAGTAGTGGTGGATAATGTATTGAACTTTACACATGTAGTAGTGGTGGATAATGTATTGAACTTTACACATGGAGTGGTGGTGGATAATGTATTGAAATTTACACATGGAGTGGTGGTGGATAATGTATTGAACTTTACACATGGAGTGGTGGTGGATAATGTATTGTTTCTTGGATCTGAGCATTATTAGGGAGAACGGGAATATTAACAGGTTGCTACAATTTACCTACGTTTTATGGGCATTTATACAATTTTAATTCTAACCATCCTTGATCTCCAAAGGTGGGGATGGTATGTTCTTTAGTCAATAAAGTCAAATTCTTGTCTCAACCTTCTTTTTATTAAAAAAATATTCAATTAATAAACACTTATTTGCTACATAATGATTATCCATGGGAATTTCTTAGTTTTTATATTAAAAAGTGGGTATGTTTTAAACTAGGGTTAAATACTTACACATAATAATAGTAGCAATAATTCTGGGGATCTGACTACTAATAATTGCAGGGATAATAATTTTTATTGTTTACCTTGTATAAAAGGTGTTTGGGAAAAAATTGCAAATAAATTCAGACGGTTCAACATTAAAACAGTTCCTATATTTCTGGATAATTAAAGCAATCTTATACAAAGAGGTAAAGACTGTACTGATCGATTATGTGTGAATAATGTGCTGTATAAATGTTGATTGTATGTTCTCTTTTGTTGCTTTTTAAAATTTCTCATTAAAAACTCATTTTAGATGAATTATGACTCTCGCCATGTAAGTAGGTTTAATTTATTAAGTTTTTGACTAACATTTCATTGAAAAATGTTTTAAGTTAAACATTTTTTTTCCTAGTAAGTGAACTTCTATTTTTATGCTTATTTATAGTGTAATGTAAAAATTGTTTTCATTACAATTGATAAGGGCAACAAATCAGTTGCGGAAATGTCGCATTAAATAAACAGACTTGACTCGATATGCGACTGGCTTGTCATTTGTTCAATGATTACCTAGAGAACTCAAATAAACACGAATAGTATTCTTAACTTAGCTATTTAAAAGTTATCTTACTTTGTCAATTACAACTAATAATTTTTGATTATATGTATACAACTTTTCACACTCCAATTTTTACTTTTAAACAATTTAATTTATTAAAAATATAATTATTGGTAAAAATTTCTTGTGAAAATGTTTGTATAATTTTACAATTATATTGAAGAAATAAAAAGTGAAAAAGTAATCAAACAAAAATAATTTCAATGTTAATTTTTTGTATCTTGTTCATACACATCTTATATTATTGATAATCAAGTATAAAATAATAAAATTAAATATGAATATAAAATATTAAAAAGCATAGAACTCATTTAATGTTGAGTAGAATGGGAAATCTAGTTCTATATGAGACCATGCCACCATGGAAGTTTAATTGTTAGTAAATGTACAGATCAAACCAATTTTATTATTCAGTTTTTTTGTTATGTCAAAATTAAATGTAATTTAATCTTAATATTTGGTGCTCCAATATATTATTATGTATTAGATATAAACTACCTGTAAAAAAATCAATTCTTCAATTGAAAACTAGCTGCTACAATAAATTAATATCTCCCTAAATGTAATATTATACTATTTAAGCAAAATGTAGTGCACTTCTTTCCGTAAAAACAGCCAAGATGTTACGGAAAGTGTTTAAACAACCAAAATGTAACATTTTATTAAATTGAAAAAATTGAGGCAATTATTGATTGCTTTACCTCAATGTTTAGCTGCCGTAATATGTAGTAATACATTGTCTAGGAGCAAATATAACTCAAATACTACAATAAAGGGAGTTACACATCTTAGCTATTGTAACACTGGGTGGTGCTGAAAAACGAGAAAATTTGAAATAAATAGAAAACACTAGGATATTTACCATATTCTATTTAATACTGAAAATATGTTTCACAAGAATGGAAAGAAATCATTAGATATCACTTTTTTAAAATTACATCAAATAAGTGATGTCCATTTTGCTATACACATTCAGTAAGTCAACTTGCATTACGTGGTGCAATAAGTTTTGCTCATGTAAAAGCTTTGAATTGGCAGAGGTTTGTTGGTCTGCTCTAACTCCTATCCATTTCACCTCTCTACTAAGCTTTTGTTTTAAAACTGAACCACTTTCCTCAAAGTTACAAACTAACGTCGTGATTGGGTCTAAAGAAGGAACTTGATCGAGGGGTGGAATATCATAATGAAGTGGAAATACTCTTTGGACAGCTGTCTAATTGTCACCATGTCTATACGCACATTCCTTACCTCTTTACTACTCCATTGCTACTAAATGTTCTTTTCTATACGATAGTTTGATACCCCCCACTTATTTTTCAGCTACATGCCTGGAAACATGAACTTCAAATTTTCCTGTTTTTCTGAGCCACTCTGTACATTAACAAGGATATAAAAATAACCTAACAATTATTTAATTTAAATATGCCAACAAAAAATATACCAGGTTATTTCCTTTCCGTATTAAGTGTTAATAGATTGCCTAAAATAATTTAATTAATCCCTTGAAAATTAACTAGTAAAATACAAGGGCTGTTTTTCAACCCCTGAGAGGTCAATAATAAAAGTCAAATGAAAACAAAATCCTATCTAAGGAAGACCTTTTTAATATCCTAATCATAGAAGTTGCTGACAATGAATTTGACCGAGTCTTGATGTTTTATTGAAGTATCTTGTTAGTTTGGGACCAATACCCTCCTAACCTTACCTACTTCTTCAGTTTAAGAAAAGATAGAAGTCACTTAGTACTAATTCAGGTATGGAGAAAATGATCCATTGATAAAACTCAAGGAGGTGTTTCAGTTGGGTAATTACTGTGAGCATTGACGTTGTCACGCTTATTGGTCAGTACAGTTTGACATTACACAAGCATGTGAAAGAGTCAGAACCACCTCAGTGCTCATCACCCATTTGTTGGTTCCTTAGCGCTCACCACCCACTTGTTGGTTCCTTAGCGCCCACCACCCACCTGCTGGTTCCTCGGCGCTCACCACACACTTGCTGGTTCCTTAGCGCTCACCACCCACCTGTTGGTTCCTCAGCGCTCACCACCCACTTGTTGGTTCCTTAGCGCTCACCACCCACTTGCTGGTTCCTCAGCGCTCACCACCCACTTGCCGGTTCCTCAGTGCTCACCACCCACTTGCTGGTTCCTCAGCGCTCACCACCCTCTTGCTGGTTCCTCAGCGCTCACCAACCACTTGCTGGTTCCTCAGCGCTCACCACCTACTTGCTGGTTCCTCAGCGCTCACCACCCACTTGCTGGTTCCTCAGCGCTCACCACCCTCTTGTTGGTTCCTCAGCGCTCGCCACCCACTTGCTGGTTTTAGATGAATTCTAAAATTTGTATGATCTATAACAACTCCTATTCTCACAATGCTTATGCAACTCAACAGCTTCTTGAGTATGTTTTTTTTATCACCTGCAACAGTCACAACCTAGTGCTAAGGAAGTCCTATCTCTTCTTTAAATTGGAAATGTGACTAGAAAAATAACACTCCCAAACTAATGAGGATTTTCTAGAAAATATAAAAACTTATTTAAACTCATTGCTGTAAACATGATGTGGAGAATGTATTGGAAAGCTTGTTCACAGGTACAGCCAATGCTTAAATCTTTAAACTGATAATGTTACAAAGTTCCAACAAGTGTACATACTTCTATAATAAAGTAGTTTTTTATACTTACTACTTGGCTAAGTAAACATTGCTGCTGAGGATGAGAATAATAGCCACTCAGTACAGCTGCAGTTGACATATTTTCTATGTGCAACGTTTACTTGGTCTAGTAATATTTGTCTTTTATTTATGGGCTATTATAGGTTGAACAATAGCTTGTATTTCTACATTTATATCACAATCTGTAGGCTGTATCATAATTTAAAAATAAATGATTAACAGTTAATTTATGTTTTTTACACCTTATTTAATTTTCTATTGGTAGCAAATCATGGATAAATGTAAAATTCAGTAAGAAAGAGCCCATGTGTACTCATCATAGCACAAAGAATTTTACATCTATTTATTTCAATTAAAAAATTAAAAACAATTTTAATTATCTTTAAAATTAAAAATAATATTTGGCATTATATTTAAAATGGTTTTATATTATATTAGTATAAAAAAAGATTTTCTGGACTAGTATGTACTTGGAAATCCCAGTATTAACAAATACCTATAATTATTTAAAAAGTTTTTTTCTTTTAATCTTTATATATGTAATGATACATCATAAATTGCTACTTTAAACAAAAGTCATTTGTATAAAACCTTTTTTCCCTTTTAAATAATAAAATTACAGCAACAAAACATAATATCTTTACATAGTAATTTGTTTTTGAAAGATTTATTATTAATTGCACCTATGAGCGGATCACTTTTTTACATGCGATGAATTTAAAGAATATAATTAATACTTACAGTATAACTACCAAACCTATTAAAATATCTTTTAAACTCCATAAATAATGATCCTTTATTCAGGTATAAAATAATTAAAATATATAGCATTTAAAAATAATTTGAAATATATAAAAATAGGTAAGTATGTAACAACTGGCAATTTTGCCGTTTAAAATTTCTTTTTATATGGATTTTGTAATATTCGTGGGGAAGTTTCCATCACACGCAGTAACAAATTGTCTAAATAATCTTCTAAATCTTTTTGCTGTCGGTTTTGATTTAAAATTTGAGACTGCATTTCAATTATCATTTCAACTAAATCCTGTAAAATAAAAAAAAGTTAATACCAACATTTAGCCTAAATATTAAATATATTTATTATAACAATTATAAAAGCTCATAATCCCCAAACACCAGTTATTTTGGCATTTCCAATAATATGGTATCCTTGGAATTAGGGTGCAGAAACATAAAATACCAATTGCCAGAAATTGGGAATAGTCAGGTCATTTTAAGCCTATCGAAGTTCAGTCAATGTCTTACAGCTGTCATGCAATTGTGCACCAGTTCTCTTGTTGTCTATTCCAATTACTGAACAAATACTTTATGTTTTTTTATACTATAATGTTTTTTTCTGTACTGTGTTGTTTCCGATCATCACTATAATAATTTTGTCAAAGCCAAGGACGTCTAAAAGTAAGGCGGCAGTGAAGTGTAAGTGGGTATCGCTGTATAGATTAAAATAAGATTAAAAAAGGAAAAAGCAGGAATAGAATAGAAAAATGAAATATTAATTATTAAAGCAGCCTTAAATCTGTCACTTACAATAATCCGGCATCTCTGGAAATAGGGTATAAAAACAAAAGTTAGTGATGAGCAAAGTTTAGGTCTGGTCGATGACCAAATGTAAGGCCTGCTCCTGGTTTTAGCTATGATCACTTGTAGTGTATTTTATGATGTTATAATTATCTACTGAACCTAATTAGATCAAACAATTAGAGTTAACATTCATTTGAAAGTTTGCAATATATTTTGCCCCTTTTCCAGTCCTGGGCAATAATATATTGGAGATAGAGAAATTAGCGAAAAAGTTCCAAGGTGAGAATAATATGTTGAATTTCCAGGCAACATTATATTTTACATCATTTTGACACTTTTGTTTTATACCTGAGCCAGCCAAAATATTTTGGGCCAGTATTTGTAAAGATTAGTATCAATGGACAAATGTTTATGATTTATTTTTGGAGTTTAGAAACACGAGACTGATCTTACATCAAGGAATAAAAATTTACTGAATGACAAAAGCTTTGCTGATGTCTATTACATCAAAAGCTTCTCACATACATCAAGGAGCAAAGATTTACTGAATGACAAAAGCTTTGCTGATGTCTATTACATCAAAAGGTTCCCACATACATCAAGGAGCAAAGATTTACTGAATGACAAAAGCTGTGCTGATGTCTATTACATCAAAAGCTTCTCACATACATCAAGGAGCAAAGATTTACTGAATGACAAATGCTGTGCTGATGTCTATTACATCAAAAGTGTCTCACATACTTCAAGGAGCAAAGATTTACTGAATGACAAAAGCTTTGCTGATGTCTATTACATCAAAAGTGTCTCACATACATCAAGGAGCAAAGATTTACTGAATAACAAAAGCTGTGCTGATGTCCATTACATCAAGAGCTTGCCAATTTGTTGCCCTTTCAGTACCTGCATTTGAAACAGTTATTGAAATTTAAAATTTGTTTAGAAATTAAACTTTGTATAGCCATTTCTGTGTAGCTAAATGAGGAGTGCACATTGACAAGTCAACAACTGTAAATCTACCTGTAGACACCGTTATTGTGTTTGAGAACCGTCATTTATCAGGTATAAATCCAATTCCTATCTGACACTCTCTACTAAATGTCCTTGTGACTTACATACAGGTGAACCCCATGAAATGTATTGGGCATTTAAATCACCCACCAATTAAAACAAATTCGGTAACTGGTTTATAAGGTCTACTATTTCTCTCTATTGCAAGTTATATGGAACAGCTGTTTGAATGGCTACTGGTTGTAAGGGAGTTATTAGGTTTAGAGAACCAGCATCGATGTAGTCACGGGCTAGAATGGCAACGCCCCCTAGCTAGATTTTCTGTAACAAAGTCTGATTTAAAAATTGAATACTTCCTTAGTTGGAAATTGTGAAATTCATGGAGATGTGTCTCTTGAATACAGATGAACATAGAAGACGACACTTCTAGATCCCTAATGTGATTAATAACACTGACTCACAGATTGTTTATGTGTGTACATTGTAATGAAAAGGTTGAAAAATGGCAAGATATTTTTCTCAAGAAAAAATATTGGCCAGCAGCAGAATCGATTTATCGTGAACATTGGGCTATCGGCTACTCCTACAGATGGACGCCTGTACGAAGAAGCAAGAAGGAAGTACATTGTAATGAAATGGCTTCACCAGGCTCTCATGGTTATCATTAGAAATTAATTAGCCTGGAACGTCATGGGACAACTCAGTCAATGTTTCATTGGATCCCATCACCACTATTCCAGTGGTTGACCCAGAATAGGGATGGTGCAGTTGTGGTGTACACCTAGTTTCAACGGTGCAGTTTTTATCATCAATTTGCATTTGTTATTTTTATTAGTAAGAGATGGTGATGATTTAATGATTTTAGGGTCAGTCTCTCACCAAGTTTTCCAGAGGAGGTTCTTGGCTAGGGAAGTATGTCAATAGATTTAACTTGAACCTAGATATTAGAATTTTTGGACACCAAGGGTAGTAAATGACTAGCCTGCTGCGAGAGGACTTCAATTTCCTTGTTTAGCTCGAACATGACTTTTCATGTTGAGACATAATATTTTCCGATTGAAAAATTGGGTCTTGTAAACATACAAACTATTAATCAATACAAATTAGTTATGAATGAGATTTACACAAATGTAATCCAGTAGTAGTTCTTTTAAATAACTAAACGCTGTCCATTTATTCAATTTTATAAAACTATTATGTATTAAATTATAATACAGTAAACTCCCAATTATCCGTGGAATAGGGTGGCCCGGCAATGCCGGATAACTAATTCCCCGGATAATCCGCTATGAACAAAGAATGCGCAAAACGATCGATAATTGATTATTATACCATAAGTTACACAAATAATGACCCCGGTTAATGCAATTCACAAATAATCTTCAGAGGACAAAATAAATACAGAAAATAATTTAAAATGTCGATGTATTTGACGGATTATAACATGTACATTTATATGTCTAACTATTTACAATACGTACATAAGTGTATGTCACAAGTAAGTATGTATGCACATATGTAATTTCCTTTACACATAATACAAAAAAATCTGTTTCTTTTGTTTGTTTTTTTGTGAGCATTGATTTAGCTTTAATGTGAGATCTAAGTTTCTTGAGAACCATTTTGTTGCAGTGTCTACTTGTGTCACAAGGCCATAAAGATCGATAATGTATATAACAGACATGGATAATGCATATGTCACGTCCTAGACTATTTATAGCCAAGATTAGCTGACATTTGTTTACAATCTTATGATACGCATTAGGTTTTCGAGCGTCCAAGCATTTTGTCATTGTCTCTTATTTACAGTAGTCGGTTCGCCCTTTTATTTCGCTGGCGCGTGTCGGGGTGCTTCCTTTTGAATGTAAAAATTAGTATGTACATCTATTCCCTTCATCTTAACTCCTATTAAGCCTAATATGAATTTACGCCATAATTCACCGTTTGGAAATTTAGACAAATGAATCTCATCGAATAAAAATTGGATATTTGTAAAACAATGACCCCGGATAATCCGCAAACCGGTTTAACCGCCCACGGATAATCGGGAGTATACTGTATTAAAATATTTTTAATGCAGAGCAAGGAGAACTTTTTGTATATTATTTTTTAAACATTTTTTTAGAGCTATTGATATTCAAACAAATAATGATTACTATAAAAAACTGTTCGCTATACTGTTTTTTTCTTTATTGACTGGAAAAACAGCTGAAAGCAAAAACAAAAAAGATTTGACCTTTATAAATTTGAAAACTTGAAAATATATTTAATGTTTGTGCCAATATTCTCTTTACATTTATAGCGGAACAGATCTAAACAGTCATTACATGACATTATTACTTAGGTCTTATGTTAGTTATATCAAATCATATGAATTCATAGTTTATATGGTTTTGAAAAACATTTTCGGTTACAATATAGAGAAAAAGTCAATGAATTACTTCTGTTGCACTTACTTCTCGTGTTTTCCCTTCAAATTTTTTAAGAACTTCAAGTGATAGACTATTACCACTTGTAGTTGTCAATTGTGTATAATTTTTTTCTGTTTCACCACCAATTATAATTCTTTCAAGAGGGCTTTTACTGGAAGTAGATAGAGTTGGAGAAGACCTCAAATCTGTTACAAATAAATATGCATACATATAAATATAACAGTTATACTGTAATTAACTGGTAGTGTATACAGATTGTTTATACAGTGATGCATATTTTATATCATAAAATAATGAGAAAGTACATGACAATACAAAGGAACAATTTTATAAGTTACAAATAATCTTAGGTACATTATCGTCATTTGAATAAAATGTCTATATTAAAAAAAAAATTAAAACAGTTTTTTTGCTGCCATTTCTTACTGATAAAATTCCTTTTAATAAATAGTTTTCTCATTCTTTCCTGTTAGTAAAGTTTGTTGGACCATCCATACAGAATTTCCCCATTTAGAATTTTTTATAGGCCTCCATCCAGAACTATAAGCTTTGCTAAGATATACATGATAAATGGTTAACCCGTAACTAGAAACATCCATCTCCGTTTGCTTAAATATAAATAAAACTTGATCCATTGTATTTATTCTATTGAGCTTCTAGATATGCTTCGGTCAAACCATTTCTCAAAAAATGACTCATCATCTGTTATCGGCAATCTACATATTTCATGGTTTCTACAAGTTATTTACACAGTTGCACGTCCCTTCATAGGGTGTTACAATAAACTCGGGTTTTATCGTATACGGCGTTTACATCGTATATTTGACGTTGCACAGTCGGTTATTTCTGTTTACGCAATTTGTTTTATATATAGGTTACACTTTGTAATTTTTTTTCATATATTCTTTGTAAATACTTAGTCAGTTTTTAAAGATAGTATATAAATTAGCTATATACTTTTTTATTTGTTATAAAAAAAGTGTTTTTATTATGTCATGGCAAACTTCTAATATCAATGTGGCTCAGCGGACATGACGAAATACGAATATGGTTATTCTTGTTCCTTCTGATCGCAGCGACAATGAGGTATGTTCCGATGATTCTTATATTCCTTCTTAGCCCGAAAACAAGGAGTGATACATCCATGATTATTTTATAATCATAATATTATATTAAATCAAACGCTATTCTGTAGGTTTTGCAGAATAATTTGGTAAGCATTCAAATTTTAACACTTCATTTACCCTCCAACATCGTTGCCCGATTATTAGACTGTTATTTCTATAAGCGGCTTGCGGACGGATGTTTCTAATTTCGGGTTAAAGAGAAAGAGCAATACCTCATCCTACAAAAAATAATCAGCTGTTCCAATATTTGCATCCTTAATTAGTTCCTTGTAGCAATACAGTAACAATTTATTATATGCTCCATATTATCATCCCTGTCATTGGTCAATACAAAAGTAGCCACTGCAAGTAACTTGCTGGAGATGTCCTCCTTGGATCAAACAGACTGTATCTGATATAAGGTAGGCCCTGTGCTTCCAAAACTCCAATTGATCATCTAAATGCTCTTGAATTATCAGTCATACAAGACTGTCCTATAGAACAGAGAACCTTCTGAAGTGAACCGTATATTTTGCATGTGGGTCCTAAGCGATCCTAGTGCCCATCTCATTACCTTGAACACCACAGTGGTATAGAACCTACTGAAGAATGATCCCTTCATTATCTAATTGTAAAATATCTACTAATTTCAATTATTTAAAAAAAGTAGTAAAATACTAAAAAATAACAATATTAACATAATATATAAAAATACACGAAGGATAATCAATAAAAAAACTAAGAGGAAAAATATGTCTAGTACTTAATAACAAAAATTATAAAATTGAATGCCCAGATTTTACAAATGTAACGAATTATACATTGGCCAAACAAAAAAGAAATTAGATTGAGGTATAAGAGCATTTTAAAGCATATATCAAACCAAACACAATTCAAACTTAGCCACACATGCCATAAAAATAACCATACATTCCCCACATTTGAAAACTTACATCTAATAGAAAAAGTACAAAAAGCCCTAAAAATAACTATCTGGGAACCGCTACAAATTTATTACACAAAAATAATATAAGAAACAAACAAATAAAATAAAAAAATCATTAATTATTTAACTTAATACACAAAATTAACACCAAGACAAACCAAAATTTTCCCACAGTGCAGACAAACTGAAAATAGAACAATACCTGTATACTACGCAACAATTTGAATCCCACACACCTGGCAACTGCAAGAAGCTGCTAGGATCAGAATAGGCTCGAAAATGAGAACACGTAATTAATAGTTCCAAAAAATCGACTTGCATATATATACTGACTATGATTCTTGTTTAAGTACATTAAAGCGTAAGTGATAAGTGAATAGAAGTGAACTGTGAACAAAACGGTTAAAAACAAACACTTATAGACAACATACTCATGAAAATTAAACATAAAGAACATCACCGAACAGCCACACCGACAAACCACACAAAAACAACAAATACATATCCCTCACATACCACACACACACACACACAAAATTGCTTCCATATTCAGAAAACTTAATTACCAAAATATCATAGAAAACAAATAACACTTTAAGACAACACATTTAACTGTTTCAACAACAAACAAATACAATCTTCCCTGTATATACAAAATAACATGCAACGACTATCCCAGCTATTATATCAGCCAAACCCGTAGATCATTCAAGACACACTTCAATGAACACATCAACAACATAAGCAACCTAAACCCAAAATCCAGCTATGCAATACGCTTACAAAACACACAACACATTTACAAATCACCCAACCGACATACACGGACATATTAATTAAAATATTCTCCACATATTAAACCAAAGTAAAAAACTAACGACTATAGAAAAATATGAAATATGCAAACATCACACAATAGCTAAAGAAAATATATTAAATGACCACACAAATTTTGAACCCTGTTCCATTAAATAGTAAACAACCAACTTAACCTATAACCTACCCTGACTACACTCATAAATTTTATGCCAACAACTCTTTATACTTTGTGCGATGCCGTCAGTAGAGGCTTAGCTTCGTAAAAGAAACAATTGTTTCAAAACAAGTCAACCAGTAAGCTCTTAGGTATTCACTTAGTTATGCATTAGTTTAATTAAACGTCGTTTGTGTTTTGGTAATTATCCTGTACAGTGTCTAACAGCAAATTTATGTCATTCAAACAATTTTCAAGTGCAAAGAAACCATCATGTTTTTGTACCCTTACCTATTTTTGGTAGATCTTCTTTACTCTTATCCAAGAATACATTCTGACGCATTCTTTGTGGAGAGTATGAAGGCTCAGACTTAGGAGCTTGGACCGTAGGCGGGTAGTTTTCCCTTTCTGTCTCATTCAAGAAAGAAGAATGGTTAGATGATGTTATTTTGTCATCAGATGTTGAAGCAACCAGTGATCCTAATCCATTAAGTCTGCGTTTCAAAGTGTTAGCTGGAGAAATGTTGAGATGGTTTCCATCTATATCATCACGATTAATAAACACTGTCCTTATTGCATGAATTTACAAAATTTGGCAACAGTACAAATGCAGCTTACTAATTACCAGTTACTTATACAAAATAATAGTAACTAAAAACATTTGACCACTAATTTACCATAAAAATGTCAATTTAGCAGTATTAGCCTTTTTTGTGGGGTGTAGACTATATGTTTTGTACTATTTAACATTTTTCTCAGACAATACATATCTTAACCTCAAATAAATTTCATTGTTTTCTGGACACAGCAAGCTACTTTTTATGCCTCTACCTGTTTACCTAATATCGATTAAAAAGGAAATATGATTAAATTAGATTAATTTTTTGTAGAAAGACTACAGCCCC
Source organism: Prosapia bicincta (assembly GCA_036971475.1). Taxonomy (NCBI): domain Eukaryota; kingdom Metazoa; phylum Arthropoda; class Insecta; order Hemiptera; family Cercopidae; genus Prosapia; species Prosapia bicincta. Next base: position 137,275,756 of record JBAIZL010000006.1, read on the forward strand.
TTCTTTATTTATTCATTTCAAATACTCACCTATGGGTAGTTTATATACATAAGCATGTAACTGTAAGAAACAATGTACTACTTTATTCAAAAAGATAGATTGTGGTTGTTGGGTATGTGAAAACAAACATCATTCTTTGAACTAGTGACTATGTCACTTCTTAGAGCAGGCCATCATTATCCATTTTAGACGCAAGCAATTGTGTCCAATATTGGGGTTAAGGGACAGTGTCAACAACATTTTTCTAAGAATATATTATACTCAAATTTTGATGATCTATTACAGTACTTCAATGTATGCTCTGACCTTATTTTAATACAACTCAGTTATTTATTCCAAAGACCAGATGTTACAGTTCCCTTTAAGTAAATTTTTTGAGTGGCACTGACTTCTCCACTCTTCATATAAGCATATGTTGGTACCTGGTCAAGGAAAACAGATATTCAAATCGAAATTTGAAAAAAAATTAAACAATTTTAGTTTGACTGTAAATGTTACAAGGTTTATGACTTACTATTGAAATGTTAAGCTTACTACCTAGTCTGTATATTTGAATACATAAAAATAAATCTTGAGATTCTATCTATTTAAGCAACAATGTATCTAGAGAAGTTGGTATTCTCTTGATATTATTGTACTTTCAAAATATGACAAACATAAAATGATTATGAAGGAACTGTGATCAAGATAGGATTAATACAGGTGACATAAACTACTCTGCAGAGTCGCATAGCCATAATTATGTGTATACTCAATATCTCCTTGTAAAAAGAAGGTTAGAAGGAATCAAAAAGGGTTAAATAAATGACAAAATGATTCCCTGATATTAGTAATAATAAAACTGCGGCGTCTACTGGTATAAACAACATCATGTATACATGAGAATGTACAAAATAGTTTGGAATTTTCCAACAATTGACCACTTATTTAATGGGAGGTACAATACATCATCTTGAGAAATAAAAGTTTAAAAAACAACAGGAAAGTTGACAAAAATGTATGTTACAAAAAAGAAAGTTGCCCCTTGTTTTTTAACAAGTGACAATTAAAAATGAATAAATATAATTTGAACTTTTGAAACATAAAAAAAATAATGTTAAAAATGATTTTTTGTAAAAAATAATCTGGCCACGGTTTCCGGACTGTGTTTACCAGTTTTGAACTAAATAATGAGCAGTGTAGATTTCCATTTATTTTATAACTATTTGAATATTATAGTGATAATAGAAGTTGTTAGTTTTTGTTATACAATAAGCAGTAAGAAATGACCATGCTGCTAGAGTGGAGCTGAGGTGCGAGATTTGGATAGGTGACCCATTAGGGAACACCATTGGAGAGTGTTAATGACAGACATCACTTCACATGGAAGACTGATTGTTGTAGGAGATAAGCCCTTTATTAATGGATAAAATATAAATGTATTACAAGTCTATTACTGTGATAAAATAAATGAATCATGCAGCTCCGATATGGAAATCTGCAGTCTTATCTGAAATAGGTTTCATAGTTATATTAGGTGATATAAAGGCGATAATTACTTCAGTGTTGCAAACCAAAATAAATTATTTTCAAAGTTAATTTAAAGCTGGAACTGAAATTATTTAGCCTTGTAAATACCGTAATATTTTAATAACTCAACTGTTTATTTAACAAAAATAGTAAAGAACTTACATAATACACCCACTGTTACCCATTTAGCTTTTTAATAATGTGTTGACCATTATGGACAATGAAGTGGTCATTATTAACCCTTTGATCGGTTGCACCCTGTTTTGTAACGTAAATGGTCATGCGTATAGAGAACCCCTAACATTTACAAACTCAATATTTATAGCAAAGGCTTGCTTTAAACATATTTTTAGGTACAAAATTGTTTAGAAATACGTAATTTACAAATTTTAGAACAATTTAGTAGTAAAAAAATAATTTACAAGAAATGTTTAGATCAAAGGAATTGAACCGACGTGAAGCTTAGTAAACTAGCCGTCAATTTAAGTTCTTTGATGACATATCGTACAAATTGAGACCTTCGATCTAGTATGATCTAGACAGATTGATTACATATACATCTGTCCCATTCATGATCCTTCTGTTTTGTATAACAGTTCTTTCTTATTTGATAGTTCGCACATCGTGGGGAGTTTCCTCCAACATTTTCTAAGATGAAACCAAATTCTGTGCAAGTTAAATTTCAAACAATTAGATTTTATGTAAGTAGTATAGTTCTAAAATTTTCATGAAGAGTTTTATCAATAAATTTTAAAACATTTAAATAATATTTAAAATAATAATTTATACTAGTAAAAAAATGTATAAAAACTTTCCATAATTTGGTAACAAACTTTGGATTTTGAGTCCTTAAAAGACATTCTTGACTAGTTATATTTTTTATACTCCGTTTTAGCGGTATGGACAAATTTTCAATTAAAGCTCTTTTCAAAAGATGATTTGCAATTGTCTTTGCTAACTCAGTGATGAATTTTCTTCTAGCAATTTTCGTTCCAATGTTTTCCTTCTATATGATCTGAGCACTGATTGTGGCCTAGTTTAATAATCTGTTGAATATAGTCATTGGCCATCTCTGTTACTCACTCTTTTTACTGATCATTCCTCCTTCATTCTATCAACTCTTTCCTTTGGTAAATCGTACGATGAAATCAACTCAGGTTTGAATGAATCTCCTGCTTCATGATCGATTTCGTTCTCTGATTGTAATGTTGATGACATTTTTGTTTGTTTTTTTGGAATGTATGAAACCAAAATTGTTCGATTATGATTGGTCCTAAATATACTGCTAAAAACTATAACACAAAAATGATCGCGCTGTTAGGACAGCCCTAACTGAACAGTAGCGCGACACTTTACCCCCACCCCACATCGCTGCAGAACGCTTAGTAATGAGATTAACAAAAAAAAGGTGTCAGATAAAGTCAACGACACATAGCTAGCACATCAAAACTGTAGTCCAAAAGAATAAAAAATTTCCTTTACACAAGCTATCTATGTTAGGGCTCCCCTAACAGCGCAACCGATCGTAGGTTAAAAACCACACTGTACCTCTCTGAAAAGAATTCCCTTAAACAATAGATGAAGAGCTCGTGTTCTCATATAATAAGTATAATCAATGAAACATTGCATAAACTCGACACATTTACAAAAACTTACCTTTACCATGTTTTCCATAAAGTTTCTGTTCCCATTCATCAAATGTATTTTCTGCCTGAAGAGTACTTCTGGGAGGTTTATTTGGAGGTACTGAGATGTCTGGATGGAATCGATATTCATTGTCCGCAAAATTCTTTAACGATTCTTCAAGAGGAGTAGAATTAGTTTCCCTGATTTCAAGTGAACACCCAGATCCTTTATGAGATAAATCATCCAACTGTAAAAGATACCAAACACAAAAGTTAAATGTTATTTTGTTGTATAAAACTTTTTTCTATTGCTAACAGTTCTTACACTGCTATTAAAATATCTTTGCTTAAAATTTTATAATTAAAGATTAAAATAATTTAATATATATTATAACAAAAAGATATGTGGCATATTATAAAACTAGTTAATATTCAAAATAATAATATTACTAAAACTAATAGTAATAAGTTAGAGATATTCAGGAAAGAAGCGACTAAAGACTGACAAAGAGGGCTTAACAATTGTATACTTCAGTTATAGTATTAAATCAGTTGGGAACACAATAAGGGTGCCAATTATTTCTAAGATTCAAGTAATTCTGGAAAACCAAAGAAAATATGGGAAAGTTAACCTGGTAGAGTGTGGGAACTCATAAAATTAGGGTGTAACGTGAGGAAGCACAAAACAGCAGCAAACCGTTGGCCAAATGTTAGGCGTTCAATATTTTAAAAAGTTAACTCTGATTGGATGAAAACTAAAATCATCGGGCAGACGAACTAGGTTTTGGGAACTTCGGGAGAGTGCAGACGTATTTGGAGCAGGAAGGGGGGTCAAGTTGCAAGAAAATGTTTTTAAAGGGGTAATTTTGTTTAGAATTATAAAAGGAGTTAGTAAATTATGTAAGGAGTTTAAAAAAAGTGCGACGAGTAATGAATTAAGCCGATAATAAAGAGAAAGGAGAAATAAAATCAAGTTAATTATTGTGCATAAGTGAAGTGAAGAAGTTAATGGCTAGCCACCCGTGAATCCAGGAGTCGCAAACAATAAGTACAAACTTTATTACACTAGATTCAGCCAAGATATTTCTATAACTGAGTAAATTCATTGTCTTTATTAATTTTATTCAAGTTTTTTTTCATCACTTCTACTATATAGAAGATCCCAAAATAACGACCCGAGAGAGAGCAATCTAACACGGTATTTATTAAATTTTATTATACTACGAACCAAAACACTCAAGAGTCCACATTTATAGTAATTTTAGTACTAGTTATTCAATCAAACATTGTCACTGCATCATAATATGTAGGTGATATTAAATTTATATGATTGTTTAATTATTTAGAAAGCTAGAGGTGTGACTATTAGAAAGGTAATTAGAATATAATATAAAGGCGAGATTTCCAAGAGATTGCAGTTTTGGACTATTGCCATTAGGTAAGTCTGTCAGTCTCCTATCTAGTCCTGATAGACTTACCTAGTGGCAATAGTCCACAACTGCAATCTCTTGGAAATAAATAGACACATATAAAAACTTATCATTATTGAAATATTTCGATCAAAAAAGAGAAAAAGAAAAGACTGAAGTGAACTTACACAACTCTGTCTTCTTGTACTCATTTATCATTTACATCATAATGTACTTAAACAAAAATCTTATATATGTGAGTTAACTTTCGAAGACTAATTACGAGTCTTTATTATCAAGCGTCAACTGAGACTAAGAGCTTCTGTAGATTGCCAGGTGTGTGGGTGGCATTTCCTATGGCACGTGGTATACCGGCACTGTTTTATTTTCGGATTCACTGCACTGTGGGAACCTTTTTTTAGTTTGGGGTTATTATGTCTATTTAATTGTGTAATTTATAGTTTTTGGATTTTATTTGTTCATTTATGATATTATTTTTGTGTTTATAAATTTGTAGCCTTTCTCAGATTGTCATTTTGAGGCCTTTTTGTACTTTTTTTTTATTAGATGTTTGTTAGTTTTTACAACACAATATTTATAAACCACAAAAAAATGGGCCACATTTACAGGATACAACATAAAAGGAATATCCAAAATACTAAAATATAACAATAGCAACATAACTTACAAAAATACAGGAAGCATAATCAATAAAATAAATCAACTGGAAAAAAATATGTCCCGCACTTAATAAAGGAATATATAAAATCGAATGCCCAGACTGTAACCAGTTATATATTGGCTAAATAAAAAAGAAATTAAAAGAGAGATATAAAGAGTACCTCAATGCATACATCAAAGATAACATTTACAATTCAAACTTAGCCCCGCACACCATCAAAAACAAACATACATTCCCCACATTAGAAAACATACATCTAATAAAAAAGTACAAAAAGGCCTCAAAATGACATTCTGGGAACGGCTAAAAATTTATAAACACAAAAATAATATCATAAACGAACAAATACAAATTAAATAAAAATACCATAAATTATTCTACTTAATAGACAAAAATTAACCCCAAGACAAACTAAAAATTTCCCACAGTGCAGTGGAACCGAAAATAGATCAGTACTGGTATACCACGTGACACAGAAAATCCCACACATCTAGGAAAATACATGTACAAAAACATAAACAATAACTTAATGAGCCAACAGACAACATACGCAGACAATGTACTCTTCAAAAGCATCATGCACGTGGCACAAGACAAAACACATATGACGTTAACAAGTATCAGTATCACGGACCGAGCAACGACATCAGAAAAATAGAGTAAAACAATTCAGTGATTCGACAATGGTCAAGTGACCGAAAGGTGCCTCATCACATAAGGTAAAAATTAATTGCACTTAGTGGTGGAATAATTGTTTTACAATTAACAATAATAACTTATATATAACTGATATTAAAATTAAAATATAATAAACAATAACAATAGCACAAAAGAAATTCTGTATATATTATAAAACGTCAAAATTGTAATAAATTATATATAGGACAAACATACAGTAGGAGAATTTAAAAGAAAGATACAAAGAACACTTAAATGCTTATATTAAACCGAACATATATAAATCAAATTTGGCTACTCGTATCAATAATGGACACAGATTTTCTGAAGTAGGAAATTAATTAAAGAAATAAACAAAAGTTAAAAATTAATATATATGAAACATTAGAAATTTATAAACATATAGTTGAAGACAAATTAATTAATGAACCAATTCAAGTGAAATTAAAACACCAAATTATTTACAAGGTCATTGATGTCATGGCAAAAATTACATAGATAAATAGCAATAAACATATGGTTGAATTGTAGTAAATATGATTTAATTGGAAAAAAGCTTTGAATAATATATAAATTAAAACTATTCTTGTATATGAAATATTTTTATTCATTAACTACATTACAAGAAAACGCATCACAATATTTAATAAACGGTTTTTGGTAGAATATAATAAAACTGACTTTGGACTATAAATACCAAAAACATTATCTTTAGTACAAAAAAAAAAAATGTATTTATACAATTTTTGTTAAGAACATTAACTAATTTTTATATTTTATTTTTTAAAAGGAATTTTTACTTACAAATTTAGCTAATTCATTAATGTTGTAAAGCATATAATGTAGTTTTAAAGTCTATTACAATATTTACACACTGTCTTGCCTTTCATATAAACCACTTAAAGGAGTTATTCGAAATGCACACAACACACTGGTTAAAAGTATTATTGTGTCTGCAGCAAAACAAAATTCAAAAGTACAGTAGTATTAAAGCGTGAAGAAATCTACAAGTATTTCCAATAGAAAAAAAAGCAATCAGAAAATTTTTTAAATTTCAACCACAAGTACAACAAAAATAATTTCAAAGGAACGCTAAAAAAAGGGCAGGTTCATCCACACTACATAAATCCTATTTAGAAGTAAATTCATAATTGTGAACAAAAGTCTATTGAAAACAGAGTAATTTGATAGGTTTTACAGTCTGGATCAACCATACAACTATCACAAAGGTATAGACAGATTATGTATCTCCTGCTCAGACACCTAATAAAAAAATCACTACACACCAAAACATTGTAGAGCATAAATAAAAGGAAAAGCACCTTTAGACTAATTTCTTGAGGAGGAAAAACTATTATTTAGCAAGTCTAAAAGCGCTCTCCCCAATTCAGAATAGTTTCCATACTTCTCCATTAAAGGGGTTTATAGAGAAAATGTTCAATGTATTTGACGTTGTTAATGTTTTTCTACACTATTATGCAAACATTTTCCTGTCTAAGTTATTACTTTCACTAAAAAAAAATAGAATGGGTGGGGGATAAAATATAAAGAGAAATGATTTAATAATTTAATACAAACTTAGGAGATATTGACTACGCACTGTAAAGTCATCCTCACTCTCGCCTTCACTGATAACTCCAGGATCTGCATCTCCAGCTTTTTGTTGGGATTGTCGATATTTATTGTCCAAATTCAGTTCAAACTGGCTTGAACCTTTTGAATTTTCAGATTCGCCATGCCCTTTATCTTTTTTATTTTTCCCAATTTTGTGACCTTCACATAAAATATGAAACATTTATTTCAAAAATAAATTTAATTCAGGTTAAAATATCTTAATTAAACATTAATTTTACTACTAAAATCATGTGCATAATACCTACCAAGTGTAACTGCAACTTGTATACATGTAAAAAATCATTAGTTGCTTTTAAAAAGTTATATTCGGAAAGGTATCTGCATCATGTACAAATGTTTAAAACTATTTTAAGACTCACAATTAATAATGCTAATTGCATTATCTGAAATTTTAAATACACGCATGTACGTACCCACCTGCGTATTACATATTCAAAAATTGTGCGTAAAGATGTAGCAGTTTCGAAAACAGGCTCATTTGGTTGGTTTTATCTGCCAGAAGAGCAACAATTACTTCAGGTAAACCAGAGCAAAGAATTTGGCAATGCCAAAGAACATTTATTTGATCGCCTGAAGTCTAGTGCTCATAAATGGTGTTGTGACTTTTCGGAATCATTAGAAATTAAAGAAAAAGAACCAATGAAGAACATGAGAAGATAAGGCTTAGGGTAGGTAGGACCGCTTACACTTCCATCAAAGAAGGTGAAGGGCGCAAGTTTTTTAAAGGCTGTCAAGCCTAAATGATTTAATAATGTTGATATTAGTGAAATCAACCATTACAGAGAATTTTATAGAGTATTAAGAAAAATGAAGTGAAAAATTATAGATTTTCTAAGCAACACAAATCCTGCAACAAATCAACTACCTTTAGTGACTATTACAGCAGATAAAATAACAAAACTACACAGGACTTTCCAAATTACTTGTCTGATTACTTTAGTTGATGGTGTTCAGACATATTTTATCACTGACATATCTCCCTGTGGCACTTCTCACAACTGCGATGCCCTTTTGAAAAAAATCAAATCTGCCCTTGACAATTTTTATATAAAATTTTATACACATGTAATGGAATGTCCTGATGGGGAATATTTTGACGTTTCGGTTACAAAATTACTACTAAGTTGGTAATAATATAGAATTTACTTAAGCTGGTAAGCCTCTATCTATATGTTGCGTAATTTTTGGGGAAATTTGAAATGTCCATATATGGGATTTCCTGCACACCTGCAGACTACTAATAATGTGTACTAATTCATGCATGAATCTCTCTGAGTGGCCAAATTATCCACAATAAATGTTTAATTAGGTTCAATATCTAGAAAGAAGCCCTTTTATGTGTTTACTGAAATAAATAACATACAAAATGAAATGCAAGTGAATTGCTATGTATTTATAAATATATTTTAATAAAATATAATTTATAATAAAATATTTTAAAAGTTGTTTTAATGCTTATCTTTTATTTTTTCTACAATACCTAATGTATTTTCTTAAATGCACAATGTATAAAAGTTAAAATTCAGTACAATTTTTAATATATGAAAAAAATTTGTTACCATTGTTGAAACATAATGTGTAAGTGCTGACAGTACTGTTAACGTATTACTGTATTACTTCTTGCCACAAAGCTTATCACAAAGCTTGAGTTTTGTAAATTAATAAATACTTATATACTAATTAGTGTCTGTATCTGGTGATGAGGTAACTGAATTTTTGTTCATGCTGTTTGACCGAAGTATTCATTGGACATAGAAATGACCAAACTCTTACAGCGAACCATGAACAAAGCAAATTTTGAGCAAGTTATCACAATATTGTCTATAATATATTCTGCATGATGTTACATACTCACCAATTTTACTGGCAAGTTTTTTAAGTCCTTTTCTCTTATCCAAACTACTTATACTGATCAAGCTGCTACCTAGAATATGTAACAACAAAACATAACCAGACATCGTATAAACTTAATAGTAAATGTATGATATTAATGTGTTGTGAGTAAAATAGAATAGAACTACAAATACATTACACATTTCAGATATGTTTTTAGATGTACTTCAATGCCTTGAAAATGTTCTTACGTTAATATAGCTGAAATGTCAAAATATAAGCAATTCTAGTCTTGTGAAATAGTGCTGTTGAAAGCATTTCTTTATTATCATTAAAACATTTTACAATCCATACAGTCTAAAGTCTGCAAACTTATGCATTTGTTTTGACATTTTAATGGTATATGGCTGAATATAATATAGAACTATAGCTATTCAGAAGTGTAAAATAGCACAATAAAACTGATAAATGTATATTCAGCAGCTCCTAACTAAAAACATATCTCAAAGTTTAATGCAATGTGTAAGAAACAATTCACACACAAAAAAACAAAGAAAACACCCTAGAAAGCAATAGACACAAAAACTAAACATTTTCTGAGGTTTAACCCTTTGATTAGCATGCACGTACCTGAAAGTGAGATCATAGGGGGGAGCATCCCGTATATGTACGTTCTACCATTTCTCTCAGATTAGCATTGTTGTACATTTAGGATTTGTTTTCCTGTGTATTGTGCTGTATTCTAGGTTAACTGTTTGTAACTATCTGGACAATAAATACTACACAGAGTTCATAGTCACCATTTTTTGTGTGTCCAAAGTCTATAGGTTTTCCTGTGTATATATAGGTCATATTTATAGATCAGTTCGAAGTTCGTGCACTATTTTATAATAAGTAGGTATTTTTTAAATAAAAGATTGATAGATAATTTTTAGTAAAACAATTGTCAGTAAATGTAAGGTAAAGTTTGGTTAACAGAAGAAAATAAGTGTATGAAAAAATATTAATAAATATTACTATAATTTAAAAAAATAGAAAAAAATAAAGAAAGAAAATTAGAAAAAAGAAAAGAGGTGTAAACATCTTTGAAAAATATGTTGCTCCCCGGGTCCACATCAAGGTAAGTACATGTTGCACCCAGGGGCCATATCAGGGCAGACACATGTTGCTCCCAGGGGCCGTATCAAGGTAGGCAAATGTTGCCACAGGGGTCATATCAGGGCAGACACATGTTGCTCCCAGGGGCCATATCAGGGCAGACATATGTTGCTCCCAGGGGCAGTATCAAGGTAGGCAAATGTTGCCACAGGGGTCATATCAGGGCAGACATATGTTGCTCCCAGGGGCCATATCAGGGCAGAAAAATGTTGCTCCCAGGGGCTATATCAGGGCAGACATATGTTGCTCCCAGGGGCCATATCAGGGCAGACAAATGTTGCTCCCAGGGGCCATAACAGGGCAGACAAATGTTGCTCCCAGGGTCTACATCATGGCAGGCACATGTTGCTCCCAGGGGCCACATCAGGGTAGGTACATGTTGCTCCCAGGGGCCACATCAGGGCAGGTACATGTTGCTCCCAGGGGCCATATCAGGGCAGACATATGTTGCTCCCAGGGGCCATATCAGGGCAGACAAATGTTGCTCCCAGGGGCTATATCAGGGCAGACACATGTTGCTAATCAAAGGGTTGAAGATGGTTTGCATCAACAAATAAGATGCACTTATTTTCTTAATGTAAAAGATGCAGTTTAACATGTTTCTTAGCCACAGGATTATATATTTATGACTTTTTGCTCCAATATAGCATAGAAGGAGGGAGGCTATTCAAGAGAAAGGTGGCAAAGAACTATGAAACCAGAGTTAGTAACTGAGTGACCTCTTTTGGTAAAAATTTGATTTTGTTAAGGTAATAGTCTGCAGAAAATAGTTACTTAACCCTACAACTGGCAGTCAAAAATCCTGTAGTGGCGCGGTGTTTTTACCCCACTGGAGAGGCTTTTTTTTTAAAATACGTCAAAAAAAAAGTTAAATAATTATAGTGATGTATAATATATCAAATTAATCACAAAAATTCACAGAATAAAACTATCATAAGGAAATATGTGACTCAACATTTTATTTCCATGGTTACAGCTCCAGAAAAAAATTCATATTTTGAAAGCACAAATTTTGGTTTTTGACAGTTTATCACTAAGAATCACAAAAGAATACTCACAACTTAACATATACAAAACAAAGCTAAATTTATGTAGAAAAAAAGGTTCCAGTCATATGTACACTTATTTCTAACGGGTAAAAAGTCATATTCACAAACATATATACAAAACAACGCCGAAAAAACGGTCAGTTTGGTCGGATTCCTCTGATTCAGAGACTTTTCTTTTTTTTACAGACTTAGTAGGCCTGTAAAAGTGCTTCAGTGTTTTGTAATAAATTGGGTGTATGCCTACATTGCATCCAGGGCACCAGTATACACTTTTGACCCTCTTTACATCTTTTTTATCTACACAAATTGCACAAACACGGTATTTGCGTACGGGTAAGTGCTTCAAGAAATGTTCCCTAATACTAGTATTTTTTGGTAGGCCTACTTACAGACAAATGATAGATGGACTTGTCACTATTTTCTACCCCTCCCATACTGTGATTATATCTGTCAATCATGATTTGTTTCACTGCCTGAAGACCAATGCTTGCTTCTTATTATCTTATCCTCAGCATGACAACTGGTACTAATCAAGTAAACTGGTTTACGGCTTTTCTTCTGTTTATATTTGACCAATAAAACTTTGCCTAGAGGTTAGGCCTATACCGGTAATAAACACTTTTTTCGATTCCTAAATTCACATTCTTTACATTTACAGGCAGATCTTTAGTATTTTTATTGACAGTTCCTGTCAAAAAAGTATTTCTTGGAGCTAGTTCTTGGGCAAGAGGCAGTTTTGTATACCAGTTATCAGTAAAAACATGGTATCCCTTATCAAGGAGTTGACAAATTTGCAACCCATTGACAACAACTTTTTGTGTAAAAGGATCATCTCCATTAGCCAAAAAATCTTTCCCACTGTATAGTAAAACATTTAGTATATAACTGGAGTCACTATCACATGTCTCAAATTTTTTTATACCGAATCTGCAGTGTTTCTTCTTAGGTAGGTACTGTATAAATTTGCAGCGGTTCTTCATGCCTATCAAACTTTCATCTATCGAAATGTTTTGTTTGGGTATGAAATTCTTTTTCATTGCAGCATTCATATGATGAAGAAGAGGCCTAACCTTTTGCCAGGGATCGTAGCCCGGTTGACCCCGACGTCTTCCGGTATTTTTTCTATGTCTGAAATGTCACTCGAACTATCAGCATCATCCTCAGCGCGATGCCACTCCACGTAAAGCGTCTGTCGCCGTCTCATGCGGCTATTGCCAGTTGTAGGGTTAAAGAAGATCCAAGCAGAAAGCTTTTATATAAATCTTTAACATCTATTTAGAACACTTATTATACCTACTCAGATCACAAACCTCAAACCTGGAGCACATATTTTAAACCTACATATTTAATGCAGCATTGAACAACCAAGTGTAAGACAAGAGTTGCATTATAGGCTTTTGGTAACTACGGCTACCAAATTTGGTATATTTTTACTGTCAACAAATCAACCATCTTCAATTAAAAACCTTCTTCTTCTGTCTACACTTTATCATAAATGCGTCGATGATGGTAATAGCCACTTTAACTCTGGAACACACTCTCCTTCTGTACCTTCTCCTCATTTTCCTGGCTCTTCTTCCTTCCTAAGATTTTCCCTAAGTATTTATCATATTTATCTTTACTCACATAACCAAGTTATTGTGATTTTATAATACTTATAGAATTTTAAATTTGAAGGCCATTTCCCACCCTTCCTCAATAGTCATCCTCTGCACCAAAAATATGTATTTTATAGCGCAATACAATTCAGTAGCTGTGATAACTTGATTAATTGGCAGCGTCTATATAAATTATATAATAATTTAATCCTCAATGGAATTTTTTAATTGATAATTTATGGAATTAAAATATTTGAAAAGACATCGTGATTTTATATTACAAGAGTTTTTTGTTTTTAAAGTGGTTTTATTACATATATGAATATTATATCCCAAAAAGATAAAAATTGTTTTAGCATTTTTACAGGGAATGAAAATTTTGCAAGATATATTTTTCATTATGATGTATAAACCGGTTTGCTTTTTTAATCTATACATGAAATTTTTTTCTGTCAATCTTTGGTTTTGATTTTATGAATGAACAAAGTTGGCTAATGCACCATAACAACATTCCCGATCCCATGTCACTGGGTACAACAGTTTTTGCCAAAAAACAATATAGCAGTTATACTACAACCTCCCTGAGTTCGCCACACAGGAAGAGATTACATACAAATCATGGGGGGGTCCTTGAGAAAATTAAGAAAATGAAAATGTTGAATTTCCAGTTATGGAAAAATACTGTTGTTTGCTGATTCACAAGGAGATGTGAATTAGACTAATGACCTTGATAAGAAACAGATCAGTTTTAGGTCCAGTCTAGCACAAAGTGGAACATTGAACTCATGAACCATTGTAACATTTATAAAATTTGTTTTCTTATAAATATTAGTAAGGTTTGTAATTTCAGGTTTAAATGGTAACTAGTAATCAATACCTAAATTGAGTTGAACGTACTTAGAATAAAGAACTAAATAAAAAAACAACTCACTAAATGCTTGTGAAACCTGGCCTAAAGATGACTTATGTTTTTCTTTTTTGCTTAGGTCTGCCAAACTTCCAGCTTTTACAATGAAGGCTACTTTCACTTCAAGCTCTCCTCTTGACTTTTTTTTGTCTCTTCCGGGCTTATCTTTTAATGTATACCACCTTTGCAGAAAAAATTGAAAATATATATATTCATAATAAGAAAACAGTAATTTTAATTAAAAACCTAATAATGTTAGAAATAAACTACCCACATTAAACTTTAATTAAATATAAACATACCTGAACAACCAAATTTGTTGTAAAGAAAAAAGGAGTTTAATTTCAGAAAATTTAATTTTAGTAAATTTAGGAATAAACATCTTTGTGGCGATTGCTCAAGGTTGCAGGCGTATATTGTTGAGGGAATGTGGTGGTATAGGCGAGTTGTGAAATATGGTCTTAGATTCAAAGTCTATGTGGTCCTATAAAATATGTTGCTTTTGTGTTGTGTGGTGTTTGAATATTTCAAATTTTTCTGTAGTGGTTATTTTTTACTATAGTTTACTATGGAGATTATTTAAATCAGTCTGTATGTTTGTGTATGAGTGTTGGCGGTTTTGTGTATGTGTTTTGTAGCTAGATTCATGTTTTTACTGATGTAGAAGTCGGAGCAGTCGTTACATGTTATTCTGTGTATACGAGATAGATTGTATTTGTCTGTTTCTTATTGAAAGGGTTATATGAGTTTTCTGAAGGTGGAAGCAATTTTGTTAATATGTTTATTGTGGTAAGGGGTGGATATGTATTTATTGCTTGTTGTGTGACTGTGTTGTTGGTGTTTTTCTTAAAATATGTTAATCTGTAAGTATATGTTGGTAGCTGTTTTCTTGAGCGATGTATTTTATTGTTTAAAGATGTTCATCATAGTCTTTCTGTAGCATAGGTATATTGATAGGTATATTGTGTTGTGTGGGGTGATTAGATGTGTTATGTATGACGGTTGGTGATTGTAAGGTCAACAAAATTTGTTTTCATATTAAATGTTAGGTTTTAGTGTATGTTATAGATGTAATTGTGTAGTTATTTGTTTTTCTGTTTGTTGCCGTTGTATAATATTAAAATGTTATTTACATATCTATAATAAATTTTTTTTTGTATGTTTGTTGTCCTGCAGTATGTATTGTTGTTCAATGTGGTGGAGGAATATTTTAGCCAGGATATCTGAGATGGGGGAAACCATTGTTTTGTGTACAGAATTTGTGTTGATATGTGAAATAATATAGTGTTGTAATGAGTTTGGTAAGTGTGATGATTTCTTGGGAGAGTTTTGTTTATAGTGATCTTGTTTTCTAGTAAGGCGCTATGGTGGAGTAGTTTGGTACAGGGATGTCTTATTTTTGTGGATCAGGGCAATGTTATTGTGTATGGATGTGGGGTTGTTTATGTTGTCTCTGATATGTTTGTCTATTTGACTAGCTTATGTGAAGGTGCCAGTGTGTAATTGATTAATGAGCGTGTTTTCTTTGTGCATTTTGGGAAATGTGTTAAGTATGGGTGCTTTTGGTTTTATTTGTTTCTAATATTTCTTTTGTTCTAGTTCCATAATTTTGGTGCATTTGTTTAGATGGTTTTTAATTTGTGTTTGAAATTTTTGTATTGGGACTAAATGGAGTTCGGTTATGTTGTTATCCGTCATTAATTTATTTACTTTATTGTCAAAGCCTTGTTGGTGCATAACTATTAAGGGATAACTTTAACTGTTTTAAAAAAAACTGAGGTTATGTTGGTCCCGTTTTTGTAAGAGTTGTGTTCCATTAGTTGTGCTTGGTTTAGTGTTTAAAGTGTTTGATGGGCATTTTATGATCACTATCATGTCTAAATGTATACATGATAAGTGGGTTCTGTGTTTTATATTGCTCTTTTTGTGTCCAAAAGAATGCTTGACATTTGCGTTGTAGTTGTATATTTGGGAGTGTAAGTTGTATATTTAAGTCCTTTGTTTAATGGTGTTAATTCGTTTATATTAAACTAGATGTTCGTGGTGTTAATTATGCAAAGGAGAAACTGGTGGTGGGTTTAGACAGTGGTAATGCTTCAAAATTGCTTCCACCTTCAGAAAATTATCAAATATCGTGCAAAACAACGAATACTTTAAGAAAACACGTACAACCCTTTCAACAACAAACAGACCAATACAACCTATCCAATATACAAGAAATAACATGTAGCTACTGCCCCAGCTTCTAAATTGGCCAAAGTGGTAGATCATTTAACACAAGATTCAAGGAATACATGAATTACATAAAAAACACAAACCTTAAATCCTGATGCACAACACGCGTACAAAAGATTCAACACACATACACAAACATCCAGGCTAATTTAAATATCCACATATTAAGCCATAGTAGAAAAAAACTAAACACTACAGAAAAATTTGAAATACTCAAACATCACACAACACAAAAACAACATATCTTAAACGACCACACTTTTCAAATCGAACACTTTATTCCATTATACAGTAAACAACCTGCCTAAGTCAAACCAACATTTCCGTCATAAATCATTTGTCTAGCAACCTTGAGCGGTGATTGGCTGTAGTGGGATGGAAGTTAAAAGTTTTCACTCAGTGACTCAATAATTACTTATGATTTGTTAAATGAATTCAAGATGATTACAACAAGCAAATTGAAATATATTTATATTAGAAGCAAATTAAATTAATTAATTACAATATCTTAAATATCCTTCAACTAAAAGGTATAAAATAGATATTACAGTAGCAATAATATTTGAATATTTATTAAATCTTTAAACAATAAAGATGTTATCTCTTCCTTAAGATAATACATTTTAATTTAGTTCATGGGTTTGTTATTTAGTTTATATAATGCAATAATTGTAGTGGTTGCTCAGAATAACAATAGTTTAACCTTTACAAGTTCTGTTTATGTTTTAATTTGATTGAGATAAATATTTAAACCTAATTACCAAACTATATACAATTTCTTGTTATTTTGTTGCTCGATGTTTATTTATAAATCACTATTTTTAGATGCATAACTAAAACCAAAACTTATTAACATTTTTTAGAAATTTATATTTACTAAAGTTAATAGTTGAGTCAAGTTTTACATAACTAAGCATGTCATGTAACTTTTTCTAAGTATGAAAGCGCCATGCTACTTCTAGCGTATGTTTAATAATTAAAAAGATGTTATTGCCTGTCAAAAATATTAATAAAATAAATGATGCATCAATACAATAACCCAATCCATTTATGTTACCACAATGAGTTATTGTATTTTACAGAGCCATATCATTTCTACACTTTAAAAGATTTCACGCATCATTGTACTGAATTTAATTTATAAAACAAAGTCAGTATAATAGTGTAATGTTTTTATTATTCACTGAAATATTAAATGTGCCTAACCATTTTTGTATTTCTGGATTAGGATTCATTGTCTTAAAAATTCAAGAAAAATTCATAAAAACAGTAGATTCTGGATAATCGGACCACTTCGAAACTGGTATGATTTAGTTCGACGAAATAGCCAAAACCACTTTGAAACTGGCATGTTTAGTTCGATGAAATGGCCTGAACCACTTCGAACCTGGCATGATTTAGTCCACTGAAAAGGCCGATCCTATCAAATAAAATTTTGAAAATAAAGGGTAATATACTTTGCTAAATGGTAGGTAATCTCAAAGTTTGTAGTTTTCACCTATGTTACTCAGGAACACATAGTGTTGAAATAGGATACTTTAACTTGCTACTTGGTGAGCACATATCTACATATGGTATCTCTGAAATACAGTCTCACTATAAGAACAACAATGTTTAATATTTAATAAACATAGTACTTGTGAATGTAACACTAAGTTTAGGATACCTTAACTTGCTACTTGGGGAGCACATATCTACATATGGTATCTCTGAAATACAGTCTCACTATAAGAACAACAATGTTTAATATTTAATAAACATAGTACTTGTGAATGTAACACTAAGTTTAGGATACCTAACTAACTGCATTAGTTGTCTATTAAAAAAAAATATTTTACTTGACCTGTTAAAATTGACAAACTAAAAACAGATTAAGTTTTACTAGAAATAAGACAGGAATAAAATTTCTTTTGAGTGCCTACATCTATTTAACAGTTGTTTATGCAAGTATGGTGAGAAATTTTAGTGTATAGTGACATTGTAATCTATATGAATTAAGCTGAGCTCAAGAGAACCTATCTGTAATGGCCTGTTATCACACTTTAAGTGCTTGTTACACATTCAAGCCAATGTCACTTCTTAGTACTCATGTCAGAAAAATTATGTTCTTTGATTAAAAGTATGATAGCAATTCTTACAGATTGCAAAATTGCTTAGCGATGATTCAAGCACTGTATCATGCTTTACAACACTGCCATTACATAAGTTAGTTAAAGACATTGGTAAGTGCAAAAATAATTAATTAAAACATTGAAGGGATCTTGAAAATTTACTTCACACATGTAGAAATACATAATATCTATGCACACCTGAAACTTAAAGACTTTTGTTTCATGTTATTATGAAGAAAATGTTTAAAAGAACAAGCAAGAAAAAATAAGTCAGAAATTCGTATAATCATATTCTAATAAATTAAATTTTAGCTTCTCAAATGCGTAGGTTTTGTAAAAACTGTAAATTTTTATTTTGTCAACATTTTAAAAAGGTTAAATCATTAACTATCAAGCTCTTAGACAGGTTTTTCAAAATTGTATTGTTCGCAAAATTGTCACATAAAAAATTGTTTTCTCATCAGACCAAACTGTAAGTACCTTACTTTACTTTATCCAAATACCAATCTTGGTATTTCTGCCATTCTTCTCCTAGCCTCCCAGTAGAGACAATGCTGGCTTCGGTATTCCCCATCTTGCAATACTGTGCAATTCTTTTGACGGTTGCACAGAGGACAAATATCTGAGGCTGCTAATCCTATTTTATATAGGTGGGCTTGCAGATAGTCGTTGCCCGTAAGAATTTTGAATCTGGCAACAGCTTCCACTCTAGGTAGGCTATGAGGTATTAGCACTGTGTGCGCCAGGCCCCTCCATATCTTTCCAGCGCTCATTTCATTTTGGCTATCTCTTTTTTTTTAATTGTATTTCCTTCAATGTCGACATGGCTAGGGAGCTATTGCAGCACAATGTACCACTTTTTTTCAATCATCCCTGCCTGGGCCTTTTGTCCATTAATTGTTTGCACACCGTCGGTGGAGGTATTACTAGTTAGTGCAAATTATAGCAACATGTGAATCCACGAAGAACATATCTCTTGCCGACTTTCTGGAGATCGAACAAAGTTTTTCAGCAGCTTGTACTATAGCTACAATCTCACTATTGAAGTTGTTGGCATTAATTCCAACTGGGCTGCAGCCCTTAAATTGGTTGCTGTAAAAGCCAGCACCAGAGGCATGCTTTATCGCTGACCCATCAGTGTATACATGGATCCCGTTATCTTTGCTGTATAGATTTGCAATTGTTTCCAATGTAGCGGCCTTCAGGTTGTGGGAGTCAGTAACAGCCTTGGAGTTTTTGTGATTTAGAAGCGACAGTTTCCCCTCTGGTAACGTATGACTGGTTGGGAATTTACAATTTCTGTGAGGTATACTGTTTATATTTTAAACAAGAGTGCATTTACAGCAAAGTATTATGCCTAAATTTTATACTATTTTGATGGAAGTACAATTTAAAATAAATTAATAAATACAAGTAAAGGACAGCTTTTTAATGACCTTTTTGTTGTTTTTTATGTTGAAAATTTTCTCGCCCAGAAAAATTGGTTCATATTGATCTTGATAATAGTGATTTCTACAGTAAAAGTTAACCAAGGAAATTAACTCAACTGGATATCCTTTATAATTAAGCAGCAAAGAAATAAAAACAAATTTATTGAAAATTACCTGTTTTTTGGTCTATCATACACATCTAAACCAGCAAGAGGAATTGAGATATAACCTAAAAATTCATCCACTCCAAGGAAGTTATGGTGAAGAGCTGTTATTGTAATTTCTGCCGTATTTCCTTGTTTAGGGATTTGTCTGCAACAGAAAAACAAGTAATAATATATGTTTAATAAGGAATTAAGTAAACAAAAATTGTTCCATCCATAGCAAAATTTCAATAATAGTATTAGTTTTCCAATATTATTTCTCTAGTACAATATTTTAAAGTCGCTATTTAAAAACTTCTCTGTTCTCATTTCAAATAATTTGTAATATATATTTATGTGTTGTATGCTAAACTTTGTCCACTACGTTTTATCATAGAAATTGAATAGAAAAACATTATTATGCTTCTACTGCTTATAAGCCTGTTAAATATTTAAAATATAAAATATATTACGTTAGGATTCAATTTATAACACTCTTGACAATATGCAAGTAAATCTTTTGAACTTGAATAATTAGCATTTCTTGTTTTTACTATTTTGAAATAATTAAATGATTGGCTTGAAGGGGAAAGGTTAATAAATGAAAGAAAGTACTTTATAATAAAGTTAATATGAAGGTGACATATTTTATTTATTAACCTTCACCCTTTAAATTATTAAAAGGAAGTTTTATTATTTATTTACTAGCATATTAATTTAACACATTAACTTGATGGAATTTAATTATATTGTACATTGTTTTTTATTTTTTATGAGTTTTTCAATGTTATTACGAGAATACTTAAAAATCAAGTACTTTTCATAAACACTTTAAAAAATAATCAAGTAGAATGATAAATGTTTGTATTATTGAATCATCTTGCATCTTACAGGCTATAAGATACTTGTAACGTGTTCTGAGAGCGAGGATCAAACTTCTACCTCTAGTTATAAAATATTTTTCAAGTGTTTAATCCCTTTTTTATAGAAATATTTGGGACTCTTCAGTGTAAACAGAGCTGGTCCACCATCTACAGTTGTAAAGCTATAGATGGTGGTTTTATCAACTAAAGTGGAATTTAAACTCCACGCTTTCTTCTGTTTGTGACGAGTAAATTAGGCAATTTGGTATCTATGGAGACCTGGACAGCATTAAGAGAGCAGAACAGAAAAGAAGAAGGGTTGTAAAATCTTTTGAAGAACATATGAACATGACTATTTAAGAACAAAATTTTCTTTTCAACGTAAACATAAAATTAGACTTATTGACTACTGGTGAAGAAAATGATTGCTACAAGCCTTGAGACAAAAGTGAGTACTGCCGATGCTGACAAGTATTGTGACGTGAGAGCTGGAAAAAGCAAATATTCAGCAGTTGTGGTGAAAGTTGGGGGGAAGAGATAGATCTGCTAGTGATCTTGGTAGCCCTAACTCCGTCAAGAAAAAATATTTACTTCATGAAGTCTCGGAAGGGTAAAATAGAGGCTAAATTTTTTCATCGCAAAACCTATGACCGCTTTCGTTTTCTGGAGATATCCTTTCCCTTCATGGATTTAAATGATTGTGACACCACTTCCACCATAGATAAGAAAGGTAAAATGGAAATAGCAAAAATATTCAAAAAGCTATGGGAAAATTCTAAGATTATTGATGAAGTGTTTTATACAAGTTATCAACTCCACAAGAAATTTCACAAGCCGGTGATGAAATGTTCCTTCTATTTTAAGTAGCCAAAGTGAGAAATGGACTTTAATTGAACGACCTCTGGTACTTGGCATTTCTCCTCCATTATCTCCCACCAACAAGAGGCTCAGCACAACAGCATACTTTTATACACTTTTTATGAATATAAGAGCGCCTTGGGAATCACTTACCACCAGAAAAATGGGGTTGGACAAGATGAGAGGACGGTCCCCTCATTTTGATTAAGACAAAGCACCCTATAGCTCCTGACAATATTTTGCCATTGTTCATCTGACTGTGGACCAAGATATAGATGCAAGAAAACTGGAGTGCTGAGGGTTTTGTAGAAATGGTTCACCTCTACAAGACGAATCAGATGTTGAAACTGATATAGAAGACAAACTCTGATTGAGAAAAATTTATAATATATATAAATGGTAAATGACCGTTAACAATGCAATGTAATTCATGTTTTCTTCAACTTTATAAGAAGAGAATAAATACATGTATTGTACTTTTACTTTGTAAACCATTATTTCCTGCATAAAAAGTTATAGAACCAATCTTGTAGCAAATTTTAAGTACTTAAATTTAGTAAATAACAAATTTTTTGATAGAACTAATATTTTTCAAGATATTTGACAAAACCTGAAAAAAGACTGCCCTCCTCTCCACAATGACCCCCAGTGACTTTTGGTATGTTGTTTAGGACAGCTGTACACAACTGTACCAACTTTCCGAAGTAGACCATTTTTTTTTTTTTTAGCAAACGTCATATTTTGGTTTTTGTTGCATGGCCTTTTGGATCTATTAATGACACGTAATATTGATATCTTCCTCAATTGGCAGTTCCATAAGATCTAATTTTTCGATTCCTTTTATTAGCTAACATTTTCATTCTTATTATTATACTATATTATTTTTTTATCGTCCAATCAAGTTCAAATATATTTTTTCAAAACTTATACTGGATAACAATTGATGTCAATAGAGTTTAAAAAAAATATTTATCCCTTAATTAAACTTAAAAAACATGATGTTGTGGTTGGATTGGAACTGAAGAACTATCAGCACTTTGGACTGAGACAACTTTCCCATACCTAGAAATCATTTACTTAAAGATGTATATGAGATTATAAGAGAAATGTTCCTCACAATAATGAATATCGCATTACAAGAATGGGTAGAATGAGAAGTTATAGACCACCATCAGCTTCATAAATTAGAAATGAAAAAAAAAGAAAGCATAATAAATAGTAACAAACAAAAATAATGGTCCAACACCATATACTATATAGAGATGGAAATGGAAAATTGCAAAGAAATTTGCTTTCTAATTTGCCACTTAATATTGTGATTCTATCATGTGTATATACATATTTATATTAATTGTAATTATAAAATAAAAAGTAACTAAAATAATTTTTTTCTTTGTCAACCTCAGTAGGAAATGACTTTTAATTTTTTATTTCTATACTACTTGTTTCTATGTTAAATATATATCCAACACTACAATTCTGATTTATGCAACTTCAAAACAAATTTAATGCCTCCTTAAATAAGACCAATTTGCAGGCAATACATTTTTTTTAATATTTAATATCTATATAATTTCAATTTACCATGTTCAAGCAGTTGAAATTTACATCTAGGTTATAAATCAGATTTTGTATATTATTTCTAAAATCATTTAATATAAATCAAAGTTATAGCACAGAACTTTCTATTTATTTGTATCATTATTCTATTTGCTCTTAATTTTAGCAAAAGTTGATAAAGCTGATTCTAAGCGGTTGATGGTGTACACCATTGCATTCGGAGTAAATATATAATTTTATAAAAAATCTGGGTGTAAAAAGACGATATACAATTGATTTTCTGGATGAGTCTTGGTTACATAAAAGTATTTTAACCCTCCAAGTCCATAACTGGGTGTCATAAAAACATCAATAGCTTCTGCTGAAGTCATTGATTAGATGGCTAACCCTTAAAGTTGTGACAGTTTATTAACTTTACACTATTGCAGTAGAACTGAAATGATAATTTATGTACTATTCTACTGCATTTCCTAGTGGGGCTATAATGGTGAGTTTTAAAACCATACTGGATATTTTCTGATAACAAAAGAAAATATCATTTGTTATTTCAGGCCATTGGGCCTATAAAATGAACTTCCATGAATCATACAATGGAAGTGAACTTGTTTTTCGAACCACATGGACTAATTTTGCTTTGTTATATTTAGGCAAGAAATAAAAAAAATCTATTAGTTTTATATTATTCTTACATTTTATCTATAATATTTTTATATATGGTAGAATACTACACAAAATAATTGCTGTGATTGTTTATTTTGCTTATTCGTTATTTTATAGTTTATAATCCTTATTAAATAAAAATGTTTTTACTCATGGTTAAAATAGTGTATTATTGTATCCGAATTCAATGGGTTGGGATGTAATTATAGTGGAACCATTGGAAGGGTTTCCCTTTTTAATTGCAAGCAAACTCACTTTGATCAGTTCAATATTTCAAAAATTATCGTAGAACAACATAAGTCGTGCGGTGAAGAACATGTAAAGATATGATAAAACAAAATCTATAGCATTCAAACTTATCCACACTAAAACATGTGTTTCAACTGAAAGGGAACTTTATACAACAAAATTGTATATTAAAAAATAATTGCTCATATCTAACGTCATTATTATTCCGTTTCACTGACTTTATAGAGTTAATATATGTTAATTGTAAACGATTATTCTATCACTACTGTCTGTTCAGGATGTGTTTGCGCCAGGGAGTGGTGAACTGTTCACGTGAACATAACGATTTCGGCAACCCTATTGGCTGAGTGACCTCGTGACAAAACTGAAATATCCTGCCGCCCGATTAACAGTTAGTCTGGAAACGTCCATGGTTACATTTGTTCGTCTGTTTATTGTGCCTAACATTTTTTAGTTGTGAGTGACAGTGGAATAATTTAAGATCGTTGTTTGTTATATTTGTGTTTGTGAGTTTGTGGTGTTGTTAAGTTTTTAAGGATTAACTTTTAAGCAATGTCATCCCCTGTCAAAAAAAATAAACGAGGACAAGTAATACACTCCGGGCAAAAACAAGTTATTTTACGCCTTTATAAAAATTTAAAGGATGAAAATCCAGAATGCCGTATCAAAGACATCTTGCAGAAAGTAGCGATATCTGCAGGAATTTCTGCTCGAAGTGTTTTTTCAATCGTTAAAGAAAAAAAAGAAACGGGTACGCTGAAGTCTCCTGCCAAAAGGAAACCAAAAACCAAAACTATTTTTAATAATATGGATGACTTTTTAAAAACTGCTATAAGAAAGAAAGTACACGAGTTATTTTTTAAAAACGAACTTCCGACTTTAAATAAAGTACTACACTTAGTTAATACCGACGAACAGTTAGGCTTACCTAACCTAAGACGAACCACTTTGTTTCACATATTAAAAAAGCTAAATTTCAGGTATGAGAAACGTAACCGTAAAAGTATACTGTTGGACAAAGAAGATATTATTCTATGGAGAAGAGATTACTTAAGAAAAATAAAAGCCTTCACCTTCAGAAATGAATGGTGAAAATTTTAAAGAATGGTTTTCCGCGATAATACAGAAATTGGACAACAACTGCGTTATCGTAATGGACAACGCTCCGTATCATTCTGTACAAGTAGAACGCTTACCTACGACCCGTTGGAATAAGCAACAAATTCGAAATTGGTTGACTGACAAAGGGATTTTTTCAGATGAATCCATGTTGAAGGTCGAATTACTAAAACTCGTTTCCTATCATAGGCCAAATTACAAAAAATATGTTATCGATGAAATTGCTAAAGAAACAAATAGAATAGTTTTGAGAACCCCTCCTTATCACTGCGAATTAAACCCAATAGAAATGGTATGGGCCGAGGTTAAAGGTTATGTTGCGTCTAACAATGTGTCTTTTAACATTAAAGAGGTGCACAGACTGTTAACCGAAGGTGTCTCGCGTGTTACACCTGATAAGTGGGAAAAATATGTGAAACATGTGGTGGACGTTGAAGAGTCGAATATGTGGAAATTAGACAATATAATTGAAGACATCGAGCCATTCGTCATAGCTGTTGACGACAGTTCCTCGTCGTCATCGGAATCGGATTTTGCAGACCCCTTAAACATGAAATAATAACATGGTAAGTTAAAAACTTGTAGCATAAATTATTGAATAGTCTTATTACTTTCATTAGTCTATAATTCTCTTTTTCGAATGATTAAGTGTACCAGTGTAAGACGTAGCCCAATTGCCGATGCATGATTGTGAACCGGACTCATAGCTTACCGTCCCTTGCACGTGTTCGCCTCGTGATTGTGTTTACATCAGGCGCAAACACATTCTGAACCGACTTTAAGTGCAATCAATCTCTCCTCGTGATGAGGCACCTTTTGGTCACTTGACCATGGTCAAGCCAAATGACCTTTTGCTTTAGGTCCAGAGGCATTTTAGTTTGTTTACATGAATAGACAACAGTTATTTCTGAATAGTTGTTATACCAACAGTAAATAAACCAAATAATATTTTTCTGATTTTTTGGCGCATGTTAAAAATATTTTGTTTGAACTCTGCATATGCAAATTGTTTTTCCATATTAACAATGGAGTCCAACTTGAAGCACACATACAAAGAGACCAACAAACACAATAGCATAATTATATACACATTTGCTAGGTTTCACATGAATATTTTGTAAAAAAGCATTTTAACAACTTTAGATTTTAAAGTGAAGTAATTAAAGAAGTTTTTATGTGTTGAATGTGTAGTGATTGCAACTTCTCTTTCTCTCTCCTTGTGTGTGTCTGTGTTGTAGCACATAGATAAGTAATAGAAATATTAATATTCTTACAGTTCACATTTTTCATGCCACTCCACTGTTTCTGAGGCCTTTTCCTTCACAGAAGTTTGGTATTTTTCTTTTCCAAGCCCAATTGTAACAAATGCATCATTTGTGCCTGAAATATAAACGCATACTTTAAAAAAGGGAGTCGAAATTCAAGAATCATCCTAAATAACAAAGTTAATTAAAAATTGGTAAAAAATACAAATAATTCACATTATCTAAAATAGTGAAATCAATCCTTAGAAATATAAAATACAGTAAACTCCTGATTATCCATGGAATAGGGTGGCCCGGCAACGCCGGATAACAAATTCCCCGAATAATCCGCTATGAACAATGAATACGCAAAACGATCGATAATCGATTATTATACCATAAGTTACACAAATAATGACCCCGGTTAATGCAATTCACAAATATTCTTCAGAGGACAAAATAAATACAGAAAATAATTTAAAATGTCGATGTATTTGACGGATTATAACATGTACATTTATATGTCTAACTATTTAGAATACGTACATAAGTAAGTATGTATGTACATATGTAATTTCCTTTACACATAATATTTTCACTTTTTAACAAAAAAATCTGTTTCTTTTGTTTTTTTTTTTTTTGTGAGCATTGATTTAGCTTTGATGTGCGATTTAAGTTTCTTGAGAACCATTTTGTCGCACAGTGTCTACTTGTGTCACGTGTGTTACAAAGCCATAAAGATCAATAATCTATATGACAGACATGGATAATGCATATGTCACGCCCTAGACTATTTATAGCCGAGATTAGCTGACATTTGTTTACAATCTTATGATACACATTTGGCTTTCGGGCGTCCAAGCATTTTGTCATTGTCTCCTTATATACAGTAGTCGGCTCACCCCTTTTATTTCGCTAGCCTGCGTCAGGATGCTTTCCTTTCAATGTAAAAATTAGTACGTACATATTTACATATCTATTCCCTTCATCTTAAATTCTATTAAGCCTTATATGTATTTACGTCGTAATTCACCGTTTGGAAATTTAAACACATGAATCTGTTTGGAATAAAAATTGGATATTTGTAAAACAATGGCAGACTCCGGATAATCCGCAAACCTGTTAATCCGCCCACGGATAATCGGGCGTTTACTGTATTCTTTAATCTAATTTTTAACAAAGCAAAATATAACTGTTATATAATTGAAAACTACATCAGTAGGACTAATAAGTATTATGAAATCTAAAGGATTTTATACTGGGAGATGATAAATCCTCTGGTGTATTCTTTTTACTGTATAAAATGTAATACAAGCTCAATGACATACATAGAGCAAACGAGAACCAAATTTAAACTTAAGACGTATGGAGTATTTAAAAAAAAATGTATTCATATAATAGCTCTAAAAAGTCAGTAATAGCAAAATCTTGCTTTTTTAAATTGTTGAAGGTGTTTAACTTTAAAAAAAATGTAAACAATGTACATTGGGGCTATGCAATTGGATAGGAGGAAAAACACAAATTATCTTTATATTTTTACAAAACTTAAGTCATAAGAAATTGCTGTTCTAATAAGGTAAATAAAAACATTTAAGTTTTTAAATTATAAAGAAGGTATATGCACTACTTTATATGCCTATAACTGTTTTATCTAATACACTGGCAAATGACAAAAATTTACTAATGCTCAGTTTATAGCATGTAAAAATAACAGAAGTTACAAATAATGTATGGATTAGAGCTGAATGAGCAATAATAGAAATGATAATAGTTTTAGAAAGCGAGCATTTTTGAATTTCTATTACATTTTTAAAAATTAAAAAAATACAGAGTCTTACTTCTTTACAATCATTACTATTCTAGAAAATTTTTCAGACACTCTGTGGGTGTGATGAGTTGTTTCAATTCAGACAGTTTAAATTTGTAATAATCAGAAGTAAGCAAGATAGAATGTTTAAATATTTTTAGACATGAGAATGAAGAATGAAAAGGAAATTGGCAAAACCCTGGCTGAAACATTGCCTCACTCCATCTTAAACCATGAACAATAGATGTGTATAGAATTTTTAAAATTATTCTTAATGCTATTTCCAGTGTTACAGAGAAAAAATTGAGTTTAAAATCGAGATTTATAACCCTTCACTTAGATAAATTATTCCAAATCAGCTATTTCCCTTATAACCTTGTATAAGAAAATTGTAATCTACCATATTAAAAATTATTATACTTAACATGTCTATCAATATAAATGTTAAGAATTAAGAACAAATTTTCTTACCATTTTTCCCTTTGGTTATTAAACCTTTGGCCTTTTGCACTGAAAAAATAAAAATAAGTTTAAGAATAAGGCAAAAAAAACAAAATTATTGCAAATAAAAATAGTTGCACTGTAATTATACAGTATAAGGTTACTGGAGGAAAATAAAGTGACATTATGAATCATCCATTACAAATAATCTCTTCAAAAGACATCACTCCATTCACTATCAATAGTTATTACAAATTCTTCATTAAATTTGAATCTATATCTTGGCCACTGAACAACTAATGGCTTCTTTCCTTTCAATTGCAGTTAAAGGCAATATATTTGCATGATAATACTTGTATACAAAATACTGACAGCACTTTTATAAACTTATAAATTCAACTCATTTTGCTATCTTTCATTAAAACCTAACTTTCTCCAAATATCCTCCTTCAGCATAATGCCTCCTTAGATAGTGTATCTTTCACATCTTGATAGTTTTCAATGATTCAATATTTTTTTTATTTAATATTGAAAAATGTTTTCCTAGCTAATAAAACTGGTTTTGGTGTTGAATAATAAAGTTTTATTATTAATCGAAATATAATAATGTATCACAAATTTTAATTATAAACACAACATAATTGTCAACTTAACTACAAGGTATCCATGGGGAAGTGAATCGAAATGATACATAAAAATTATCATCAAATAATTAGAAAAGAACTTTAAACAAATAAAAAAATTAATATTGAAATCAATTTATGAGAAAAAATACATTTGTGCTTATATTACTTCACAATGTGTACACATATACCGTACCCGCCACAATTAACAGTACTGAAACAGTTGTAAGATTGTATTTACTTAGTTTTACAAACACAACAAGTAAACAGAAGCTAAATAAATTAGATTCGGGTATAAAACATGACCTCTGTTCAGTTTGAGGCATTCTTGTAGCTTTTACTTCATTTTGGATGAAGAGGGGTTGTTTCAAGGTCGTTATACACATGCTTATTTTCTCCTGTAGTTTTACAATGGTGGTTGGTGGGTCATCACGCAAAATCTTCCTTACCATTCCCCAGACATAGGCGTCTGTTGGTGTAAGATCGGGGAAGTGGACTGGATAAGGAAAGTTTGGTCTAAGAAAGATGAGGCGGTTGTCAAGTTTCTTGAAGGAAAACAATGTTGTCTAACTGGTTTCGGGCACAACTAAATCCCCTGAGGTCTCCTATAAAACAACCAAGAATGACTCTATATCTGAAAGCAAGCAACTACAGCTGATTCACTGTCAGTACTGTTTATATTTTGGCACATACAATATAAATAGTAAAGTATCAATTCTGTTTTTTCAGATTCCATGTAAAAATTCCAGTAAAATTTTATATTAAAAGTAAAATGATTGTGTACAATTTCTTAATTTGAGTACACACCCACTTATATAAATGTTTACGTGGTTTAATGATTACCAGATGGGTGCTACAGAAGATACATATACAAAATAATTTTAAATATAAATAAAAAATACATTGTAAATCGAAAAATAATACAAAAACCAGAATGTATGTGATGAATGCTTAATTGATAAGAGTAGAACACCTATGTTTATTTTCTATTATAGCAGAGAAAACAAATGAAAAATCTGTAGCCATATTTCTCAAAATATGGAACTTAATAGCTGTTAATTTAATTTCTGTATAGTAATAATCCAAGTTAGCACTTTGAATATTGCAAAATGTCATTTATCTTAGTCTTGTTTATGATCGTGAAGCATGTAAACATCATTCTTCAAATTTAGTTGGACAGAATACATTATGAATGATGAAGTTTTAAATAAAATAAAAGTATATAAGAAATTATTGAAGACCATCAAAATAAGGAGGTAACTGTCCATTTGGGTCAAGTTATGTGAAATGAAGCATTGACATCTAACAATAGTATGAGGAAAGTATCCTAGCTTAGAAGCGTCAATTATATTTGAAACAAGTGAGCTGTTTCGAACCCCTGAAAATATTATCAAGATTATAATTAAGACCAAAGTTCTCTGGAATGATAAGGCAATAAAAAAAACATATTCAACAAAAATGTTGGTACATTTATGGTATTTTTCAGTCTGTTATAATATCTTAAATATATTAAGTAAATAAATATATCAATTAAGGTAGTATAATAGAAATACTTGTATAATCAGCAATATCTGTATAATACATATGGCCTTTTATCATTATGGTGTGCCACTGGAGATATGTAATTTAATATTTTCCTTCTACAACTCTATGTTGCTTGATTTAGTCAAGAGAGTAGGAGACTGAGGTTATCTCCTATGAGAACGAGGTGCCTTTGTTGTGGTGTATAATTTATTGTTTGAGATGTAGAAAATCCCAATTAATGCTATGTATTCCGGCCCTGATGACATTTGCTGATACTCTTAGTTTGGTATGCTAAACACAGAAGACTATGTCTTGGCTTCTGAGAGAGGTGCTTGAGTTTTGCTACTGGACAAAGTTTCTTTACTTAAAACTGTTAAAGTGTAGATATTTGGCCCCGGTAATATTGAAGCGTATATCTACAGTATATAGGCTTGGTATATATATTCTTGGTTACAAGAAATAGCCTTTTAGCGGCCTCTAGAGATTCAGTGGTAGTTCAGGTGCAGGACTTGGGATCATTCTTCTTTCCAGGGGCAGGTGGAGTTTGAGAGGAGATACATGCATGATATCAGCAACAATAGGCAGGGTTTGGGTTGGGTCAGTCATTGCCCGATCACAGAGCTGGAGCACATGAAAAAGAAACTTATAGAAGATGATGAGTATGCTATACTTGTAAGGGCGCAATCTCTGGTGTTGGAAAATTATTGGTACTATTGGGGGAGATGTGTATTTCTTTGAAGTTTCAATGAAGAGTCTTCTTCATGTGATTGGTCTCCTTAAATGTTGAAATTCTAAGCAAATGGCTTGCAAGGGATACTCCCAGATTCAAGTAATCTGTGTCGGAGTCACATCAGATAACATGTGTAAAGAGGAAGGGGTTTAAGGGCCAGTTCCTGTCGCTTTTGTTAGAGAAGGTGAGGAGACCAGCATGGAGGGTTCTTCTATCTGTTATAAAGAAGGTTACAGATTGGATTATATGTATAGATCCTGGCAATAGACATCATGAAATCAGCCTTTGGGCATTACACCATTGTATCTGGATCTTCTGGCAAAATCATTTGACACTCCGCTCAGTGGCGATGGTGGAATTGACGATCTCATGGGAGTCTAATATCCCAAAGCAACA
Organism: Prosapia bicincta; assembly: GCA_036971475.1. Classification (NCBI taxonomy): domain Eukaryota; kingdom Metazoa; phylum Arthropoda; class Insecta; order Hemiptera; family Cercopidae; genus Prosapia; species Prosapia bicincta. The sequence goes on from JBAIZL010000006.1 coordinate 137,307,832, forward strand.
TCTGTACAAGGCCAACAAGTATGAATCTTTGTGTTCTTATATTTGTTAGAAGGGATTTTCGGTTCACTACGTCACTGTTGAGGTAGGAGCCAGGGGTCACCCAGCAAAGTCCGTTTATTTCCTTTTGAATTTGGGAATTGGTAAGATTAAAATTAATGAATATTTGAGGTGTATCTCCAAAGCTGCCCTTGAGATATCTTACCATCTATGGCTACGAAGATTTAGCCCATCGGTGTCTAGTAGTGAGGGGAGTGTTGTGGGTCACGCAAAAGTGCTTTAACCCTTCATAGCCAGATCCCCAATCCTGGACTGTTCTTTGTTGTTTGCCTGATAACAAACAGATTTCATTCAGTGGGCCCTCAGTCGAAGCAATTCCACTTAAGCTTGCTCAACCATCTTATTAGATATGTTTTTATAATGACTTTTTTAACTGCTAAAACATTGTAAGCATGGGCTTAGAATGGCGTGCCCTAGTTGGATCACCCTCCATTACGTAAAGTTGGGTGAATCAACTTTTTGTTATCCTTCTAAATTGTCTACTCCGATCATTTCTTGTTTTTTTTTCAAACTTAATCTATTGTCTTATCTTACACACCTTTCATGCAAATAATAAGGTGCATGCTTTTAATTTTGGATTAAATTTTTTCCTAAAATATGAATTCTATGATACCTTATCTATAAAAATTGAAGTAATAATTATCACAGACTGGCATAGCTTAATCATTTTTTGTTTTGTTTTTTTATTGGTCATATAGGTAATTCCATATGAAATTAACAAACAAAAAATAACTTTTGACAATAATTTCTCGGATTTCTATATTTTTTTGTTTACTAATAGCATATGCCAAATATAATAAAACTCATACATTTTAGATATTGTTCAGCAATTATTTTAGGAGTTATCAATGGACAAAACGGGAAAAAGTTGAAATATATTGACTCTGCCCTTATACGAAAAGAAATTAACTGATATTAAAGCTTAAATTTGTGTTTTTCTCTTCTTTCTCAGCTTTTAAAGTAATTTTATTTGACATACATCTCAGTATTGAACTCATTTAACTTTTGAAATACCCAATAGGCTGCTTTGATATTTTTGTTAAAAAAAAGTTGTAAATATACTATTCTCGTTAATACTAAACTTTCCACGTGTATGTTACTGGAACATACATCCTAAACAAGAAAGAACTGATTTTAAACCTACAACACCATAAATATGTAAAAACATTACCTTATTAGAATTAACGTAAATAATCAGTGTTATTGGTTTTTGACAATTAAAATCACTTGTTTCATGTTATGAATACATATTTTTTGTAACATATGTATTACAAAAAAAAAATTGTAGTAGTTTTTCATTTGGTCAAATACTACCCTATTATTAAAGTTACATGCCAAGTTTCATCATGGGAAGACAATGAAAATTTATTTCTAAAAATAGTTTTCAGAACACTGTTTCTACCAAATCTTGTGTCAATTTAAAAAATGGGACTCTTTCCTTATAAAATATTTAATTTATTGTCAATCTCTTGAATTTTGTAGTCCATTACGTTCGGTGAAACTAAGTTAATCACTTTCACATTAGTTTATGACTATCTGAACTTTAATTTATTTTGTACTGAGACAAAACATTTTCGATCGCTCAGTGGCGATCTTATCAGTGTCTAAATTTTCCGCTTGAAGTTGTTAGGTTAAGCAGTGTCGGTTATAAAGGCACGTTTTCAATAGTGTAAAAGAGTATATGTGATTTGTATCAAATTTGTTCGTTTAATATGTTTGTATTTTGTGATTTTGTGTTTGTAAATTTCATATTGTTTCATATGTTGTCCTTTTTGTTGATGTGTAAGATTTCTACGTTATGGATAATGTCTGTGCATTTGTGTCCTGTTTCTTTTACGTGATTGGCGGAAAATGAGTCAGTGTTATGTTTGGGTGATTTTGTGTTCATTGATCTTTGTTAGAAGCTTCGTCCTGTTTGCCCAATGTAGAATTTGTTGCAGTTTGTACAGTTTAATTTGTATATGCCTGGTGCTTGTAGTTTATCTTTATTGTTGGTGTTGTGTTCTATTTTACAAAATACAAATCACACATACTGTTTAACACTACTGAAAACCTGCTTCTAAAACCGACACCGCTTAACCTAACAACAAATCCAAGCGGAAAATTTAGACACTGATGAAGATTGCCACGAAGCGATCAAAAACATTCGGTCTCAGTAAGTTTTTACAAATTTACAAAATAAATTAAGGTTCAGGTAGTCATTAACTAATGTAAAAGTGATTAATTGTTGGTAATACTTGAATAAATGTAACATTTACTTTGATTTTTATTTGTTTTCACATATGTTATTAAAATATACATTCTAAACAGGAAACATGTGCTTTTAAAGTATTTTAAAATAGAAATAGAAGGGTAAAATAAAAACTAATCTCTACCTTTAATAACAAAATTTATTATTAATAATTTATCTTTTAGTTATTATACAATATTTGATTAAAATTTTTAGTATTTTAAATAAGTTATTGTTTTGTGATAAATGCAGGAATGTAAATCATTAAATAATCAGGAATAATCTAATTCTTGATATCAGGTTAGAGCTTCCAACACAGAATCAATGAACACATAAAATCACCCAAACATAACACCGACTCAACATTCCCCAATCACCTAAAAGAAACAGGGCACAAATATACAGACTTTAACCATAACCTAGAAATTTACACATCAACAAAAAAGGACCCTATCTCAACACAGTACAACAATATGAAATTTACAAACACACAAAAACACAAAATACAAACATATTAAACGAAAAAATCCAATACAAATCACACATACTCTTTGACACTATTGAAAACCTGCCTTTAACCCCGACACCCCTTAATCTAACAACAACTCCAAGTGGAAAATTTAGACCCTGATGAAGATCGCCACAAAGCAATCACAAACGTTGTCTCAGTAAGTTTTTACAAATTTACAAAATAAATTAAGGTTCAGATAATCATAAACTAATGTAAAAGTGATTAATTATTGGTAATACTTGAATAAATGCACATATACTTTGGTTTTTACTCGTTTTTACATATGTTACTAAAAATACATTTTAAACAACAAACAAGTGCTTTTAAAGTGTTTTAAAATTGAAATATAGAATGGTAAAATAAAACCTATTGGAATATAACTAAAGTGTAACAACACTCAATACTGCATAAACCAGAAGTTGTTAGTAAAACAGAGCGTTATAGTTTAATACACCACTGCGTAGCTACAAAGTATTAATTTAGGATAAATTATAAAACCATTATCAATGGTTATAACAATATAATCGCTTCACTAATAGTATTATTCTACCCAGCTTTGCTGTAACATGAGCATAACAAAATGTTTCTTTTACAAGAAACAAAATTATATGTTTTTATTGCTAGTATTATCGAGATTGATTCAGCCTACAAATCCAACATCATATATAAATATAAGTACACATAAAAGCATCTGAGCTTTTGATATTAAACTAACATTTTCTTTATTCTTATAACTGACACTGATAAAATTGGTTTTTAATCCTCTCATAAAATAAGTACTGCACTCCCCTCAATTTAATAACAAGAATATTTACAAAAACAATGTCTCAAAGATTTTCAAAACCGATACACTGAACAGATGATCAATATATCAGTTTCATATTATTAAGGACCCTTATTTACAGCCAACAATCGTAACAAGTCTCGTGTTTGGCTACAGACTTTGAAGTAAACTCATGACAATGCAATGTATACAATTGATAAAATTTCAGAGCCATTATTTTTATAAATATTTGTTTATAAAATGTATATTCATTAATAAACAAACAAATACATTACATCTCTACACAGGCTTAGGAAGGATTAACGTCTTTTAAATAAGTAAATAATTTAACCTTAGGTACCAAAGGTTTAATAATATATATACATTCATCATGAGAATAGAGCTATTAATACTTGTTGTTTCAATCTTTTTTTAGTTTTATCATTCATGTACTTGTATGGTTTATTTCAAGGATTGAAGTAAAGTTATATGTATATTTGCTATAAAAACCCGGTGGTAAATACTCAAAAACCGATAAAAACATGTTTTTTATTATTGAACTGCCATGAAATAAAAATAAACTAAGATATGAAATCCAGAGATGTAAATAATGTTGCACAATATTTAAAGAAAACTATTTTTGAATAATGAGTTAGGAAGACTTAACAAATATGTTTACAATAATCTTGTATTTACCCTTAATAACAAAATTTATTATTAATAATTTATGTTTTAGTTATGCAATACTTGATTGAAAATTTTAGTATTCTAAATAAGTTACTGTTTTTTTAACTATTCTATTGTCATTCAAATTATTTGGTAAAATGGAAGAGGTTGTTTTGTGATTTTTTTTTGATAAATGCAGAAATGTACATTATTAAATAATCAGGAACAATCTAATTCTTTATATCAGGGATAATCCTTAGAATGCATTATTTGATTCACTGGTCTAAAATTATTTAAATATAGCCTATAAAAGTAAGGATTCTGATATAATAAGATACAATCACATTTTAGACACTATTTCAATAACGGTAAAATAGAATTACTCAAATATCTCAGTGGGCGTATAAACCAATTAAATAATTGTCTATAACAAATAATTAACAATTTTAAAATATCGTTTTAGTAATAGAGGTGATAATGGTATAATTTTAAAAAAATTGTATCTACTCCTGAAACACGTCAATAAAAATATTTACTTCTAAAATTTACAAAAAAACTGTGTAAAATGTTTTTACCTGTTACTTGGACGTGGGTAGGGCTCCACATAATATTTGAAATAAAATTTGACAGTTAGCAGACGAAATAGATTTAAATTATGCAAAATGTAACGATACAGTTTCTTAAAATGTTAAGTTATAACTAAATTAATAAATACGACGAAAAATTTAAAATGTGAAAGCTAGGTTAACATAACTACCAACACAACTCAACACATAGACTAAACAATTAACTTCTAATTACTTTTACCAAACGTCACGTGTTACTACATTGAGTGACGTTACAACAACAGTGCTTCTCCCCTCGCTTAGAAATACGAAAGGATGAGTTTTAGGTTATTTTAATTTTTACATGCTCATATAAATAATATAGTATACAGACATGTAAATATCGAAAACTGTTTACTAATATGTTCAAGTGGTTAAATATATTATTATTATAAATCATGACGTCTATTTAATAATAACAATAATAATCCATATTAAAATATTATACAATTCATGCAATAAAATATATAGTATAACAAAATGTGTATTTATTAGCAATATATAGACATACTGTGTGTGTGTGTGTGCGTGTGTAATATATATATATAACCTACATAGGTTTTTCGCCAGGAAATATATATATATATATATATATATATATATTGTGTGTAAGACTTTTGGGAATTTTAAAGAGTATATTTTTAGTTTTCGAGAGTTTTCAGCATATCTTTAAAAGTATAGGTTACATATTTTTCAAAACCTCCCTGTTTTCACTTTCATTTTCTAATTCCAAAATACATTCATTGTCATATAACTTTCTGTTGTTCCCAGGAGCATCTATCCTCTATATTTGTCACTGACAACTATTTTATAAAATCAGATAGTTTTATTTAAAAAAGGAAAGGATTATGAATATATTAAAACATAACATACAGTCGCTTTTGTAAACATAGTTAAAAGGATAGTCCTGAGAAAAATTAATGTAGTTGAGAAACAATGCTGTCATTTTAAGCACCTTTATATAACTTCTGTAATTGTATGATGGTGATGGAGAGGGGAGACTGATAACCACTTAAACCTTAGATATGGTACAAAATCTGTACAGAGCAATCAGTGAATTCAAGATGATTACATCATGAAACTTCATTTAAATACCCTTGATGTACATTTCATTAATACTGTTAGCATCATCAGAAGGTTACAAATATACTCTTCTGTAACCTTTTGTTATTTGTAACCTTCTTATGATGCTAACAGTGTTAGCGAAAAGTACATTAGGGATATTTAAATATTTTTAGCAAGGGTTATTGTTGTTTATTTACTTAGATACAGCGCTCACCACATAGCTTGGCGCGTGTCTTTCAAAACATTCCTCTATACTCATGAAATGAATATACAAATTTTGTAGAGTGAACTCAACATACGTAGAGTGGAGTTATGGCGTACAAGCCCAAACACTATCATGTTTGCTGATAGTGGAAAGAGAATGGTGTGAATGCATCAACAAGGAGTTCAACTATGTGGCCATGAAATACCTAATAGTAATCACAAACACACCATTGTTAATTTTGTTTCCAGCCAGCAAGGCACTCAGCTGTGTAATGCCTTCTTAACTGTGTTATTTATACTCTATAATATATATCACTTAGTAAAATAGTAAAGGTCTTACAATTATGTTATAATTTTAATTAAAAAATGTGTTTGTAACATTAATTGACTACTATACTTGTTTACCTTTTGTTGTTTCAGTGTAAAAATCAAATAGAGATTATCACAATCTAGCACTACATGGTACAAAAAAAAACATTAGAAAAAAGTTCTTATACAAAGAAAAAAACAGTATAGAGAGGACTTCACTTAAGACTAGGTATTAAGAAGTGGTCATCCAGCTTAGATCCTCAGGTTTTTCCCTTTCATAGCCACGGGTACTCCTTGAGGATAATTTGAAAGTTGTAGAGGAAATATAATGGTTTTATTTACATATGAAAGTCATTAAGTATAATAGTAATTCTGATTTTATGTTCCATTAACAGTAATATAATTAATCACTTAACATTAGTTTATGACTATTCGAACTTTAAATATTGAATATTTGTAAAAATTTACTTAGGCAGACGTTTCGATCGCTATGTAGTAGCGACAGTAGAGAAGACACTGATGAAGATTACCATGTAGCAATTGAAAACGTTCTGCCTCAGTAAGTTTTTACAAATTTACAAAATTTATATATTTGTTGATTCCATCTTCACGTGAGCTAATAGTTTTCACTTAACACTTGTAAATATTTATAAACTTGCCTATAGTAGCGTTTACTTATATTTGTTGAGGACGGCCGTTTCGGGAGATGTGTCCCATTGTCAATTCAGACCGTAACTGATCTCAAGGTTTACAACACCACTGGAGTTTACAAACTAACTTGCAGTTCGTGCCTCAGTTTTTACATAGACCAGACAGGGAGGTCCTTCTACACATGTTACCAAGAACATATAAAAGCACTAACAAAGAATAGCTACCAATCAAACTTCGACGATCATCTCAACTACACAAAACATGACTACATAGACATAACATCTAACCTACAAGTTCTTCATAAACCACACAGAAATAACCAACGCTACACAACCGAACAATACGAAATATACAGACACTTCAAACTACACTTTACACACATACTCAATACACAATTACATTACAACTCACATGCACTTTTTGACATCATAACTCTTAATACTCACAAAATATTCATATAATAATATGATTGAATAATGAACATTCAAATAATCACTAGTAAAAATTTGTTTTAGTTTTGAAATAAATATATTTCATAATATCGGAAAATGTTTGCAATATCTAGTAAATAGAAGAGCATGTAGTTTCTTCATTCCACGATTAACAGTGCCTGCTCAAGGGACAAAAGTAGAATTTGCCGCTCCTAAGCATTAGAGGTTTTAAAATTATATTTTTGTTAAAAGAAAATATAATTTTTTTTTATTATATTAGCCAAATATAGCTAGAGAGGAACGTGTAATATATAATTACCATTCAAGCAGACAAGACAGTAAAGAATAAAATCACTTGAACTAGTTCCAATATAATTAACCAGAATGTTTTGATGCATTTATATATTATTGTAAAATCACGAAACTTACACCACAAAGTGTTCTAATACTAAAGCAATATTTCCACACAGTGCCTTTTTTCGAGGTATGGATGCAAATAGCTCTTTGTATATTATTGTAAAATCGCGAAACTTACACCACGACGTGGTCTAATACAAAAGCCATATTTCCAATCATTGCCTTTTTACGAGGTATGGATTGCAAATAGCTCTATATATATTATTGTAAAATCATGAAACTTACACCACAACCTGGTCTAATACAAAAACAATATTTCCACTCAGTGCCCTTTTTTCGAGTTATGGATTGCAATTAGCTCTTTATATATTATTGTAGAATCACGAAACTTACACCACAACCTGGTCTAATACAAAAGCAATATTTCCCTGCAGTGCTTTTTTTCAAGGTATGGATTGCAAATAGCTCTTTATATATTATTGTAAAATCACGAAACTTACACCACGACGTGGTCTAATACAAAAGCCATATTTCCAATCATTGCCTTTTTACGAGGTATGGATTGCAAATAGCTCTATATATATTATTGTAAAATCACGAAACTTATACCACAACCTGGTCTAATACAAAAACAATATTTCCACTCAGTGCCCTTTTTTCGAGTTATGGATTGCAATTAGCTCTTTATATATTATTGTAAAATCACGAAACTTACACCACAACCTGGTATAATACAAAAGCAATATTTCCACGCAGTTCCCTTTTTTGAGTTATGGATTGCAATTAGCTCTTTATATATTATTGTAGAATCACAAAACTTACACCACAACCTGGTCTAATACAAAAGCAATATTTCCCTGCAGTACTTTTTTTCAAGGTATGGATTGCAAATAGCTCTTTGTATATTATTGTAAAATCGCGAAACTTACACCACGACGTGGTATAATACAAAAGCCATATTTCCACGCAGTTCCCTTTTTTGAGTTATAGATTGCAAATAGCTCTTTATATATTATTGTAAAATCACAAAACTTACACCACAACCTGGTCTAATACGAAAGCAATATTTCCACGCAGTTCCCTTTTTTGAGTTATAGATTGCAAATAGCTCTTTATATATCATTGTAAAATCACGAAACTTACACCACAACGTGATCTAATACAAAAGCAATATTTTCACGCAGTGCCCTTTTTCGAGTTATAGATTGCAAATAGATCTTTATATATTATTGTAAAATCACGAAACTTACACCACAACCTGGTCTAATACGAAAGCAATATTTCCACTCAGTGCCCTTTTTTCGAGTTATGGATTGCAATTAGCTCTTTATATATTATTGTAGAATCACGAAACTTACACCACAACCTGGTCTAATACAAAAGCAATATTTCCCTGCAGTGCTTTTTTTCAAGGTATGGATTGCAAATAGCTCTTTATATATTATTGTAAAATCACGAAACTTACACCACGACGTGGTCTAATACAAAAGCCATATTTCCAATCATTGCCTTTTTACGAGGTATGGATTGCAAATAGCTCTATATATATTATTGTAAAATCACGAAACTTATACCACAACCTGGTCTAATACAAAAACAATATTTCCACTCAGTGCCCTTTTTTCGAGTTATGGATTGCAATTAGCTCTTTATATATTATTGTAGAATCACAAAACTTACACCACAACCTGGTCTAATACAAAAGCAATATTTCCCTGCAGTACTTTTTTTCAAGGTATGGATTGCAAATAGCTCTTTATATATTATTGTAAAATCACGAAACTTACACCACGACGTGGTCTAATACAAAAGCCATATTTCCAATCATTGCCTTTTTACGAGGTATGGATTGCAAATAGCTCTATATATATTATTGTAAAATCACGAAACTTACACCACAACCTGGTCTAATACAAAAACAATATTTCCACTCAGTGCCCTTTTTTCGAGTTATGGATTGCAATTAGCTCTTTATATATTATTTTAGAATCACGAAACTTACACCACAACCTGGTCTAATACAAAAGCAATATTTCCCCGCAGTGCTTTTTTCAAGGTATGGATTGCAAATAGCTCTTTGTATATTATTGTAAAATCGCGAAACTTACACCACAACCTGGTCTAATACAAAAGCAATATTTCCCCGCAGTGCTTTTTTCAAGGTATGGATTGCAAATAGCTCTTTATATATCATTGTAAAATCACGAAACTTACACCACAACGTGATCTAATACAAAAGCAATATTTTCACGCAGTGCCCTTTTTCGAGTTATAGATTGCAAATAGATCTTTATATATTATTGTAAAATCACGAAACTTACACCACAACCTGGTCTAATACGAAAGCAATATTTCCACGCAGTTCCCTTTTTTGAGTTATAGATTGCAAATAGATCTTTATATATTATTGTAAAATCACGAAACTTACACCACAATGTGGTCTAATACAATAGCAATATTTCCACGCAGTGCCCTTTTTCGAGTTATAGATTGCAAATAGCTCTATAGTAATGAGAGTAAACAGCTACAAAATGTATTTATTCGTTCACAGAAAATATCGACAAGTATAAATTTCGATTATTTGGTTATTTAACTGTAGCATGTTAAATACTTGACAATAATTTACCTTGTAATATTTGTTTTTTTCAGCTAAAGTAAAATCGACCTAATTTTAAAAAAAATTTTATTTATAGAAATGTTATTAGACAGCTTAGGTTGCAAACTTAGTACTTGATGCCTTACCTAAATTTATTGAAAAAGTTATATTGAAAATTAAATTTTAAAAAGTGAAATTCTTTTGTAAAGTTTAAATGTAGCTGGTATTTATATTTCTAAAATAGTAATATGTATATATATATATATATATATATATATATATATATATATATATATATATAAAGATTTTGGCTCTCAAGCTGAAATATAAATATAAACAGTTCAAGTAGCTACTAGGGTTTGTTCTAAATTTAATTTTTTTAAAAGTATTTTTTGAGAAACGAATCAGTAAATATAGCAAGCAACCAGAATGCATCTTGGCCAAACGCTGACTAATAATCTGAAGAAGATACCACTCTAATTGCAAGTTAACTTCGTTTGAGTAGTATTGTTAAACAAGCGTTTTTAGTGTAATTTGTTTAAATTAGGTTTTTTTTGTAATTTTAAACAAGATCTTCAATATAAGCTACCTTTTTTCAGAAGGATTTGGATAGACAGCTAGACTGCCTAGGTTAAATCGTTAAATACAATTGCTTGGTGTAAACAATTGACCAGGTAACTAAATAACAATTTGTGTGTGAACAAAATTTAAACAAATTATATAAGTGTAATTACAAAATGCCAGGAAGTTGCATAATTTAAAAATATTTTGACACATTGAGAATCAAAATGCCTCACTTTAGAGCTGGCCTTTAGATAATTAGTGCTTCAAGGACTTTTATTGCACGGTTGTCATACTCAAAATCGTGTTTTACCTGTCTTAATATACACTAAGCTCTATTTAAATTTGAAATTTTTTTAAATTGTGAATAAAGATAATTCGCTCGCCTTGTCAACTCGTGAATGTCAAGCTTTAGAATAGCGTGAAAAGGCGTTTAACTTACAAGTACTAGCTTTGGAGTTTGCTCAATGACCCCTTCCAAAAAATTAAAAAGATTTTCAGGACCATATACTTTCCCTTTGTAAAACATAATGCGTACCTATAACGTCCAAATCTAGGTAAAGGTAAGTTGCGCCGGACTAATACCATCTAATTTTACTGGTGCGTATGGGGAGTTGCATTTAATACGTCATTGAAATGAAGGCGCGAGAATTCACTAATGTTGGAAAAAATCATACTTTTCGTAAAATAAAAAACGTAGAGAGCTATAGAGTAAATAATAATAAAGCTGTATATAATTCAATAATATGCTATAGAGTTAATAAATATAGAGCTATAAAGTTAGTACAAATAGAGCTACAGAGATAATAATACAGACCTTTAAAAATAAAGCTGACAACTATAGAGCTATAGAGTTGATAAATACAGAGCTATAAAGTTAGTACAAATAGAGCAACAGAGATAAAAATACAGACCTTTAAAAATAAAGCTGATAACTATAGAGCTATAGAGTTAATAAATATAGAGCTATAAAGTTAGTACAAATTGAGCTACAGAGATAATAATACAGACCTTTAAAAATAAAGCTGACAACTATAGAGCTATAGAGTTGATAAATACAGAGCTATAAAGTTAGTACAAATAGAGCAACAGAGATAAAAATACAGACCTTTAAAAATAAAGCTGATAACTATAGAGCTATAGAGTTAATAAATATAGAGCTATAAAGTTAGTACAAATTGAGCTACAGAGATAATAATACAGACCTTTAAAAATAAAGCTGATAAGTATAGAGCTATAGAGTTATAAATATAGAGCTATAAAGTTAGTACAAATAGAGCTACAGAGATAATAATACAGACCTGTAAAAATAATGCCGATAACTATAGAGCTATAGAGTTAATAAATACAGAGCTATAAAGTTAGTACAAATAGAGGTACAGAGATAATAATACAGACCTGTAAAAATAAAGCTGACAACTATAGAGCTATAGAGTTAATAAATACAGAGCTATAAAGTTATTACAAATAGAGCTACAGAGATAATAATACAGACATTTAAAAATAAAGCTGATAACTATAGAGGTATATAGTTAATAAATATAGAGCTATAAAGTCAGTACAAATAGAGCTACAGAGATAATAATACAGACCTGTAAAAATAAAGCTGACAACTATAGAGTTAATAAATACAGAGCTATACAGTTAGTACAAATAGAGCTACAGAGATAATAATACAGACCTGTAAAAATAAAGCTGACAACTACAGAACTATAGAGTTAATAAATACAGAGCTATAAAGTTAGTACAAATAGAGCTACAGCGATAATATTACAGACCATTAAAAATAAAGCTGTTAACTATAGAGCTATATAGTTAATAAATATAGAGCTATAAAGTTAGTACAAATAGATCTACAGCAATAATAATACAGACCTGTAAAAATGAAGCTGACAACTATAGAGCTATCGAGTTAATTAATATAGAGCAATAAAGTTATTACAAATAGGGCTACAGAGATAATAATACAGACCTGTAAAAATAATGCCGATAACTATAGAGCTATAGAGTTAATAAATACAGAGCTATAAAGTTAGTACAAATAGAGGTACAGAGATAATAATACAGACCTGTAAAAATAAAGCTGACAACTATAGAGCTATAGAGTTAATAAATACAGAGCTATAAAGTTATTACAAATAGAGCTACAGAGATAATAATACAGACCTTTAAAAATAAAGCTGATAACTATAGAGGTATATAGTTAATAAATATAGAGCTATAAAGTCAGTACAAATAGAGCTACAGAGATAATAATACAGACCTGTAAAAATAAAGCTGACAACTATAGAGTTAATAAATACAGAGCTATACAGTTAGTACAAATAGAGCTAAAGAGATAATAATACAGACCTGTAAAAATAAAGCTGACAACTACAGAACTATAGAGTTAATAAATACAGAGCTATAAAGTTAGTACAAATAGAGCTACAGCGATAATATTACAGACCATTAAAAATAAAGCTGTTAACTATAGAGCTATATAGTTAATAAATATAGAGCTATAAAGTTAGTACAAATAGATCTACAGCAATAATAATACAGACCTGTAAAAATGAAGCTGACAACTATAGAGCTATCGAGTTAATTAATATAGAGCAATAAAGTTATTACAAATAGGGCTACAGAGATAATAATACAGACATGTAAAAATAAAGCTGATAACTATAGAGCTACAGAGTTAATAAATATAGAGCTATAAAGGTAGTACAAATTGAGCTACAGAGATAATAATACAGACCTGTAAAAATAAAGCTGATAACTATTGAGCTACAGAGTTAATAAATATAGAGCTATAAAGTTAGTACAAATAGGGCTACAGAGATAATAATACAGACCTGTAAAATAAAGCTGATAACTATAGAGCTACAGAGTTAATAAATATAGAGCTACAGAATTAATAATCCAGACCTGTAAAAATAAAGCTGATAACTATAGAGGTACAGAGTTAATAAATATAGAGCTATAAAGTTAGTACAAATAGAGCAACAGAGATAATAATACAGACCTTTAAAAATAAAGCTGATAACTGTAGAGCTATAGAGTTAATAAATATAGAGCTATAAAGTTAGTACAAATAGAGCTACAGAGATAATAATACAGACCTGTAAAAATAATGCCGATAACTGTAGAGCTACAGAGTTAATAAATATAGAGCTATAATGTTAGTACAAATAGAGCTACAGAGATAATAATACAGACTTGTAAAAATAAAGCCGATAACTGTAGAGCTACAGAGTTAATAAATATAGAGCTATAATTTTAGTACAAATAGAGCTACAGAGATAATAATACAGACCTGTAAAAATGAAGCTGATAACTATAGTGCTACAGAGTTAATAAATATAGAGCTATAAAGTTAGTACAAATAGAGCTATAGAATTAATAATCCAGACCTGTAAAAATAAAGCTGATAACTATAGAGGTACAGAGTTAATAAATATAGAGCTATAAAGTTAGTGCAAATAGAGCTACAGAATTAATAATACAGACCTGTAAAAATAAAGCTGATAACTATAGAGCTATAGAGTTAATTAATATAGAGCTATAAAGTTAGTACAAATAGAGCAACAGAGATAATAATACAGACCTTTAAAAATGAAGCTAATAACTATAGAGCTATAGAGTTAATAAATATAGAGCTATAATGTTAGTACAAATAGATCTACAGCAATAATAATACAGACCTGTAAAAATGAAGCTGACAACTATAGAGCTATCGAGTTAATTAATATAGAGCAATAAAGTTATTACAAATAGAGTTACAGAGATAATAATACAGACCTGTAAAAATAAAGCTGATTACTATAGAGCTACAGAGTTAATAAATATAGAGCTATAAAGTTAGTACAAATAGAGGTACAGAGATAATAATACAGACCTGTAGAAATAAGGCTGATAACTATAGAGCTATAGACTTAATAAATATAGAGTTATGGTATAGGCAGCTTTACGGTATAGAGCTCCTTATGCACCTTTGGTATGCAAAGGATATGAGTCAGGCTTTCATGATATGTTAATACCAATACGGTACGCAAAGGAAATGACTCCAGCTTTCAAGATATGTTTATATCATAATGTTATGCAAAAGGAAATGAATCGGGCTTCAATATGTTTATATTATTACTGTATGCAAAGAAAATGAGTCTGGCTTCCAAGAACTATTTATATCAATATTGTATGAAAGGAAATGAGTCGGGTTTCCAAGATATGTTTATATCAATATGGTATGTAAAGGAAATATGTCGGGCCTCCAAGATATGTTTATATCAATACTGTATGCAAAGGAAATGAGTCGGGCTTTCAAGATATGTTTATATCAATATTGCATGAAAGGAAATAAGTAGGGCTTCGAAGATATGTTTATATCAAAATGGTATGCAAAGGAAATGAGTAGGGCTTACAAAATATGTTTATATCAATATTGCATGAAAGGAAATGAGTAGGGCTTCGGAGATATGTTTATATCAATATGGTATGCAAAGGAAATGAATAGGGCTTCCAAAATATGTATATATCCATATGGTATGCAAAAGGAAATGAGCCAGGCTTCCAAGATATTTCTATATCAATTCTGTATGCCAAGGAAATGAGTTTGGCTTCCAAGATACGTTTATATCAATAAAGTATGGAAAGGGAATGAGTCGGGCTTCCAAGATACGTTTATACCAGTAAGGTATGCAAAGGAAATGAGCCGGGCTTCCAAGATATTTCTATATCAATTCTGTATGCCAAGGAAATGAGTTAGGCTTCCAAGATACGTTTATATCAATAGACTATGGAAAAGGAATGAGTCGGGCTTCCAAGATACGTTAATATCAGTAAGGTATGCAAAGGAAATGAGCCGGGCTTCCAAGATATTTCTGTATCAATTCTGTATGGAAAGGAAATGAGACGGGTTTCCAAGATATGTTCATATTAATACCGTATGGAAAGGAAATGAGTCGGGTGTCCAAGATGTGTTCATATTAATACTGTATGGAAAGGAAATGAGTCGGGTGTCCAAGATATGTTTATATTAATACTGTATGGAAAGGAAATGAGTCGGGTGTCCAAGATGTGTTCATATTAATACTGTATGGAAAGGAAATGAGTCGGGTGTCCAAGATATGTTTATATTAATACTGTATGGAAAGGAAATGAGTCGGGTGTCCAAGATGTGTTCATATTAATACTGTATGGAAAGGAAATGAGTCGGGTGTCCAAGATGTGTTCATATTAATACTGTATGGAAAGGAAATGAGTCGGGTGTCCAAGATATGTTTATATTAATACTGTATGGAAAGGAAATGAGTCGTGTGTCCAAGATATGTTTATATTAATACTGTATGGAAAGGAAATGAGTCGTGTGTCCAAGATATGTTTATATTAATACTGTATGGAAAGGAAATAAGTCGGGTGTCCAAGATATGTTTATATTAATACTGTATGGAAAGGAAATGAGTCGTGTGTCCAAGATATGTTTATATTAATACTGTATGGAAAGGAAATGAGTCGTGTGTCCAAGATATGTTTATATTAATACTGTATGGAAAGGAAATGAGTCGTGTGTCCAAGATATGTTTATATTAATACTGTATGGAAAGGAAATGAGTCGGGTGTCCAAGATATGTTTATATTAATACTGTATGGAAAGGAAATGAGTCGGGTGTCCCAGATGTGTTCATATTAATACTGTATGGAAAGGAAATGAGTCGTGTGTCCAAGATGTGTTCATATTAATACTGTATGGAAAGGAAATGAGTCGGGTGTCCAAGATATGTTTATATTAATACTGTATGGAAAGGAAATGAGTCGGGTGTCCAAGATATGTTTATATTAATACTGTATGGAAAGGAAATGAGTCGGGTGTCCAAGATATGTTTATATTAATACTGTATGGAAAGGAAATGAGTCGGGTGTCCAAGATATGTTTATATTAATACTGTATGGAAAGGAAATGAGTCGGGTGTCCAAGATATGTTTATATTAATACTGTATGGAAAGGAAATGAGTCGTGTGTCCAAGATGTGTTCATATTAATACTGTATGGAAAGGAAATGAGTCGGGTGTCCAAGATATGTTTATATTAATACTGTATGGAAAGGAAATGAGTCGGGTGTCCAAGATATGTTTATATTAATACTGTATGGAAAGGAAATGAGTCGGGTGTCCCAGATGTGTTCATATTAATACTGTATGGAAAGGAAATGAGTCGTGTGTCCAAGATGTGTTCATATTAATACTGTATGGAAAGGAAATGAGTCGGGTGTCCAAGATATGTTTATATTAATACTGTATGGAAAGGAAATGAGTCGGGTGTCCAAGATGTGTTCATATTAATACTGTATGGAAAGGAAATGAGTCGTGTATCCAAGATATGTTTATATTAATACTGTATGGAAAGGAAATGAGTCGGGTGTCCAAGATGTGTTCATAATAATACTGTATGGAAAGAAAATGAGTCGGGTGTCCAAGATGTGTTCATATTAATACTGTATGGAAAGGAAATGAGTCGGGTGTCAAAGATATGTTTATATTAATACTGTATGGAAAGGAAATGAGTCGGGTTTCCAAGATATGTTCATATTAATACCGTATGGAAAGGAAATGAGTCGGGTGTCCAAGATGTGTTCATATTAATACTGTATGGAAAGGAAATGAGTCGGGTGTCCAAGATATGTTTATATTAATACTGTATGGAAAGGAAATGAGTCGGGTGTCCAAGATGTGTTCATATTAATACTGTATGGAAAGGAAATGAGTCGGGTGTCCAAGATATGTTTATATTAATACTGTATGGAAAGGAAATGAGTCGGGTGTCCAAGATGTGTTCATATTAATACTGTATGGAAAGGAAATGAGTCGGGTGTCCAAGATGTGTTCATATTAATACTGTATGGAAAGGAAATGAGTCGGGTGTCCAAGATATGTTTATATTAATACTGTATGGAAAGGAAATGAGTCGTGTGTCCAAGATATGTTTATATTAATACTGTATGGAAAGGAAATGAGTCGTGTGTCCAAGATATGTTTATATTAATACTGTATGGAAAGGAAATAAGTCGGGTGTCCAAGATATGTTTATATTAATACTGTATGGAAAGGAAATGAGTCGTGTGTCCAAGATATGTTTATATTAATACTGTATGGAAAGGAAATGAGTCGTGTGTCCAAGATATGTTTATATTAATACTGTATGGAAAGGAAATGAGTCGTGTGTCCAAGATATGTTTATATTAATACTGTATGGAAAGGAAATGAGTCGGGTGTCCAAGATATGTTTATATTAATACTGTATGGAAAGGAAATGAGTCGGGTGTCCCAGATGTGTTCATATTAATACTGTATGGAAAGGAAATGAGTCGTGTGTCCAAGATGTGTTCATATTAATACTGTATGGAAAGGAAATGAGTCGGGTGTCCAAGATATGTTTATATTAATACTGTATGGAAAGGAAATGAGTCGGGTGTCCAAGATATGTTTATATTAATACTGTATGGAAAGGAAATGAGTCGGGTGTCCAAGATATGTTTATATTAATACTGTATGGAAAGGAAATGAGTCGGGTGTCCAAGATATGTTTATATTAATACTGTATGGAAAGGAAATGAGTCGGGTGTCCAAGATATGTTTATATTAATACTGTATGGAAAGGAAATGAGTCGTGTGTCCAAGATGTGTTCATATTAATACTGTATGGAAAGGAAATGAGTCGGGTGTCCAAGATATGTTTATATTAATACTGTATGGAAAGGAAATGAGTCGGGTGTCCAAGATATGTTTATATTAATACTGTATGGAAAGGAAATGAGTCGGGTGTCCCAGATGTGTTCATATTAATACTGTATGGAAAGGAAATGAGTCGTGTGTCCAAGATGTGTTCATATTAATACTGTATGGAAAGGAAATGAGTCGGGTGTCCAAGATATGTTTATATTAATACTGTATGGAAAGGAAATGAGTCGGGTGTCCAAGATGTGTTCATATTAATACTGTATGGAAAGGAAATGAGTCGTGTATCCAAGATATGTTTATATTAATACTGTATGGAAAGGAAATGAGTCGGGTGTCCAAGATGTGTTCATAATAATACTGTATGGAAAGAAAATGAGTCGGGTGTCCAAGATGTGTTCATATTAATACTGTATGGAAAGGAAATGAGTCGGGTGTCAAAGATATGTTTATATTAATACTGTATGGAAAGGAAATGAGTCGTGTGTCCAAGATATGTTTATATTAATACTGTATGGAAAGGAAATGAGTCGTGTGTCCAAGATATGTTTATATTAATACTGTATGGAAAGGAAATGAGTCGGGTGTCCAAGATATGTTTATATTAATACTGTATGGAAAGGAAATGAGTCGTGTGTCCAAGATATGTTTATATTAATACTGTATGGAAAGGAAATGAGTCGGGTGTCCAAGATATGTTTATATTAATACTGTATGGAAAGGAAATGAGTCGTGTGTCCAAGATATGTTTATCGGTGAGGATTCTGAGGGCACTGCTCTGGATGTTATCTAACTTTTGTAGATTCGGTTGACTGGCCAGTGACGTAACTGCCGAAGTATATTCCACGAAGGGTCTGACATAGGTCTTACAAGCAAGAGCAAGAACGTCCTGCGTGTATCCCCATTTTGTACAGGTTAGTCTTTTTAACAGGTTTGTCTACTTGTTGGCAAGCTCAGCAACCTCCTGTATGTGGTTTTCCATGAGAGTTTAGTGTCCAGATTAACGCCTAGGTATTTGGGCAACTTAGATTTTGGTAGGTAACTCTGTTTATATTTGAGCTCAGCTTAGTTGGGGGCTTGGTAGAGAGAGTGAGCAACAGAAACAGGGTTCTCTCAGGACTAACTGTCATTTTATTGCAGTCGGCCCATAGGCCTATGTCTTCTAATACCAGGTTCTTGGTTTCTTCAAGGTGGTCAGTCTTGTTAGTACTATTCCATACAATGACGTCATCGGTGTATAGGAGGTAGGCTACGGCGGCGGTGAGGTCGTTAATCATTGTGTTGAAGAGGAAGCAGCTGAACACAGCTCCTTGAGGTAAGCCTTGTTTTGGGGCTTTAAAACTGGAGACAGCAATCAGGAACCTCGCCCTTATCAGGCGCAGGGTTAAGCAATTTTGAATCCACTTCATCATACTGTTTACCACCCCCAGTCTCGCATGTTTCAATAGTGACAATTGCTTCCACAGCCTATCATATGCAGCTTTAAAATCATTTAGTACAGCCAGGGTGGACTGCCTTCTGTGGAAACCATCCTTTACAGCTTGAGTTGGTCAACAGTATAGTGGTTTTGGCGAAAACCTGCTTGGGCTTCTCTTATTGCTCCTTTCTCTTGTAAGAAGAATGCACAGGAACGTATTTCCGTGTAATCCGAAGGGGTCTCGGTCCCATCTACCTCGAATT
>JBAIZL010000006.1:137333230-137335730 GCA_036971475.1 Prosapia bicincta
TAAATAAACTTATATTTAAGGAGATAGTTTCCATATTTAGAGAGTTTACCCTATTATTATTTATACAATTTCTTATATTAGGGCGAAACATTCTTCATTAACGATAAATAAACTTATATTTAAGGAGATAGTTTCCATATTTAGAGAGTTTACCCTATTATTATTTATACAATTTCTTATATTAGGGCGAAACATTCTTCATTAACGATAAATAAACTTATATTTCAGGAGATCGATTCCAAATTTAGAGAGTTTACCTCATTATTTATACAATTTCTTATATTGGGGCGAAACATTCTTCATTAACGATAAATAAACTTATATTTCAGGAGATCGATTCCAAATTTAGAGAGTTTACCCTATTATTATTTATACAATTTCTTATATTAGGGCGAAACATTCTTCATTAACGATAAATAAACTTATATTTCAGGAGATCGATTCCAAATTTAGAGAGTTTACCCTATTATTATTTATACAATTTCTTATATTAGGGCGAAATATTCTTCATTAACGATAAATAAACTTATATTTCAGGAGATCGATTCCAAATTTAGAGAGTTTACCCTATTATTATTTATACAATTTCTTATATTAGGGCGAAACATTCTTCATTAACGATAAATAAACTTATATTTCAGGAGATCGATTCCAAATTTAGAGAGTTTACCCTATTATTATTTATACAATTTCTTATATTAGGGCGAAACATTCTTCATTAACGATAAATAAACTTATATTTCAGGAGATCGATTCCAAATTTAGAGAGTTTACCCTATTATTATTTATACAATTTCTTATATTAGGGCGAAACATTCTTCATTAACGATAAATAAACTTATATTTCAGGAGATCGATTCCAAATTTAGAGAGTTTACCCTATTATTATTTATACAATTTCTTATATTAGGGCGAAACATTCTTCATTAACGATAAATAAACTTATATTTCAGGAAATCGATTCCAAATTTAGAGAGTTTACCCTATTATTATTTATACAATTTCTTATATTGGGGCGAAACATTCTTCATTAACGATAAATAAACTTATATTTAAGGAGATAGTTTCCATATTTAGAGAGTTTACCCTATTATTATTTATACAATTTCTTATATTAGGGCGAAACATTCTTCATTAACGATAAATAAACTTATATTTCAGGAAATCGATTCCAAATTTAGAGAGTTTACCCTATTATTATTTATACAATTTCTTATATTGGGGCGAAACATTCTTCATTAACGATAAATAAACTTATATTTAAGGAGATAGTTTCCATATTTAGAGAGTTTACCCTATTATTATTTATACAATTTCTTATATTAGGGCGAAACATTCTTCATTAACGATAAATAAACTTATATTTAAGGAGATAGTTTCCATATTTAGAGAGTTTACCCTATTATTATTTATACAATTTCTTATATTAGGGCGAAACATTCTTCATTAACGATAAATAAACTTATATTTCAGGAGATCGATTCCAAATTTAGAGAGTTTACCTCATTATTTATACAATTTCTTATATTAGGGCGAAACATTCTTCATTAACGATAAATAAACTTATATTTCAGGAGATCGATTCCAAATTTAGAGAGTTTACCCTATTATTATTTATACAATTTCTTATATTAGGGCGAAACATTCTTCATTAACGATAAATAAACTTATATTTCAGGAGATCGATTCCAAATTTAGAGAGTTTACCCTATTATTATTTATACAATTTCTTATATTAGGGCGAAACATTCTTCATTAACGATAAATAAACTTATATTTCAGGAGATCGATTCCAAATTTAGAGAGTTTACCCTATTATTATTTATACAATTTCTTATATTAGGGCGAAATATTCTTCATTAACGATAAATAAACTTATATTTCAGGAGATCGATTCCAAATTTAGAGAGTTTACCCTATTATTATTTATACAATTTCTTATATTAGGGCGAAACATTCTTCATTAACGATAAATAAACTTATATTTCAGGAGATCGATTCCAAATTTAGAGAGTTTACCCTATTATTATTTATACAATTTCTTATATTAGGGCGAAACATTCTTCATTAACGATAAATAAACTTATATTTCAGGAGATCGATTCCAAATTTAGAGAGTTTACCCTATTATTATTTATACAATTTCTTATATTAGGGCGAAACATTCTTCATTAACGATAAATAAACTTATATTTCAGGAGATCGATTCCAAATTTAGAGAGTTTACCCTATTATTATTTATACAATTTCTTATATTAGGGCGAAACATTCTTCATTAACGATAAATAAACTTATATTTCAGGAAATCGATTCCAAATTTAGAGAGTTTACCCTATTATTATTTATACAATTTCTTATATTAGGGCGAAACATTCTTCATTAACGATAAATAAACTTATATTTCAGGAGATCGATTCCAAATTTAGAGAGTTTACCCTATTATTATTTATACAATTTCTTATATTAGGGCGAAACATTCTTCATTAACGATAAATAAACT